>JBAMIG010000023.1:8219361-8241320 GCA_037177335.1 Kiunga ballochi | reverse complement strand
ATAAACATAGGATTATTATCTCGATTTTGTAGCGCAGGAAAAAAAATAAATATATATATATATATATATATATATATATATATATATATATATATATTAGATCCTGCTTTTATAAGTATAATTCAAAAAAATATTTTTAATTAAAAGATATATGAATATTACTTTTAACTTTATATTAAAAAATACATTTTAACAGGACAAGTGAGATTTGCACTTAGATACAAACTTTTTCTTCCTCTTTATTTTTTGCCATGACAGTATTTTGATAAGACCCATGAGTGTCTTAAATGTGACATTTCTGACAGCTAAATCTTCATATTTCTGCATAAAATATCGGCCTCGCAGTTGTGTCTCGCTAATTTGCCTAGAATATGCATATCAATTACTCATCTTGGCTCGTGATACATATGTCTCTAAGATGCGCAGTTCATGGGTTATCATTGAAATGATAATGGGAAAGTGTTCAAAAATAAAGACATTTATTTCGCTTTGCTTGATTGTGAATCACTTAAATAGAGCAATGTGAGACTAAATTTGTAAATACGCATTTTCTTTTTGGTGAATGCAAAGCTTTTATTTGCGAGTGTGCCCAACTGCGTGTGCTTTAACACAGAGTAAGCCATGCAACTTGACAGCTGAGTGTAAAGGAAACAGAAAAATGTGTTAAAAAGGTGTTTGGTCACATCTGAGAGTAGCTACATAAATGAATGGCAGCTGTGCAGGTAAGCAGTGCAAATTAAATGTTAGAATTTTGTATGCCACCATGTTGCAGCTAAACATATATTCATGTTTTCTTTTCAACAAAAACTGGCATATTTCAGGCAGCTGTGACCTTCACTTTTTCAGTTTTTTTCTTTATATGTGGCTCTTTATATCTAGTATGAAAGGATCAGTGTCAAGAAACGGTGATAGATTTTATTTCTTTGATTATCTCTAAAAATTCAACAGGTTAAACTGATGTTGTCATACGATCCTTTCTAATAAACAAGAGACCAATTGGTAATGTGTCTGTACATAATTGATAAAAAAAAAAAAGCTTTCACTTAAAGCTTGACGAACCATTTCTTTTAGCGGCATCAGATATTGTTTTCTCTTTAGTCATCAGTGTGAGAACCTGTCGTTCATTTTGAGTACCTCTATTGTATAAGCTTGCCACCATTGGAGTTTACAAAAAGACAAGAAGGTAATATTTAGCCATTTTATGTGTGTTCTTTTTTGTGTGTGTGTGTGTATACCTTGATTGTGAAGATCTATTATATGCCTAAGTCGGCACCCGGCTGGAGAACAGCTGTGGGACGGTTGGAGAGGGGAGGCTGGGATTTTGGATGAAAACTGTGTTGAATTGTGCGTTTCTGTCACAGTGTGTGTTGGTCACAATCTGGCTTTGACCGAACACCGGTCCCATGCCCCGAGCCCGCTCACTGGCGGGCCGGCTTTGCATTAAACAGTGTTCCTTCCACATGACTTGATAACAATAGTGTGATTTCAGCACTCGATGGCCCCTGAGCGAGGCCCACCTCCTCACCCTGGGGGCCAGTCAGCCACCCACACTGGTTTCGTTCAGGCCCCTGATTAGCACCTCACCTGACTCTCGGAGGAGCCGGCGTCATCTCCCAGGAGCTCGTTGCGCACCTCATCACTGTAGGCGATACGTGACCTTTTCTGCAAGAGGAAGAGGAAGACAGACAAAAAGAAGAAGAGAAAGAAGAAACAGAGGAGAGCAAAAAGAGAAAACAAGTGGGGAAATATGGCTTAGTTCTGTTGCTGATGCAAAAACACAACATGCATTCCTTAAGCACGAGAGCCCCCTAATGGAACTTGGTGACAAACTGAGTTGTACACATGAAGCTTGTGTGTTTGTGTGCGCGTTGATCTTACTGTGTGTGCACCCCCGATGCACATGTAATGACAATGAGCAGCAGTCTGGGTTTTTGGCGTGATTCCTACTAAGGTGATCTACTGTACACTGTGTACAAAAGTAGCGGAAGAGAGCCCGCCAAAACATCACCTTGCCCACTTAAACAAACACAAGTTGAGGGATAAAGAGAGAAAAAGAAAACACCATTTTGTGTGTATGGAGAGGCTGTGGAGCAGGGGGACAGGAGAGAGGACCAGGGAGATGTATTATGAGGAAGTATCACTTGTCAGTGCTAAATCTTTTCTGGGGGGCTGTCACTGCTGTCATCCCAGTGCAGTGGCAGCCTCTGTGATAACACCAATGCTGTGAGTCAGACAGGGAATAATTCATCACCCATTGGCGGCCCATCGGATTTAGGGTTGCCTCTCTGTTTCACATACAGACACACAAACTCTCCCGCTCTCTCTCTCTCCTTCTCCGTCTACAGAGAGGCTACAATGAGAAGGAATGCCATGTCCCACAAAAAAAAGAGAAAAAAAGACACCCAAAAAAGACAAACACCCAGACACACATTTCATACACACTTCAAGAGTGTGCCACCTACGACTGTAGAAGAGTGGGCTGCCGTTGTACTACTTGTTTACAGACGCCCGACCCATGGAAAAACAGCCTTTTGGCATGCCCTCCAAACTAAATACACACCAACAGCAAACACAGAAAGTGTTTACTAAGCCTTCTTCACTTTCCCTTACCGCCTTGACGGGTTTCTAGGTGGGTTGCAGGAGTTGGGCAAAATCAAAGACAAACACCAGCAGAGGAATGAAAATATCACTTTTCCTCTGCGCAAATTATTTTCTAGTTTTCTTTCAGTAATTGACTCAAAATAAGTCCTGGCAGTTTATTTATATAGAGCACTGAAATAAAATAAATAAAAACAAACACAGGAAATCAGTGAAGGTTTACCAATTATGTGGTGGGGGACATTCTTTCCCTCAAAGCCACCATCTTTTCTTACCATCTTTCTAGTATCAATAAAAGTTTGAAGCTGCTGTATACATTTATGCTACCCTTCCAGGGAAGAAGCATCAGCCAAAGTAAAAAAAAAAGGCAATTCAAACCTCCCAAGTGATGATATCAAGTGTCATGATTGAAATAATTTAGGAACCAATCACTATGGAGCCAACGGGTCTCTTTTTCCCCCCCGTCTCTCCTCATAATCTGGAGCACTGAGTGGAAAGTCATGGCTGATGTGATTTGGGTGTTATTATCGTGATGGTGAGGGCCACAGTTCTCTGGAGTAATTACTGCCTAGACAGAGGGCCTGATTGACCCAGACCACAAAAACCTATTAGATAAAGAGCTCACCCAAACAACACTCAACTACGGGGACCTAAGCCAAGCTCTGAACGCCCACTGTGAGGAAAGACGAGATTGAAACACTCAAACACAACCAACCCCCCCCAAATACACACGACACGGGAACACAAGGTCAAAGCGTGTTGTTTAAGTTTATTTGGAGAGTTGTTGTTTAGTTCAATTACTCCCCTTTTTAATCATTTACAATTACTAGAAAATAAAACATTCTTTATTCTTTCATCTGAAATTCTCTCTTTTGCAAAATTGTGCCTCTAATTGAAAACATGTCAAAAATACAAACAAGCAAAAGGATGTCATTTCATCTCCACAAAAAAACCAACTCTTTACATATCTATTTTCCTCGTTTCCTCTCAGATTAACACCCAATTTCAATGGTTGGTGGGCTGCTGTTTAGAAGAACATTAAAAGTAATTCCAGATTTAAGTAAAAGCAGATAGACAATAAAGATCACATTAAGGCAGCATGTACACTCGTACATCAGGCACATACACAGACATTTTGCCAGGAAAAAACACACCCACACGTTTCATTTAAGTCGAGTTTCATCTTAAAGAGCTGCAGTGCAACTTAGGGGTAAAGACGACTTCACCAGTAATTGAGACGAGGAAGCCTGGCAGAAGCATTGATTTGAATTGTTGAGGCTTACGTCGCCTTCAAACCATATACAGGCTTGTTTTGTTGTGTTTTGGTGTTCCTTTTTTTTGTCTTTCTAAATAGCTGCTTGTTACAGATGACTGTATAAAGGGTTTCTACAATGAGAACAGAGTAGATAACAAAGACAGTATAAAGAATGGAAAACGTCACTGAAATAAAAGGGTTGCAGCAACTTCCCCTGTATCTACAGTATACACTCGCTTTTTGGATTCCCCTCAGGAAAACAACAGATTCCTGAGCGATTACTGCTTTCCCATTTGATCTGAAGCATAAGTAGATGCAGCACAGACTGGTAACAAATTCTCATCATAAGTTTAGGTGTTAAGTTAAATGACAAGACGTTCACTCTTGAGGTCAGGAAAACATATCAGAATATTTATACCACAGTTATATCTCTGATACTTTTAAGGAGGGAAAGGAAGTGGGACTGACTCATGCTATTTACAGTATTTGGAGACAAGCTCTGCATCTTTAGACAAAAACTAACTAATCAGGCTTTGTAATCTAAAAAAGAATGAGCGCTTTCAGTAGATACCTTATTGCTGAGGGAGGGGTGGAAGGAGCTTTTTTTAATCCTTTTGAAAGGTTTGTCTTTTGTCACTTTTTTTTTAATCTTGGGTGAGAATTTGCTTCTATTCCCGGAAGCACACCAGAAAAGTACAAAGGTACATCTTAACTTTATGCAAAGTGGCCTGCCTTTTAAAACTCTACACGTCCCGTCAAATACAGCAATAAAGGTGCTGGTGTCCTGTCAGAAACACACGTTTTTACCTCAGGTGACATGATGGCAGTCGGAGGAGGGGGAAAAAAATAAAGCATCTTTTTTTGCCATCAAAATACAATTACATATGCATGAAGAAGATTCAGATCAGATATGCTAATCAGTTTAGTATAATCCTCTTTTTATATATATATATATATATATATATATATATATATACTAAAAAAAATATTAATCTTTTCTTTTGCAGTTCCTTTATAGAATATAGGCATGTTTATAAAGTCTAAGTCTGTTTTTTTATATTCCTCTTAGAAAATATGCAATATTGAAAGTAAAAAAAAAAAAAACATGTTTATATAAAATGTGCTTAATTGTAAAACAATGACCTTTATATTTTTCATTTCAAGCAGTCTACAATCAAGCTCTTTGTAATGTAAATAAAAGTTCTTCAGAAAAAAAACTGATTAAAATGAAATAAACTGAGATTCATTCACTTATTTCAATGCCATCCAACTCTCCCCCTTGCTTTCTGCCTTGTGCACCAAGTGACACAAGGACAAGTCGAATAATTGTGGCGCCTAGAAAGCAGGGAAAAAAAATGTAAACAGTTCATTAGATGGGAAATAAAAGGCGTAAAAATACCCAGGGGCAGAGTGTAATGAGGGGCCCTAAAGTTCCTCTGCATACACTTATTCCCTCTACTTTCCCAAGCTTTTCCCTTTCACCCTGCAAACACGGGTGGTGGCATAGCAGGAGGAGTAATTAACTACATTCAATTTATAAAACTATGTTCCATTGCAGGCTTTTTCACCAGTAGGAGTGCAACAACTAAGCAAGTTGGATTTAATAACTCTAAAGCCCAGATTAATGTGACTGCCTCAAACAGGGTCACTCCGGCTTTTATGTCATAGTTTCTTTAGCAATGTATCAAAACGACCACATTGAGAATAACTAAGAATAAGTTGTGAACAAACAAGAACAGAATTTAAGATTAATGAAAAATAAAAAGGCATCAACTCAGAATGGAAATCTATTTTATTTCCTATTTTATTAACAAAAATGCAAACTAAACTCAAAAGGTTTTTGTTTTATTTACCAGTTTCTTTCTTCTGTGATGTTTCCATGATGTGTGGACCAGCGCGAGCAGGTCCCACTCTGGTTCCACCCCACAAGAGGGGGCAGAGGTGGACTGACGCGGCATGGCGTTTAAAGGAAGCCAAGACCTTTAAGCAGGCACAAGTATCATAACAGTATCTTAAATAATGCATCTCTGCTTAGCAGGGGTTTAACACACACATGAACACGCACAGCCGGCACAAAGAGGAAAAAAAACACACGCACACACACAAAAATGTTGTCTTGCATCTTCTTTTCTCCTTTAATACAAACAAACTGAGAGAGGTTGTTTAATTAAGTGTTCTTTTTGAAAACATTTGATACATTATGAGACAAAGGGAAGCAGCTACAGCTAGGATTGTCACAGAAGGGTCTCATTTGAGCCTTTGCTTTATTGTGCTCTTTGACGCCATTGAATCCTTCACTTGTGTCTGCCGTGTGTTTGTGAGTGTGTGCAATGAGGACTACCCTCTGTGAGGATGGAGACTTCTAGGAGTCTTTGCGTTATGGGGAAACCTCCTTTAGAGAAGGAACGCGTTGCATCATATGCGAGCGGTAGCCCGGTGTGTGTTCTCGCTGCCTAACAGAAATGCAGTAGTGGAAGAGAAGCCTAAGCCTTAGATAACAGCATGAGGCCTCTCATTAGCTCACAGGTTGGTGCTTTGGGGGGCTTCTGCACACAATGCATCATGTTCCACTTCCTTGAAATACCTCAATGAGTCTCAAAGAGCTGATTGTTGCAAAACAAAAATAAGGGTGAAGGATCAACCGCTATAATGTAATGAATGATCATGGCACATATATATGCAGGTGAAAGGAGGAGAAGACTTTTAGTGCATCAGCTTTGACTGGAACAACTGTAAAAGATGTCTTTTATGTGATCAAATACAAACAGGGGGGAAATGAATGAAAATATGCAACATACAAATATATAATATATATAATATATAATATCTTAGTATTTTAAAATGTATTTACTTTAAATATTTAGTAAATAGGATTGTGTATTGGGGGAAAAGCCTAAAATGTTGGCAGGTGGAATACAACACTATTCATAAAGAGGCCTTTCATGCTTATACCATGTGATACCAATGGTGTATTTCCCTGTCAAAGTCATTTTTAGTGTTAAGTACAGCTGAGATCAGTCAATAAGCTTAACGACTGTTACCATAAAATCGAGAGGCCAGGAGAGTACTGGAGAACAGAGGAGGAAGGGGGAAAAGTACTGCATGCGAAAAACAAAAGAGCAAGTTCAAGAAGGCTTTGATGGAAGGAGCACCATATACTTTATGAAGGCCGAGGGATCATCTATTTCTTTAAGGCACGGGGGCCACATTAAACTCAATATTAAAATATGAAGGTGCTTCTAATGAAAAATCAAAGGCTCCGTTTCCCCTTTAACTCCATCCTTCCCTCACTATTTTCCCCTTTTTTTTTTTGTTCAGTCAAATGTTTCCTTTTCTCAGGCCTGTAGTTTCTGCATGAGCACACATAAAGAATGAAAGAAAGTATATGAAGACAGAAAGAATAGAGTGAGAGAAAATGAGGAGAGAGGGAGGGTTATAGAGATGAGGGACCTAGGTGCTGGTGGTGCAAAGCAAAGACAGACGGCATTGGTTGGAGGAGTAAATCAATAGAGCAGAGCCGATGGGGAGGCGGGTAGCCAGGGCAAGGAGAGAGGAGAGAGGAACCAGCACAGGGGCCCGGGCTCCGATCACAACGCTGGCTTCTGGCGTGCAGTGGGGAATAAAGTAGGCCTCCCCAGGTCAGCACCAGAGAGAAAGGTGAGATTAGAGGAAAGTGGAGGAGATATTTTCACAGAGAGGAGGTGGGAGGGGTGGGTGCTACAGGATGACAAGGATAGAGTGTGTATGTATGTGTGTGTTTGTCTACTGGAGGGTAGGGGATGTGCATACTGGATACCTGGCAAGCCAGGGACCAACTGGCCCATTAGCCTGTGGGCACCTACATATGGTTCACTGAACCCCTCTGCTGAGAAGAGCTCCTCTCCCATCAGTCTCCCCATCTTTTTTAAAGATACTTTCACTTTTAACCCCTTCTCTGCTTCGGAAAGACTCAGTCCCGACCTCGATTTATCATTCATTTTTGTTTGATGTCTATTCTTGGAGTGTTATCTAAAATTGAAAAATGTAATAAAAAAAAAATAAAAAAAAGAAAAAAAAAAAACTAGACACAAAGGGAGAGGAGTCGAGCCTGCTGAGAATGTGCACGTGCGCGTTCGTCAGTGGACACGTACACAGAAGACCATAGCCTTCAGTGCTTTGCCTTTTATTGTCATGTGACCATTGTTGAAGCTGAATAGCTAGCTCATTAGCATAAGAAAACAGCAGCACACATAGAGACTTAGCTAGATCATTATCTCTATATCTTTATGTACACTTTGTTATTTCACTAGCTGGACCACATTCAAATGCTGATGAGGCCAGTAAGGCCCCCTTCCAAAGCCCCTCCAACATGTGCCCTTCTGAACTTCCTAATATACTTAACAGTTTCCTGGGTGTCTGCAGGTTCTGCACAGGAATTCACTACAGTGGTATCAACTGAGAGCTGCAGAGAAGACTTGCTTAGTTGGATTAATAAAAGTATGAGGAATGATGACAAAGTCAACACAAGAATAAACAGCAAGTAGAAACAATAGAAAAACAAACAACCTCCATTGTTATTAAAAGAAAAACATGCAGGAAATATAAGTAGTAAAATTAAATATAAATAGCAATCATTAATTATACTTTTTTTAAAAAAAAAAAGGGGGGAGGATTGATTTCTGTTAAATGGATGACTTTTTAATAGTATAAAAATAGAGAACAAACAAAAGCTGATGAGGAGGAAAAAAGCCATAGAGTTTAGTCTCACTGCAGGAGTAAGCCGATGCTCTAATGCTGGCCAACCTCTGGGATAATTGAAAAGGAAAAAAAGATGTATTCATCTTCCACAATGTAATTCTGATCAAGGCCACAGCCAGATTCCACTGCAGGCTTCAAAAACTTCCCAGAAAAGGCAAAACTGTTGGTCGCTGAGCGCAAACATGCTATCCCTTTCTTTCTGGCATGCTCCCTCATTAGAAACACTTAAGATGAAACTAAGTTTAATTGTATTTGTGTGTGCACATGTTTGTGGGAAGAGGCTCTTGGTAGGGGTTAAAACACGTGTAAACATGGGACTCAACTATTAAAAACCCCCATAGAGATTAAATGTAAAGACTTCTTCCTATGTTTAGTCCTTTCCTCGGCCTTGCCTTCTCTGAGCCTTACTTATTAAAAATCAAATGCCACTGCCTAAAATACAGAGAGAAAACACAGGCCCAATGATTCATAATATATTTCATAAATACTTCATGAATCCTTCGCCACACTTAAGCCAGTCTGGCAAAAAAAAAAAAAAAAAAGAAAACATTGTCACCTATTCTAGTAGCAGCTTGTCAGCACATCACTGGGGAGTGGGTGTCACATGTCACTTCTGGTTTACACCAGTGCATGGGACAGGCTCGGTGCATGGAAATCAGGGGTAGGACAGAAAGAAGAACAGAAAGAAAAGTGATGGGGAGGTGGAAAGGGGAGAAAGAGGAGGGGTGTTATCATATCATCGCCCCATGTCTTTATATTCTCCCCTTATTATCTTTGGCCCCCCACTCTCTCCAGTCACTCAATCACACAAGCCCTGAGGACAGTGGGGGACCTGGGAGGGCCTTCGCTTCGTGGTAGACTGAGCCAGACAAGCGTCTGAAAGCTATACTGATCGCTGTCAGTGTGTGGAAGTACGGTGACTTTGGAAGGGCCATGAGAGATAAGGGAGAGGAAGAAACGATCACGTGGAAGGATAACGGACGAATTTGCACACTGACAAACAAATCCAGTGCTTCAGGCAAAATGCAGATATCCCATCCGTACAGACAAGAGTTAACATAAGGAGACAAAGAGGAAGCAGGGGGTGATGTGCTTACAAATGTGAGGCTATGAGATTTCTGTGCGCTGTCCTCTGACAAGAGCTCATCTGATTAACGACAAAGAAAACCTCAACCCTAATTGTATTCTCATCTCTTAGGCTAATGGGAAAATGCATTTTTGCCACTAGTGAACAACTTTTTTCCACTTTCATAACATTGTTGTTAATTTTAAATCCATCAAAATAGCAGGAGTAGAAAATACAGCGATAAAATTCTGCTTTCAAGGCTACGGTGCCATGATGTTTTTATATTTAGGTTTAAAGCAGTTAGAATGAATGTATCCTCATGAAAACATGTTTACGCGCCTTAACAAGTTCTGCTTCAGATCTAGCGATTGGAAACGGTTCTGACCGGACAGAGGCGGACGTGACGTACTCATGTCCACTGGGCGGAAAAACAAACTCCACTTCCTGCTTTTTCCTTTTCACCTTCAACGTGGAAGACCATATAATAAGAACTATTTCCACTTTGATTATAATGCTTGACACAGACACATAATTCACTTTTCTGAGCAGATGAAGAGGAGAAGGACCACACAGAATATGTGCCTCATCACAACAGGACAAGAGAACGAGCATGCGCAGAACGACCGGAATAAACTAAATAAACGTATAATTATAGATGAATTCATTCATTTTGATTTAAAATAGCAATAAAACCAGTCAATTTGAAAATTATTTTGTTGTGGAATTATCATTTTTATTCAGAATTAGGTGTACATGGTCTTTTTTTTTTCAGATTTAATGTTTATTCGTAATTAAAGTGGAATTTAAACTCATGTAAACGTGGCTAAAGTTGGTCAAAGCTGGACGCACAAATGGTTGACGGCCATTGTATTGATATTAAAGTCATGGGCTTTAACTTTCTATTATCAATTTCTTCCACATTGAAACATGCACCTCATAATTCAGGCATATTAAACACAATTTTAATAGCTGATAAAATGAAGCGTCTAACTAATGAAAGTGTTGGTGTTCTACTTTGACTTCCACTTTTTTCATTACAAACATGGCCGTCTCCTTGTGACACTGTCCTTCAACCTAGATTTGGCCCATCGCTGCCATTATATTATCAAACAAATAAAAATAGTTTTTCACATGAATGACAGAGAACTAATCCACAAAATGAATCCGATCTTGGTGCCTAAAGAGACGACATGGAAAAGCCTCCAACACCACAAATCCACAAAGGAGTTGCGGCAGCTGCACACTGTGCACGACGACTTCCAATGAAAGCCGAAATTCAGAAGAAGAGAGGAAGATCTATTTGCTTACATCTTAAATCTGGACTGAGTGCAGAGGAAATGCAGGAGGGGAAAATTCCCTCACAATTGAGGGAGTCCTTTCATAACTAGTTAAGAATAATTAAGACTTTGGAGTTGCTGATAGGTCGTTGAGCAACTAACTATGAAAAGAGTCAATCTTTCTTTACTCTGCTGTGTCTAATAAGTACAAGTAAGCTGAGGCGATTTAAAGTGTCTAACATCTGACTAATGTTGGTCTGTCATGTTGTGGCTTGCAGAAGTCATCATAATGAGGACAGGGGGCAAAAAACAAGATGGATTACAACACTGTTAATTTATAATCGCCCTTAGTGTGACTATTATAGGAGCCAAGTTGTTCTAAAAGTCTTCTTTCAAAACCAAATTATTGACATAATTATCAGCATTTTAGTTTTAAAAGAAAATTGTTTTAGATGTCAGAGCATCTTAACTCAAATACATAACTTTCTGTTAAATGACTTTGCAAACTCTCTCCATGATAATTAAGTCAAACATGAGGATTTCAGGTCCATTAGTAGTTAAATTAAATGGTCTCTGCAACCTTGAAATGTTTAAGTTTTAAAATCAATTGATGACCAAAAGCCCTCCTTTTCCTCATGGGCCTTTGCTTTTGGTAGTTTTGGTGGACTCACTTCTCTGTTGGCTCTAAATAAAAACTATATTTCCAACAATTTACTCTACATGCTATATAGTAAAGTGCTGCAGAAATCAAGTTAAGTGGCAAGAAAAAAACCTCAGCAGAACCGAATAAAATAATAAAATAAAAAAGCTTCTGAAATGTGTCAAGAGAAACACAAAGCTGGAGCTGAAATGTGTGTGTGTGTGTGATGCAAAGAGTCGTTGATGAGCTATACAACAACTCTATGTTGTATAGGAGCGAGAACGTGTGTCCACATCTGATGCATCTAATCTAATCCTGAATGATCTTTTATACCTATTTTACACATTTGATATAAATATTCAAAAGCTGTTACAAGTTTAAAAGGTCCAAGCAAATCGCTGAAGGAGTTCAATGCCTGAACTAAAACCTGCATTTTAACTTGTCTTTATAAGGGTTAAAGAAAAAAAACCATATTCAGTACGGACAGTGTTTTCTTCTATTCGCCTCAGCATACCTTGAAAATAAGCTGTTCAATATTTCAAGGTTAGCTGACTCTTTGGAAATGCATTAATTATCTCCCAGGGCAGAGACTAAGAAACATTCCATCTAAAGAGTTTATTAAAGGAAAAAGGCAGTCCAGAAATCCTCCTTGACCGTGACTGAAGCTCCAAACAATACCCAACAGACAACTAAAAATTAAGGAGAGGTAGTTGCAACCTTGTGACAACATGCCTCCTGATTTAATTTTGGAATCTATAATGGAATAAAGCTGGGGACGAGTAGGACACAAAAGAAATTCTCATTTAAAATCATACTGTATAAACTTCTTTGCTGCACTTCACTTCAAGTAAAGATAAAAATGACCAAGTTATATTTTTAACTTGTAAATATTTGCATTATGTACTGCAAAAAAGGTCTGGTATACGTTTCAAAAGGTACACTGTTGTGCTGTAATTAAGCACATCTTTTACTGAAGCATGACGGAGTATTTTTTTTATATCTTATATTAAATCAACATCACTCCTCGATTCAGAATTTAAGAGTGGGACTTATCAAGAGAAATAAATCCTGCCACACTACAAAAACATTACACAAAGGCTCTCGAGCAATCAATAAAACCGCCTTGACCATCAGACGCATCGTTTCCACTAAAGAAACAAATAACGTTATGCACTCTCCAGTAAAACATGTCAGTTCAATTTTTAATGATTCATTATTATAACTTCCTGAAGTCAAGGATCATTGAATACAAAGCATCTGACATTTGGACTACAAGTGTTTTACTACTGAAAAAATAGCAGAAATCCATAAAACCCTGCATGAGGGTGAAGTGTAAGCAGCACATGTCAGAGGAGTTTCAAGAGACGTGAATATTAGTGAGTCTGGCAGCAAGAAATGTTTATGATGCATTTTAAAACTATATTCCACCTTCCTGAGAAGATCAGAATTATTTTATTCTGACTGGAAAATACATTCAATTAGATATCAGACTGTATAAAGAGATTTAGTGGTGTGAAGGCCTAATTATACAAGGCTTTTTTGTAACACTACCTTTAATCTCTCCAGAAAACGACATAAAGAACGGGTCAGACAAAGTAATAAGTGGAAGGACAGCGAGTACACTCGTACATCAGAAAGGCAGATTAATTGGTGAATGTGCTCAGTATCACCTTCATCACATCTAGGGAGAATTCTTAGAGCAACACCGCCATCTGCTGCAGAAAGATGTGAAAAACCATGCAAGAGGCAGTGGATGCAGCGTAGAACCAGTCAACTCAGAAAAAGCTGCAATAGGACACTGAGTGACCTCAAAATGTTAAAAAAAAAAAAGCCAATAAAAATGGAGGAAATAATCCCCTGTGCTAAAAACAGGCTTTTGATTCGAGATCGACATTTAACATACAAAAGTCCCCAAACCATGAATTATTTCATAACATTACCAGCAATGTTGTAATGGTGTCAGGACTGCAACTAACAGCTGTTATAAGTGCTGATTCATTAGTTTATTATTTAGTAGATATATATTTAGCCATCATACTGAACTTATTATACTGCTGCTGCATTTTATCCACATCACTGAAGACCAGCAGGAACTTTAGGTTCACTACTAAGATGTTGAACAAAAAAAAATCCTATTGATTTTTATTTACTAAAAATATTTAATCACAAACCTCAGTATTAAAAATGTAAATAAAGGGAGGAGCTTTGATATTTAAAATACGTTCTGATAACAGAAACTGTGTAAATCTTTGGGCCCATGCTGCTATATGACCGCTTCATGCGTCTACAATTAGTACTGTGAGGGACAATGTAGAGGTGGACTGTATTATTTGTGACACAGCAGATGTCTTCAAGTCCTTGGATGGACTTATATTAGTAATTTGAAAATGGTCTCTTTACTTGAATTGAATTAAATTCAGCTTAAGCTGTGTTTCGCTTCCCTGATCAAAGCCACTCCTAAAAGCTTTTCTGCTTCTTCTGAGCTGAACAAGCTGACCCATCAAACAAGATAGTCTTTAAAAAAATTAAAATGGACAATGACAATCGCTTTTTCCACTTCTTTCTATTTTTTTTTGTCAGGTTGGCATCCTCTTTGGTTCCTGTAATACCCATTTGTCTTGGGCCAGCACCTATAAAGACCCCCTCTGTCTCTTCTATTATCAGAATGAAGCTCTCTGCCACAGCAACAAAGTGTATTTATACACCTAGGGACGTGTGTTTGATAAGTTGTCTTCCTGGATAAAATGGACAGGTTACTGAGGTCAACTCTTGCCCTGTCTGGAAAGGAGGAGGACTGAAGTCTCAAGCTGGCACACCGGTGGTAGAAATACTTCAAAACTACGGGTGAATGAGAGGATGAGAGAACAGGTTAGGGAGGTAGACACCCGTGGGAGGCCAGTGGGGGGGCGGGAAGTTCGGGGAGATTGGGTAGTGAGGGAGTGAAAAAGCCTTGATATCCACGGAAATCACAACAAAGAGAGAGCTTTTTACATTAAAAAAGAAAGAAGACTGCCTTTTTTCTACTAGATGCCTTTTGAGCCGAGTGTCATGTCCTCCCTCGGCCTGCAGGAAGTCAGAGGATGAGCCTGGCTTTAGCATCTGGCACATCTGAGGCACATCTGAAGGGACTAAAGTTCTTGCCTTCTGAACACTTGCAGTAGGGAGATGAGATATACTAGAAGTAACGTTGAGGTGGGTGATCCTAGTTTAACAGTGAGCTAACCACACCACACATTGTGGTGTAGAAAATAAAAAATAGTCACAGTGATATGCTAGACTAGCCAATGTTCTTTCATTTCCTGTGCAAGAAGGACTACCTTGCCTCTAACCTGCAGCTTTGCATTACAGTATTCTGGGCCATAAAAGTGCAGCAACAAGCAAAACAGGATTTCAATGTCAAAGCGATCTCTTTGTGTTCTCTGCATATAAGAATATGTGATGTAAAATGGGCAGAGGAATGCTAACTTTTCTCACATACGCCCCAAAGAGACAGAAAAACACAAAAAGTAGCCATAGCGGGCGTTATCCACTTAATGATCAATGGAGGAAGCAAAGATTAATAATCAGCCAATCACATGCACAGGGTAAGGAAAGCCTCCTGGAGAAATAAGCATGTTGCAGTGGTATGTGGTCACATGATATCTCCATCCATATGGGTCATTCATGCATGTTTACTTGTTTATAGAAATTTAAAAGCTTAATTCAATCATCAAAAAGCACCGAGGACATTTAAAACATCGACTTTTTCAAACTCTACATGCTTCAAAATGATCCAAAGAACATGTATAACATAAATGATCAGTTTTACACCGATCACCTGTTTACTGTCATTTCAAATCAATTAATACCTTCATATTAAATGTTTACATCTAAATGAAAACTATCCATTTGTCTCATTTCATTCATGCAGATACATTTATTTGATTGTTTGTTATTAGTTCTGTGCAATGTTTGGATCACCAAAGTGATTTATAGGAGGACAGGCTACCTGGTTTCTCTAGCTCAGGGTCTAATGTGCTTACGCTGTAGGTTTATCTTGTTTTAAGTCGTAGCACAACAAAAACAGTGAGGAAGAAAAAACAGGAAGCACACAGCAAAGAAATGGAAAAGTGTTGCATTTTAAGGGTTATAATGTAAGTCAGTCATTTAAAAAATGCCGTACAGGTTAAGACAACAAAAACACAGTATGAAGTGTTTTTGCACTGTAATCGCTTCTTTCTGAAGTATTTATAATCCAGCAGATTTAGGGACTACAATATGGATTAAAAGCATCTGACACAAAACACAGGAATCTTCATTAAGTTTTGACAGAGGTTTAAAATAAAGTCAAGATTTATGAATTACTAAACAAGGTCAGATTCTGCAGCAGCAACATGAACAACTCGCTCTCGATGGGCATCGCTTGCTAGTTCAAATATGAAGTGGGATTTGTTCTTTGTGGATAAACCAGAGCTGCAGCGCTGGACTTTTTGTGCAGAAAATAATGATTGTGAAAGAAAACGATGATGCCAGCAGATCATGGGAGGTTTAAATGTAACAATTTTTAGATGGAAAATGTGTATTTTTGATCATATTTCCTAATATAACAGTATATGCAGATATTAGAAACGTTTACAGACCTAAACAACACTCATTTTATCATATGTCACATATACTTACAAAATCTTTCTCAAGCTTCTCCATTTCTTGCTTGTAGCTCTTCAACCTGCTGTTGTACATGGCTCGGCTCTGGATGGGAATCTCTCTGACCTCCAGATCCATCTGCTCCATCTAAAACCAGTTTAAAAAATCCAGGTTATTCAAAAAAAGACATCTTAGTTTTTCTATTCTAGCATAATAAAAAAATGCCACTTGAACCAAATAACATATAAAATATAATAAATAAAATGTAGCATTCATAGAACTTTACATGTATTAAAACTTCACTTTAATTTGCTTTAGGATATTATTCTAGCAGCCTGCCTGAAGGTAAATGTTTAATTAAAATATATTTGCATGCAAAAGGCCTCGCTGATCTAAAGTTCTTTTAAATACTTTGTTTTTCCTATTAAATTTCACTTTTACCAGCTTCGGCAAAAAGCTGCTCATTGCAAAAAACAGCAAAAAAAAAAAAGTTACGCATTTGAAAACATTTACCTCAAAAAATAAGTTTAAAATAAGCTACTTGGATCTATCAGCGTGTTCCTGTACTGATTGTAACAATAAAATTCCTCCTGCTAATGTCACTCAGCTGTGATAAAAGTACCAAGTGAGTGGGGTTGTTCTGTAAATAAAACCTATCAAATATGAGGGCTCCTTCACTGCAGTGACACGAAGAAGCCCAACGATGTCACGGCGGATGAGGTAAAAGAACATTTGACGCATCGGCAGACAGATTTCTTCTTGGCAGATTTGGAAGAAACTAATAACTATGCTGTAACAAGACACCTGCGACAACAATTTGTCTCTGTCAGGTGACTGCTCCTTTTATTTTCTGTTTTTTATTACAGCAACATGAAGACTCCCACCTCAAGATAATGGCTTGAAATATGTCATAAGGGTGTCACTTAAAAGCAGATTACTGGGGAGTAATCATGTGAAGAGGAAGCCTCCTTTCTGCCATGCGAAGTGTGTGCATGTCTGCATGTCATGTCAACACCAGGATAATACAGGTGCTGTTGTCTGGTGCCAGAGAAAATTCTGCCCTCCCTCTTTCCACAAATTCATAATTTAGGAAATGGGAAGAGGAGAAAATTACTGATCAAAGACATACCAACTCTCTGACTTCTTCAAGCTGTTTGTCGACATTTAGAACCAGCTGTGTCTTCTCCTCTGAAAGAGAGAAAAAAAAACAGCAACATATTGATCAGCCGACGGAGGAACAGCGCTTCATGACAACAGCCTGACTCCCCCGCAACGGGGGAAGAGACAGGGGAGAGAGAGAGAGAAAGAAAAAGACGGAGAGAAAACAACACACGAAGACACATTTGAAGATATATTTACACATTCTCTCCACTCGACGAGCCAACATTTGATGTCTCTTAGTTATTGCCGTCTATGAGGCCTTTGTTGGTTTCTGTTGAGGAGCAGTGAGACACTTCATGCCAACTCAAAGGGAAAGGAGGTGTCAGATTTGCTCACTTGCCAGAAGTACGAGTCCCTCTCAGAATGCCTAACGCACCTCAGCCCATGGCTGCTCGATCACATTACCCATTGAAACTCATTAAGGCGACGACTTCCGACGACACATGAAAACTATGCATGCAGAGGTTGTTCTTACAGCAGCAGTACAACGACTTTCTGATCATTTGCTGTATTGGTCTTGACACTGATATTAGCTCTTTGCTATGAAAGGGAAAAACATGAAATGAGGAGCATGTTTAAAGATATAATGCATGTTTACTCATATTCATTTAAAAAGGTACAAAATAATACCCACATTATTATTAAACACATTTATTAACATTTACTGGCTATAAGTTCTTATTTAGCGCAATTAATTTTGATTTGAAATTATTTAATGACAAAATAATATAATATGGTTAATTCCCTTTTATACTACACAACAGAACAAAGAACACAAAATAAAAACAGAATAAAATGTCAAATTTGCTCATAAAGGAAAATACTTGCTAAGTCGATAAGTCATGTGTTTCTCTGGGTTATGCTGGGTTAGGGCAAACCAAACATCCCTGTTGAAATAAACCAACAAAAAAAAATAGCAAGCCAACTATTTTTAACCACTGAAGGCAAAAACCACATGAAGAAGCGAGCTGCTGATGTGTTTGAGACAGACCGAAGCAGAAATGATCGCAGTGGTTCTGAATCTGTGAAACGTGCAGCAACATCGTAAAACACATTGTAGATGGATCGTCACTATTTCAGCCAAATGTGATAACAACCAATCAGATTTCCAATAACTTCTGAAAATGCTTTTACCTGGATGAGAATACACAAAATATTTTACCAGCTGCCAGTCCTGTTGCTGCTTCGAAAGTACAGGAGAACACTATGCTACCATTAATTACCCTGTAAGTATTGTCTATTATAGTCTATTACTATTGAATAAAGCACTTTGTGCTGCTCTTGTATAAAATGTGCCTTAATAAATGATCATTATATTTATAATAATCAACCCCAATTTGTATCCAGAACAAATAGGAATATTCCAGTCATCCCTAAAACACATGAGAAGCAGCTGAGAGGACTGCTGACATGTTTCCCTTCACAAACAATGAGATTTGATATAAGGAAAGAAAATCAATAAACTTCCAGTATGATGCACAGAATTATTTGTTAGAGATGTGATTTATTGACAGTTTGAAGTTGTACGTATCAGTAATCTCAGGGAATGTGTTTCTCACACATCTTCGACATGAAATGCTGAAAAAGGAGCTGCATCGCTGCCAAGTTCAAGTCCAACAACTAACAAAAGGTAAGAGAGAAACAACAAAGCAAGACTTAACTGGATTCATTGAAAAACACTTTAGAGGAGATGAAAACTGGGCAGATCATCACTGGTACCCAGTTCCAGAACATCTATCACAGTGGGGTAACTGGAGTCCATCACAGCTACTATCAGGCATAAGGTGGGATACGGGGCTACAGGTCCATGACAGAATCAATGCAGACAAACATCTCACCACTGAGCACTATTACTGAAAGATATAACACTCAAAACAGATTCAACCTGCCGCAGTACTGTCTGCTTTTATACACTCTGAAATAGTTTCTTTTCTCTGGCTGTGAAACTGCTGAATTCACAACGTTAGTTTATGTTTTATACATGGAACATGCTTTTTTTTTTCCATCACTCTTCATGCGAGTAGGATAAAGCTTCCCTTTACCGCACCGCTTCTGATGGTGTCAACATAGAAGTAAAGCAGGATGAGACGGGAGTCAGAGTGGTGCTAATCATGGCTTACAGAAAATATAAGTAATCAAGTTGAAAGAAATGTTCAGCAAGCTTTAAAAATCAAGATGATTTTTTTAAATCTTATATAAAATATGTTTGTTTTTAATCTACTTGTTCTCACTGAAAACAATAATGAACTAAACCCAAACTCTTATATTATACATATACACCCATAGTTTTTAACTAATGTAGGTCAAACCTTTCAATTATGCTTCAAATGAGCAGCAAACAAGTACAATGAATTGTAGCAAATTAATCAGTTTTAGTAACCCTGTAATCAGGAAAAAAATCCTTAAAGATAAAGCAGAAGCATCTATCTCTCTTGCTTTCTTTCTTTTTCCAGGTCTAATAAACATGTGAGGGAAATATAAAAGCAAATATCAGACATAAACACACCAAACTAGAATTGACATAAAAGAAACATTTGTTTCTCCTGGGCTTCTTTGGTAGCATGATGTTGCAACAGAAAGCCGAGACAGAGGACTGACTGCGTGTTTGGATATAAATAATTTATTCTAAGGCAATGACGACATAATGATTATTAATGGGAGATGACTTGACACTAGCATTACACTTTGTCCATGTCACAGCTTTAAATGTTTGTACCCATCTTCTCAAAGCACTTCAGATATTCTCCTGTGAGGTCATCTCAAAGGGTGATCATGCCACTGACAATATCTTAAATTAAATAAACCCAGAATCAGACGCAGAATGCGATCAATATTTCAAAACAAATTTTAAAAATTAAAACACAAAGTCAGTCAAACTTGAAGCTCAAAGGTAAATCACAAGGCTACCAGGAGCGGGACTGCAAGATAGTAAAGAAAAAAAAATCTCAACCAAGATCTTGATTTCTCAAGATGCATTACCTTTTCCAAGTCCTCAAATTCATTTTTAAAACCTGTGTCCAACCTCAAAACCTACACAGTAAACAGCCAGAGGCCATTCAGTCAAAGCTGAGATGCTGCTTTCTTACTTTAACTGAGACCCGAGCTGGAGGGATGTGAAATATGAATGGATATTTACTAAGACTACAACTTGCTGATGGACAAATGACTTTTGCTCACAGAACTAAAGTTAAAACTTGTTTTACCAAGTTGCTTACTTTATACAGGAAAACCATTACATTCCTGTTTCATGCATAAAAAAACGAAAATCTTAGTTGAATTCCTCCTTAAATATTTTTTCTTTAACTTTGTGAGGAAAATTCAAACTGACTGAGACTGAACTTCAAATGATTCACTAATCTACAATATCCACTGCAACCGGTTTGCACTTTCCTTTTTGCCTGAACTTTGTTGCTTTGTATTATTTCAAGATGCCGGATTAACTGTAGAAATTCACAGAAGGGTGAGAAACATGGGGACTTTAATGAGCAGAAAAGAAAAGAAAATGATCTTCAAACTATTCTAATAATGGTGGGTGACAAATATCTACTAATGTCCATAATGTACAACGCATTTCTTAGCTTTGTAAATATTGACATGTTTAACTGATATTGATGAGATATTACTTATTAAGACAGGTTTCAGCAGACAAGGTCATACTATAAACTAGTTAATATTAAAAGCAGCAGGTAAGTATTTGTATTTGGCACAATTTGATCAGTATGCTGTATTATATATGTTCTGACGTACAGTTATCAACACTATCTGTGTTCAGGACAAACATTTACCTCCACCTGCAATTGTGATCAGCTTCCACAGGTATATAAGATAAAGAAGCTCATTGCATTAAATAAGCCTTTAAACTGACCACTAGTCAGCTGATAGCATCAGATGGTATGTGACTTCTGGCATGTGTCACATAGGTGCAACTTTTATCTCATATCATATCTGCAGTGAGTCGCAGAAATCTAACTAATAATTTATTCTTGAACAAAGATATTTACAGCTGACTGAGGTACGGGACTAAGGCTGTTTTATCACGTCATGCAATCTTGAAATTTCCTGTCAAAATGTGTCAAAACACACTAAATAAATGTTAAAAAGCTACTAAAAAAGGTCAAACACTAATATGATTACGGCATGCATTTGGCTTGGCCTTGTTTCGATAAGCTAGTGCGATGTCACATTTATTTCAGTGTTGCATTTATTTCTCACAAAGCCAGAGTCTGACCACTGTGCACAGCTTTCTCCAGCACATCCCACAGATTATCAATGGGGTTAAGGTCTGGACTCTGTGGCGGCCGATCCATGTGTGAAAAAGACGCCTCATCCTCCCTGAACTAGTCTTTCACAATAAGAGCCCGATGAATTCTAGCATTGTCATCTTGGAATATTTTTGTGTTGTCAGTGTGGGAAAAAAATCCATTGATGGGAAAAACCATCATTCATGATACTCAGGTAGTCAGCTGAGCTCATTCATTAAAGACTGCTGCTGAACCAAACCCTGACAAACTGCATTATAATGCATTATAAATGGTAAATGGACTCATACTTATATAGCGCTTTTCCAGTCTTATCGACCACTCAAAGCGCTTTACACTATAC
>JBAMIG010000023.1:8207408-8219261 GCA_037177335.1 Kiunga ballochi | reverse complement strand
TCAGGGGAAGCCTGAATTGAACTCCCAACCTTCCAGTTGAAAGACAACTGCTCTTCCACCTGAGCTACAGCTGCCCATTATTTATAACACTGCACCAACAAGCTAGTATAATAGACACTAGCCATGATGCCTCTCTTCATACTCGGATGCCTCCATCACTCTGGAACAGGGAAAATCTGGACTCATCAGACCACATGACCTTCTTCCATCACTTCAGCATCAAATTTTTTGCTTTCTAGAAAATGTAAACTTTTTTTCACACTGACAAGTGTTTTTTTTAAGGTTACACAGCTCTTCAGTCTCAATCCCTTAAGTTGCAATGTGGAAATGCTCTGCCTTTTACTATCAAACATAGCCCCCGAGTTCTACTGTGGTTTTTCTTTGATTGGACCACCGATCACAATCATTCAGGATTTTTTTTCTGGTAACATTTCCTGGAAGACCATTCGTCACCACTATCCTTCCAGTTTTTAATAATGCGTTGAAAAGTTCTCAACCCAATTTTAGTAGTTTCTGCGTCTCCTTAGACGTTTTCTCTGTTTGATGCATGCCAATGATTCAACCCTACTCAAACAGACTACCATATTTTTCACAATCACTGGATGTGTCTTTCTATGTGGTCATTTTGGAAATGAGAAGCAACAAAACTGCTCCAGTTGGGGTTAAATAACTTGTTGCCACCGGAACGATAATCACCCATGCAGTTCTTATCCAAAAAGAGTCAAATCCAGGTGGAAACTTTTAGTTTTTTCAGTCAGGCAGTGTAGTTCAAGTATCAATATGACAAAAACAAAAACTCCAATTATTATTACCAATATAAAATTATAGGTAGTCGCTATCCAAGAGCCCCTCAGGAGGATAGCCAATTATGCGAGCAACTCACACAGAGAATACAGAGGATATTCAGTCACATTGTATGTCTATATGTACATAAACACAAAATAATCTGCTCATAAGTCAATATTTGAGCTATTTTGTTTACATTTTTTTCACTTTCTTAACATTTTAAAAATCCCTTGAAGAGCCAAAACATTAACAGATTTGAAACGTCCATTATAATAAACAAAAAACTGACTGGACAATAAACCACATCTCTTAGTTCTTAGTAATTACACATAAAAATAAAATTAAAACAAGTGGTATGACATAAAACTATATAACAAAACATGCCAAAATAGCAACATTATTACTTTAAATGATAGTATGAAAAACTGTGATCAAAACTTTTTGCATTTTTATTTTAACTTGAGCCCGTAGTTTGTTATTAAGTCATTTAAGATGACTGCTCTCTGGGTCCAGGTGTGATTAACACAGTCTATAATCATTATTACAATAATTACAAATATTATATTCAATATTACAGTATCACATTATTATGATCAGCTTGAATAGATAAAATTTCTCTACCATGGCTTTTAATTGTTAGAAAAAAGAACTCATTTACTTGATATGCATGATATACATGCACATACTTAATTCATGTGACGCTCATTTGCAAAGTCAGCTAAAGTGAGAACCAACATTCAAGCTGCAGAAGATAAATAAACCCTGACGTCAGCATTAAACACAAGTTCTTCAAAGAGATGAGTTTTTAACTAGTTGCTGGCGTGTGTGTTCTTAGATGTTAAAATAAAACTAATAATGGTGACAGAAAACTAGGTATAATCAATATTTCCTAATAAATTATATAACATGACCGTCAAATGACACAATCAATGGGCTTCACTTGCTACCAGCTTAACGTTTTCCTTCTCAGGTAAGACTTGATAGCCAACCTAGCTAACCAACCGGCTCAGTGATTCGTGTTGATAAATATAACTCTCTTACCTCCACTTAACTTGGGAATTTTGCCAATTTTATTAGTTATTTCTGCCGTAATGTTCCCAAAATCTTGTTCGTAGGTTTCAAAGTCTGAAGACATTCTGGCGACTAAGTTTAAACAGACAACTAGCTTTCTCGTTGACAGCAAAGAATAATAACAACAAGCCTCGAATGGAGTCTCTTCCTTGTGTAGCAGTGTAAAGTGCTCGGCGAGAAACGGTACATTTTTAGATTGAAAGTGGTTTGATAAGTAAAAAAAAAAACTATTCCATTTATATTTCTCTTTTCCGTTGTTGTTCATGTAAAATGTTTAAGTCTTTATAAGTAGTACTTATTTTTTTCAGTTTTTTTTTTAAGTCTGCTACCATACCAACAAAGACAATTAGTTGTGGGTTTGCCTACTGAGACAGCAGAGACAACGGTTCCGCCCAGTACACAGGAAAAATCGAAGAAAAAAAAGCCAAGGAAGTGGCCAGGTTTGTAATTTAAAGTGACAGCTTTCTCCTTGACAAGAAAAAACAGCATAAATTCCTTCCCTTGACAGCTAGATTATAGATTTTTACACGTGTGTTCACTCTGCGATTTTTGGTGACAGCTAATTTTAAAAATGGTCTTGTTAAAGCTGGTCAGCAAGCTAGCTAACTAACCTTACTTTGCTAACTGCTGCACCTATACTGCTAAACCGAACGATATTTTACTGCTACATATACACGGCAATTACACATTTACAAATTACTAGATCAAAATTATCTAATGTGTCTCACATCACAACTGTCACAACATTGTATAAGAAGGGGTTACGCTTTTTATTTGTGGCTTGAATTAGCTAGCTCTAGAACTGAAGCTAATTAATAATCAATTAGCAAGTGTATTGAATTTTTAATTCGTGGCACTTGTGGGTTAGGATTAGGGTTAACCTCTAACCCCTAAATTATCCATATTATATTTTATCAAGTTTATCTTCGTGGCCAAAAGGTTTAAAAATTAAATGCTTCTTGGATTTCTTCCAGATCAATACTGTAGTATATTGTAATATATATTTTTTACTGTTTGTGTGTGTGTGTGTGTGTGTGTGTGTGTGTGTGTGTGGAGAGAGAACAATATAAGTACTTTTATCATGAGTATACACATTCTAAATTGCACTTACAGTTTCTGTATATTTCCCACTCAGATGGAGAATTTGAGTATCTCGCAAGGATAGCTTGCTTCAAAGAATAATCGAAGAGGATGCTGTTCTTCGCCAGATCAAGGATCATTGGGACACAGAGAGCCCATGTAACTCTAGGCCAAGATAGCTGCTTGGTACTCAGAAGACGAGAAAAAACCTGTGCACCACTGACTTTGAAAGACAGCAGAAGAAGGGAGTAGCACACTTGAGCTGGGTCATTTCATTTCAGGAGCTCAACAGCCAAGTTACTTATACTAACCCTCCCATAGGGGAAAAATATGAACTTCCTATCTGCCTTTGTGACATTTGAGAACCTCCGTGAGGTTCGCCGATTGTGCCACTGGGGTCCAATCATAGCTCTGTCTGTCATCGCTATATGCTCAACCATGGCAATTATAGACTCCATTATCTGGTATTGGCCGTTAGACTCTACAGGAGGCAGCATTAACTTCATCATGCTCATCAACTGGACTGTCCTCATTCTCTATAACTACTTCAATGCTATGTTTGTTGGACCTGGATACATTCCCCTTGGCTGGAAACCAGTAAGACAGTGCTTTTGTCTGTTTATATTGTTGTTGTTTTTATTAGGCACTGTTGTAATAAGGTTTAAATAAAATGGATTTATTGCATGCTAACAAAAAGTGCTACACAGAATAGAACTAATTACAATGAAGTTACATCAGACATCTGACTTATGATTTTAATCATTTAACAGGAGAATCATCAGGATACCCAGTTCTTACAATACTGCAGAGTCTGCCAAGGTTACAAAGCTCCTAGATCCCACCACTGTCGAAAGTGCAACAGGTAAGCACAAATATAATCAAACCTAAAGGAGAGTTTTCTCCTGTGTGTGATGGATTTGAGACCTACAGAAAACAAGATGTCAGAAAAGACGTATCGGTACTACATCTGCAAAATCACTGAGCTGTCATCATCATCAGAGCCACTGTATGTTTATAGCTTCTGTAACTTTTTTAGGGAGCACACAGTTTGTATTCTTTCTGTGCATGAAGGCCTAAACAGTAAACAGTTCAGTTCTTCCCATATTCTGCCTTTTTGGAACCTTATTTACATGATGACAATGTGTGTTGCACAAAAAAAACTATCATTAGTTTTCCTGTTTAATTCCTGTTATTTTTTTTTTTGCTGCATTGAATGTTTTGAAATATAAATAAAACTGTTTTTACTTCTTTGTTGGAGGTTTCCCTGTTTACCAACACCCAAGTAAAGAAAATTCTGTTCATATTAAGACAGCTGAACACAAATGACCCAAATGCAAACCATACCTTAATACACAATAAGTATTTAGCTTCACATTATATTTCTATAACTGTTCTTAAGAGCATTTCTTATTGTTTTTATTGATTTATTTTCTGATTTGTTTATTTATTTGTGCATTTATCTCATTTGTAAAAGATGCTGTTAGTTGCTTTGTTGTCTCATGAACAACCCGTTAATTCCCTCTTCTACCCTTAGATGTGTGATGAAGATGGACCACCACTGCCCCTGGATCAACAACTGCTGTGGCCACTTGAACCACGCCTACTTCACCAGCTTCCTGCTGCTGGCTCCATTGGGATGCCTGCATGCTGCCATTATCTTCATCATGACCATGTACACACAGCTGTATGAGAGAGTGAGTAGAGCCCTTTCCTTACCACAGCTTGTTTTGATGGCCTTTGTAGAAACACTCCTGAATCTGTGTTTTTTTTTTCCAACTGCAGATATCATTTGGTTGGAGTACTGTAAAGATTGACATGAGTGCTGTCCGTCAATTCCAGCCCCTGATGCCCTTTAGTGTGCCTGCCTTTGCTGCCACACTCTTTGCCTTAGGCTTGGCCCTGGGCACCACCATTGCAGTTGGCATGCTTTTTTTCATACAGGTCCGTTTCAACATCGCTTCTCGAGTTACACTAGCTATTGGTGACAGAGTCTTTTTAGCATTTAGCTACTCTAATCTTCTGTGAAGAAGATCAGTATGTTAACATTGATCGCACTTTTCTTAGGAGTTTTTCTTGTAAGCTACTTCGATTATGGACATTTATTATGTTATTTTATAGTCAAGCTGAATGAAGAGAAGATATGCAATAATGCACTTAAAATATCTTGAATTGGAAGATTTTTCCCTGATTTTATATGAAAAATCTGTAACAACATAGTTTCACCAACAGTCAGATAATCACTAATTGTTTTCTTTGCAGATGAAAGTCATCCTCCGAAATAAAACCTCAATCGAGTCATGGATTGAGGAAAAGGTCAGAATGTCTGTGATTAAGTTTTGAGAACTAAATGCATGTTTCTCATATAAACATGTTATTGACAGACACATCATTGTGTTGTCTTTTCCATTAGGCCAAAGACAGAATACAGCACTACCAAACAGGGGAGGAGTTCATCTTCCCTTACGACCTCGGCAGCCGCTGGCTCAATTTCAAGCAAGTCTTCACATGGTCAGGGACACCCAAGGGGGGTGGTATTGAATGGCCAGTTCATCCCAAGTGTCACCAGCACACCTTAACTGTAAGTTCAGTTAATACTGATCTGACTGATGTGTGCGTTGCTGTTGTCATTTACTATCAAACTGTTCCCTGTCAGGTGTTTTTGTATTAAATAATTGCTTTGTCTTGTTGTTGGTTGCTGTAATCCAATATTTGTTTTGCAAACAGATTGAGCAGCTCAAGCAGAAAGCTGATAAACGAGTGAGAAGTGTAAGTACCCACTTGTGTCATTCATGAGAACCGTTTTGACATTTTACATTGGTTCAAACATCTGTCAGCATCACGTGTGTATAGTTTTCACCATTCATACATTAGTTATAGCTATGTGCAGGCGAACATGTTTGCAGTTTATGGTTTATCAAACTGGTCGGAGTTAAGATGATAAGGATCCAGGATATTTGCTTCCACACCATATGTGATGAGTCCAGCAGAGTTTAGCTAACTGCTAAACACAGTGTGTTTGTAACAAGGACTGTCAAGATTGAAGAGTTTAGCTTGAAGCTGGGTTATCATCAGAAATGTAGAATAACCAGATATTTTATTTGCCTCAACCAGCAGGTCCAGTACCAGGCAGTGGAGAATTACAATGGAGCTTGCTGTCCTGTCAGCAAGGGTCTCCAAACCTTTTTCAGGACCCCTTGTACAGAGGAGCCCAGGATCCCCCTCACTAAGGGGGACACCGTCATGGCTACCCGTGGCACCAAGTACGTTTATCTGCCCAAAAAGTAGAGCTTTAATAAATATATATATATATTATATATTATAGAGAGAGAGAGAAAGAGATAACAGTGTGTGTGTGCTTCAATTATTAGCTTATAAATGCTTTCATGTCCTATTATTGCAGATGGTGGATGTATGGAGACAAAGTTTTGAGCGAGAACGAGGTGAAAGGTGAAATAAGATTATTTTTTCTTTGAAGATTCACTTAACATGAATACATTTTGCTTTAAATGCAAATGATTAAATTCTCTTCAACATATGTGTCAAAGTCTGCTCTCTTTGTTTCTGTTTTTATTAGCCGGGGAACGTGTACGAGGCTGGTTTCCACGGCGATGCGTGGAGAAGTGCCATTATGATGCCGCCGCGAGTGATAGCACCAGCGATAAGAAAGTCAATTAATAGATGTTAGCAGGCTTTATGTAGGGCAGAGGAGTTTAACAAAGCAGAATGTATCTGTCCATCTTGATAAATGTACATCCGCTGAAGATGTCACACCTGATGCTGCAGGCTTATCTTTAGGAATTTAACTTTGATTAGATGTTCTCAGTACATTATAAATACCACCTTATTTTTCGTAAGTAATGACCAATTCTTATTGAGCACTTTGCAGTCAGATGTCTCCAAGAGTGCAACAAAGTTAGAGAGAATTTAGTTTGATGCTTCTGACCAAAAGCAGAACTCATCAAGAGTCTTAATTTTCTGAAATTGCCAACAGGCTTTAATGTGACTTCATTATAATTACTGGACTTTTTACTTGAATTTATTGCTTTTACTTTTGTTGATTATATATTTTGTTGTTTTTTTATTTTCCTTTTTTTCTTATTATGCAATGCCTCTACCCAACTAACCCCAGGGCTTCATCATGCAACTCTTTCTACAGTTTGGAGATAAGGCTTCATTTATTTTTTATTATTTTTGTAATAGCAAATTGTTGGTCTCAAAGAATAAATTGAAAATGAAAAAGAATCTTATGTAAGTCCTATTTGCCTCACATTTTGTAATTGCAATATTGTTATCTTGCTTTTAATACTTTGTGTTTTTCACGTCCTTCTGGCTTAATAAATTGTGTGACACAGTGATGATCATGACACTATGACAATTAAACTTTCTTACAATTGTCTTTAAAAAAATTATGTAAATAAGAGCAACAGTTTTCAGCACAGTGAGGTCTGCAGGTTATATTTTATCAGTTTCTTTTTGCTGGCTTCTTTAGTCATTTTAAAAAGTAAAAACTAAAAATATTTAGATGATGCCATTTTGTAAAACGTTAATTTTAGTCAATGTCATTTGTTAAAAACCTCAAAATCTCAGATTTCCATATCTCCTTAGATTGGAGGTGAGAAGATCCATGGTCATAAATAAATGAAAAGACATATATATTCTTAAAAATACAAAAACAAAACACATATCCTGCACTTTTCAGATCTATACTAATAAAAAAAAAAAAATAGGTAAATGAGGCTATGTATCATTTTCATTTGATCTCATCCTACTTTGTGCTACTCTGCCACAAAAAACCTTAATAAATACAAAACCATACATTTCTACTCAATTTAAGCAACAAAGTGCATCGCTTCTCCATAGGTCATCGCTGGGTAGATGGGAAAGCAAACCTATTGACAGTCCCACGACGTGTATCATACGTCGTAACAGCTCCAACAACCAATCACGGTGCACTAAATATGTCACGTGTTCATCACACCCAGTTCATGTGCGAATGACTTCCACTAGTAGGTGCTTCATAGCTGTTTGGTAAGGAGTGAGGAAGAAAACACTATTTCTCGTTGAAGGGTATATCATACAAATTAAGTATTCAGTAAATATGTGGCCAGTTATACGCAGGTACTGCACAATTAATCCGTTCTACAGACTGCTTTAGATTTATGCAGCAGAGGTAAGTGAGTGATGAATTGTACGAGCAAGTATCTGCCAGATTATCAGTTCACAACGATTTGCAGTTTCTGTTTATTCGGGCACACTCCTTTTACAAAAACACAGACTGTTAAAGATTAATCAGTAAGCAACAACCTAAACTCGTTTTTCTCAAATATACACTTACTTTGGCCTATGGTTTTTACTTACAACATCGTTGTAGCACCATATCTAGCTAGCTAGCTCTGACATAAAGTTCACTTTATGTCTCACAGTTTACGTCCTACTATAAAATGACCTGAAATCTCTGATAAGCACTTCCTTTCTTGTTTTTAGGTCCGCAGCAAACTAGCAAGATGTGAAATTAGCTAAACAATTTATAGCTCGAGATAACCGTTCAAAGCTGTGTTCACTTCAAGGCATTCAGTTACATGATTGGTTAGTCATCGATTGAACGACCAATAATATTTCCCGGTGTAATGTGTCTCCAATCAACTCTCTTATGGACGGCATGATCGATATTTCCAGCGTAAACGGATGTTTGCTGAAACATTTTGCGCATTTTCATTGCATGGTGTTCTGAATCAACTAAATGTGATAAAAGGCTCGAGCACTGACTATATGTGTGTTAACTAGACTAGGTTAGGAAAGTAAATATTAACTATGATGTAATGTCACTGGGTTAAAATGTTACTTTTTCACCTTTTTAATGTTACTGAACTAGTTTGAAAGTTATTCAATGCTTACAATCTGCCATAATCAAGTAACACAACAGATGGCATTTATATACACATGAAAAATTCTTGTATTTAATAGAGATGTTGTTATCCTGTTCCCTCACTGGCATTGTAAAGCTTGTCAGCAATCATGTTTATTGGGTTAGTTGGGTACATATTTGTTGCTACTGACATTCTTAAGGAGGCTAATTTAATTAGACTATTCCAGAAAAAATACTTATCGTGCTCATGTGTCTCATATGCAACTGTATACAATATAAAACAGGACATTCTTCTTTCTGATATACTGTCTGGACATTTATTCGATTTTTTAATTACTAAATAAATAAATTTAAAATTCCAGATGGTAACAAGTTATGAAATCTTGGATGCTGCTGTAAACAGCTTCATCTATATGTGATCATACGTCCTATGATTGCATAAAAGCTGTTACTCTGTTCTATAATTGATAAGATAAGCTGTAGCACAGAAAATTGTTTAATGAAAAATAAAATTATATCTGCACTTTAAGAAAAAGTGTTCAGAAGAATTAAAAGAACAAAATAGGAAAATACTGTTAAGTGCACTAAACAGTAGCTTTAGTAGTAATTAGACTGTACTTATATTAAGTTGTCAATATATGACTAGAATGGTGAAAAGTGCTCTTACACTATGTGTCCACCCATTTACACACACACACACACTTACACACTCAGTCTGCAAGGGACAGCATCTCCATGTTTCTGAAAGAAAAAGATAAACAATAATGAATGTAACTGCTTTGTTTTCTTTGTTTATAGGATTCTTAAACGAATCAAACCATGCTAATAATCCTAAAATGCCAGATAAATACTAATTGACTGTCACTGCTGCTATGTTGTAAGAATCTGTTTGCATTTAAGGCATCAATATCCGTACTGTATAGCAATGTTCCTCTTATAATATTAATATTTGTCTCTAATGTTATCTAAAGGATGCTTTACTATTTTTTGTCTTTTGTTTTCCTTCTTTTTCAGTGTTTACTCACTTCCTCATCGTGACTCTTTAAGCACTGTGACTACTGGGAGCGCTGCAATACCAAAGAGTAACATGTCTATGTTCAGCACAGGCATCCTTGTGCTGACTTCTCCTCTCCACACCCTTCCTTTTCGCATTGCTCCTGTGCTCAGCTCAGCTGCTCAGCTTGTTGACCGCACACTGTATGTCCACCTCCACCCTGGATTGAACCTGGGAAGCGGGAGCCAGCCTCGGCCGGTATACATTCCACCGGTAGTGGACCTGTCCACGCTCATCACTCGTCTTTACAGCAATGCAGCAGACGTGTGTGGTCATTTGGATGTTCGTGTTTTGTTGACTAATGTACGTGCACAGCCAGCCGCCTGCAGCGGCCCCTTCCCCACGCCACAACCGCTATCCCACTGCCCAGAGGTGGTTCTAACTGACTTTGTGCTGCAGGACCCACATCAGTCTCATCAAGTCAGGCAATGTTTGGAAAAGTATGCCGGTCACTGCTACGTATGCAGGCCCAATCTGCCGTCAGTGCTGCTCCACCCACAACTTGTGAAGCTGCAGGAGGAGGAGGAGGACGTACTGAAAGACCAAGAAGACAAAGTGGAACCTTTGGAAACGTACAGTGATGTGGTGGTGGGGGGAACATTTGATCGACTCCACGGAGCCCACAAGACACTGCTCAACATCTCATGTCTGCTGGCTAATAGAAGGTTCATCATTGGTGTTTGTGACCAAGCGATGCTTAAAAGTGAGTAACTCATTTTAAGCATTTACTGTAGGAGTATTTACTTCTGTTAACCTGTGCTGGCAAAATCATCTAATGATGTGAGAAAACACAAGTGTTCAAGTTATCCTTTTTTCCCTGAATTTGTAGAAAAAGTACTAAAAGAGCTGATCGAGCCGTACTCTCTGCGGGTCCAGAGACTACAGGAGTTTTTACAGGACACCAAACCTTCACTTCAAGTAGAGATTGTGCCTCTTGATGACCCCTTTGGAGTGTCTATAGTGGACCCCCTGCTGAAGTGCATTGTTGTTAGCGAGGAGACAAGAAAAGGAGGCGAGGCTGTGAACAAGAAACGCATTGAGAATGTAAGTCAGGAGTTGTGCAACTTTCCCATTGTTTTGGGATAAAACATGGAATTTTTTTTCTTTCTTCCATTTTACCCAGTTGTTCATGTTCTATCATTACTCTAAACATAATTCTATCAATATAATTGATCAATCATTGATTGCACTGCTCATTTTTAACCATTTAATTTTTTTTATTTCTCAAATCAGGCTCTTCCGCCCCTCGTCCTTCATGAGATTCAGCTGCTTAAAGATGCCCACCACGATGAAATCGAGGAGGAGAAGATCAGCTCTTCTAGCCTACGTTCTCGTCTGCTGGGGACTCTTCTTACCCCTCCAAAAGTAAGTACCAGAACCAAGACAAGTACACGTTTTAGTAAAGATTTCCATTTTAAATAAAGCTCTGAGGATGTACCGTAGCGCTGTATAGGAATGTTTTAAACCACAACATAAAAACATTAAATATGAAAACAAAACTCTGACACCCTCTTCTCTTGGATTAACAGTAACAGGAAAGTAAACATAGTGAGTTTTTTATAGGCTATAATACATTATTACTGTGTAAAAATTAGATTCTATCATACAGTATGAATAAGAGAAGATCTCAGGAAATCAGTCACAATTTAGATTGTTTACAAATGAAAAAAACTTGATCTCTCTTCAGATGTGCACATCACAGCTGATAACGTTTCATGTTCTGGCACCCGGAAATATTTTGGATAATCATCTTGGTTTTCTCTTTCCGGTCCACACAACGCTCCCTCAGCTTTATTTTTCTCTTCAGTTGGGAGCTTGTTGTTCAAACTCACAAAAACATTCATTTACTTGTGGTAGTATCATGGGATGGGCCTTATTTGCTGCACATAAGCATGTTATGCAGTTATGTCAGAGTTGAGCCCAGTGTTGTAGTCGAGTCACCATTTCTCGAGTCCAAGTCACTCTCGAGTCCTCAGAGTGAGAGTCCGAGTCTAAG
>JBAMIG010000023.1:8190040-8204701 GCA_037177335.1 Kiunga ballochi | reverse complement strand
TTACAAACGGTAATTTGATTTTGTGCAGGTAAACAGGTCTGTGTGGTGGATGCTGCTGTTCTTCTCGAAGCTGGATGGACAGACTTGGTGCACGAGGTCTGGGTCACTATTATCCCTCAGGAAGAGGTAATACGGTCATGACTCGTAATCTTCAATGATACGAGGGTAGAACAGTATTGATTAGTAACATTGAGGACAATGTGATGGATGAGCATCTTGCATAAATTTCTGTAGAATACCTTTACAAGTCTTACATCCACATTATGAGCAGATGCTGGAATCTGCAGTGTTCCCTAAATCCATAGCGCCTGTGCTTCTTCTTTTAAGTTTTCTTTTTCACAGGAAAAATAGAAAACAGCAAAACCAGTGAAATGTGCACAAGATGTAGGAAGTGGGAGCAACCTTTATTTTTTTTTAAAGTTAAAGTCTTTTTTTATTTGAACCATTTACCTTTTAGTTAATCAGTAATTGTGACGGTTAAACAGAAAAACATTTGGCACATGTGAACCACAAATCCAGATTATCTCAAAATTCAGCTTAACGTTACTTTGCATCATCAGTTAGATATAAAGACTGATTTAAGCAAACACTGCAGCTGCATTTAGGATCTTCTATTATTTATTCTTAGATATGGAAATTAAAGGATATAAAAGGTATGGCTGTGACGTTTTTAATGTAATAAAATGGAATTAAACAGATTTAGTTTTCATATTCCTATGTGCTGCTTGCAGTTACCAGATGCTACCACTAGGGTGCAGCAAAGCTGTTAAATTAGATCTCCCTGTTGCTTTTCCATCTCAGGCTGTGTTAAGGATAACAGAACGTGATGATGTGAGCGCAGAAGACGCCCTGCGCAGGCTGCAGAGTCAGTGGTCCAACAGTCAGCAAGTTGAGCGCGCTAATGTAATTCTCAGCACTCTGTGGGAGCCAGAGGTCACTCGGAAACAGGTCAGCAAACGCACCACATCAATACATGACATGAAAAGTTTTTGTGTGGAAAAATGTCTCATTTCGTTGTGATTTTCCATCTTGAAATATAAAGGTACTGAAAGCGTGGAATCTTCTGCAGAGGAGGATCCAACAGAAGCCAGACGGGCAATAGGAAGACGCGTTGCTCTCTACGCCTGTTCAGATCGGACTTGTGCAAAGAGAATACGCTTGTGTCCAGGCGAGGGACACATTTGCACAAATGACTGATCGTAATGAGGATAGTCTGCCTTTGTGCCTAACAAGACTTCCCACAAGTTTTAAACAGTTTTATTTCAAAGCTTCATTAAATTATTTAAACCATTTAAAATGTTTACAGTCAGTCCTGAACAAAATCCTTTTGAAATGTGTTAATATGATCTTATAGCGACTAAAGAGCTTTAGGCCCATTTTCCTCCAAATGCCTTTAATAGAACAGGGACATCTTCGTTTAACAAGGTCAGTCAAATGGTCCACATGTCTCTAAGTTCAGTCGTCTCTTCAGAACCTCAACATGAAAGTCTGAAAAGCAATATAAGGAAAAGAGTTTGGATAGTGAAATAACATTAAATGCTTTTAGATGCTTTAAAATGTATGTAATGTGGAAACTACTGTAAAATATTCCAGTAAAGTGCTGTGTGTAGAAAGTGTGTGTACTGATTTCATGCAAATGTGGTTTTGTGGCACTGCTGGACATAAAAATGCAATCATGGTCATGGAGAAGTGGATTATGGGAAATCAGTCAAGCTGATTCATTAAAAGACCTTTTTGAAGGGATTTGCATAAAAGGTGGTAAATATTTTCTATAATGCAATCAAAATATATAAAAGCTATGGGTTTGTTCACTTCATCTGTTTCAAATGACCTGATCATCTTAGAGAAAATTGTCAAATCACAGAAAACCTTTTTGGTTTTAACCATAATAAAAGCTTGACAGAGTGTCTTAAATATTCATTTAGTTCATGACTTGACAAATTAAATGTTTCCCACCACAAAGTACTCATCTCATTCATTTACATTAAAATTTTGGGTTTGAATGGCAGGATTATTAAAACAGTATTTTCTTTGGTTTTAATAAAAAGCATTTTACAAACTTAAATATTCAAAAGTTTCTTTCAAATTCAGCCTTTAATTTTTATGCTTTTATAAACATTGACATGTGAACATCTTGTGCAAAAGGCTGCTTTCATGTGACCTTTGGTTAATACAAAACCTGGTGTCCCAAGTAACTGAGCAGCCAGATATAAACAATGCAGAGTGCACCACCATCTTATTTGTGAAACTAAAGGACTTTGGGTCCAAACTTTACTCTCCCCTAGATGACAGCACATGTTTTTTGCCTTGCAGTTGTGTATATGCATCCATATGCATGCCAGTGAATAACAGAGTTTGTGTGCTGACATAATAAAGGAAATCCTTTCCACCCACACAGTCCCTTACAGCTCTACTTTCAGTTTGGCAGAGCACATTGCTTCTCCCAGCTTGTTTTTGGCTCTGCAGATATAAACCCCAGAGTCAGAATGTTTCAGATCAGCCAGAACCAGAGAACAAAGCCCATCTTCATGCTGCTCCACGGTGACTCTAGATGATCCAGTCACAGGCTTGTCATTCTGAAGCCACTTCACTTCTGGCTGCGGGTAACCTAGGATTGACACAAAAATAAATTGCATTTAGAACTGAACAAATATTTGCTTTAAAATAATAATAATAATAAGCACATTGAATAGCTTAGTGTCATTTGACACCAGAAGTTTAGCTATAAAAGAAGAAAAAAAAAGGCTTTGGATTCACATGAACATGTTACATTTCTGTCCCTACCATCAACAAGACATGTCAGCTGAGCAGTGGCTCCCTTAGGATGTGTGATGTCCTTCAGGACCTGCTGGAAGCGAGGCTCAATCTGCAGCTTCATGTCCAGTGACTGGATGGCCGCCTCTGCCTCTTGGCTCCAGCCTGGCTCTACATGAGAGGGAGGAGGAGTATGAAGAAGAGCAGAAACAGGATTTTACTGTTCACAAAAAAAGGGCTAAACTTGAAGTGACAGACTCAAACTGAGTCATTTGCCATATGTATGCAGATGCAAGACCGAAGGGGCTTGCGTCTGTGTTACCCTCTGAGGAGCTGCCAGGGGAGTCTGGCCTGTTGGAGAGGTTAGCCATCCGCTGCAGGGCTAAAACAGCTTGGCCAGTTTTCTGGGGGTTGAAAGGAATAAGAGAAGTGCAACACATGATAAACAGCACTCCTAACAAAGCTTCAAGTCTATTCTAAAACTATATCAGTGTTATGTTTGGCTACCAGCACAAATAACTCTCCCCTATAAAAGAAGAAAGTACCTTCCACTTGCGCCTAGCTAGAAAGTGTTTCATCTTGTCTTTTTTAAGAGTCTTAGTAGGTCTGCGGTTCAGAGGTGTGAATGAGGCCATCCAGGAGTGGCTGAGGGCCTCAGTACATGACAACCTGCCTCTGGAACAGAACACACACATAAACCATCAGATGCTGCCAGCAATCTCTGCGATGCATTATTAGATTGTCTGCATTATAAAATAAGAGGATCCTTTTGCACATGCAATCACCGTTCTGAGGTTGGGACCAACCTTCTGTCTTTTTTCAACAAGGAGCTGATAAAGTCTTTGGCGTCATCAGAAATGTCCTCAAAACTCTCTGGATCAAATTCAAAGCAGGCAGCCGTCACAAGGGCCAAAGTCTCAGCGTCGCTGTTTCCTTGGAAGGGGGATTCTCCACTGAGTCTAGATCACAGAGAAACCAATGAACAAACACTTAACAAGTTTGCACGGATGACATTTTCAGTTTGGTGTTCTGGCTCCTGGTAAGATCCAGTTCCTAGCAATGACATCTATGGTCATACCAGATCAACACCAGCAGATGGCGCCAAATCTATCTATGGTTGCATGCTTTGTTTTTAGCATCTCATATCTGAATCACCAGAACAATTCTAACATGGAGCTGCTGTTTGGAAACAAATAGGCAGAGACAAAGCTTAACCCAGTCTGTCTGAATGTTTCCATGGTGACGACCTCTGGTATAGATGGGGATAGACTCTTTGAATATAGTTTTCTTCATGGTTATCATGACACGTTAGCTCTTCCAGTCATCTTGTTTTAGTCATTTCAGAGTGGGGTTGAGAGGTGGGGCTCCATGTGTGACAGTATGATAACATGTGTACCCTTTGATTTGTTTTGACAAAAGCTGGGGTGTGCGATTCCTGTGTTTAAAAATGTTAAAACCCATCATGCCAGCACTTTGTTCCTGTTATGAAAAAGTACTTTATTATAGTTTGATTTGATCCTTTCTAAGTGCACATCTTGCACTTAGTAACTTACAAGTTGTCTGCAGACACTGCATCCATTTCAAGCCACCTTCACCCCAGTTAAACTTACAAGATGAAGCAGATGACCCCGATGCTCCACATGTCTGTCTCCAGCCCAACTGGCTCATAGTTTATCACCTCAGGGGCCACAAACTCTGGTGTGCCATGCATCACCATCAGAGGTTTGCCCTCTTCTGAAAAGCAGGAGAAAAAAAAAATCATTTTAAATCAGCCAGCATTTCTTATACACTGCTACACTGAGGGTTTGGGCTTTGTTTGCACTGCTGTGTATACAGACGACTTTAGTCATCACTAAACAACCCGCCCCATGTCAGAGTTTGATTTTCTGCTATAGCTGGCCTCATCTTTCTCCTGCTAATATTTAACTAAAGCAGTGGCAGGGCATTCCTCTACAGACTTATGTAACTGCCCTTGCATGCCTCTGGACTCTTTTCATTTTTATCTTTGGTATTCAGTGTATCTGGTGATGACCTTGTTCTCCTTGATGCTCTACAGCATGGATGTCAAAACTCCTGTAACACATCTTAAAAGCTGCAGGGCAGCAACCTTGAAGAACCAGAGCAGGAGTGTGGAACCCTGGTCTCTGAGGACTGCTATTCTATCAGTTTTAGATCAGGCGAGTCCAGATTTGGTTGTTAAAGACCATGGTCCTGCAATATCTTCCATTTTCAAGTCCACTCAAATTAAATGGAATCCAACTACTTATAAAGTTCTGCAGGTGTGTCGGAGAGGGAATCACTGAAAACGTGCAGGAATGAGGCCAATCAGACCAGAGCAGGACACCAGAGTTTGACAAGTTGTTGGATTAATTTAGAGTCAGTTTCGTTGGAGCAGGGAAACATTTAAAAGCTTGCTGGAAAATGAATGGAGGACCAGGGTTCCCTACATCTGGACTACAGTTCGATATCCACACACCATAGCAAAGCTATTCAACCAGTCCCACAATCGCTGGACTGATGCAGGTTTATGACGTCTCCCTGCTGCAACAAACTATTGTGTATCCAACAGCCTATGAGTGCTGAATTAAAGTGTATGGGAGTATGGAGACAATGAAATCTCACAGGGCTGCAGCCCTCGTGGGACCAAATTGAGTAGCCACATAATTTGTTATTAATCTCATTCACTGTAAAAAAGAAAAAGAAAGTCCTCCCACTTCATGTACAACACACTTACAAGTATTCCTGTCTGATAAACAAGTTTCCTAACCCTCATGCTACAAGCCTTCACTTAAACTCCTCTGGAACCTCCTCACACAGCAGAAAGGTGAATTATATAGCTTTTAGACGGGCTGGATGGAAACAGCCGTCAATTATGTGACTAGAACAAAATGATTCCTACATAGATTTACTCACCCCTGTAAAAACGAGCAATCAAGTTAAAATACCTGCCATATCAGAGATCATTCAAAAGAAACCATCAGATCAGTCAATTCAGTAGACTCACCCACTTCATTGGCGAGGCCAAAGTCAATGATCTTGATCAGTGTACCGGTTGTATCCACACACACTATGTTCTCTGGTTTGAGGTCCATGTGTATGATATTCTGCTTGTGAACATACTGCATGCCCTGCAGTATCTGCTGCATGTAGCGTGCACTGGTGGGCTCTGTATGCTCGAAACTATCATCCACAATGCGTTCAAAGAGCTCCCCACCTGCAATACTAAAGACAAACAGCAAGTCAGGGTCATGTCGCTGGTATGTTACATGTCAATTTTTTGTTTTTAACCAAGTGTAAACTAATTGTGAATATCTGCTCCTGAGATATTATGTAATTCAGATGCCTGGTTATATGATCAGGCAAAAAGTCAAATGACACATGCCATTTATCCCCCCAACACATTAAATACTGATGGAGAGAGGCAGCATAATAATGGGAAATTAGACTATCAGTACATGATCCACATTACTCACTACTCCATGACCATGACCATCTCTGAACGAGTCTCGTAGGCAGCCAGACACTGAACAAGCTTTGGATGGTGAAGCCTGTTCATGATTTCAATCTCTTTTCGAGCTGCCGATTTGTCTTTGGAGGTCCGGGCTCGGTAGAACTTCCCAGCGCACACCTCACCCGTCTCTTTGTGGATGAGCCGGAAAACCTCTCCAAACTTTCCACTGGAATATTGAAAAAAAATAAGCGTTACATCCCATAGGGTTGATACCGTTCTGCAAGAAAAACAACTTAAGATTTAATGTATCAGTTCTTATTTTGACGGGTGATGAAAGGACTTGCTTACTATCCCAGCTTCTGCTTCACATCATAATGATCCCGGATCTTATGTTTGGTGTCAATAGTCACAGTGGTGTAAGAGTGGTGGTGTTCTTTCTTCTCCTCTTTAAGCACAAATCCAAAGAGTTAACAAATTTCACTTTCAGCTAAAACTTCTGGCATCTAGAAGCTCATCACTCACTTCCACTTTCCATTTTGACAAGTTCTGACTCCCGGCTCGGCTCACTGATGCCTGCAGAGTTGTAAGCTCTGACGCGGAAGCGGTACTGTCCCAGAGGCTCCAAGCCTGAGCGGATGTGGTATGATGTGTTCTTACTCCGGCTTATTTCAAGCCAAATATCAGGGGGTTTTTGTTGACCAACCTCTACTATGTAACCCAAAACAGCCGTGCCTCCGTCGTAGCTGGGACCAGTCCAGGACAGAACCAGAGACTCAGTGGAGAGTCTGGAAATAACAGGCTGGGATGCTGGCGCAGAAGGCCGGTCTTAAAAAACAAAAAAAGAAAAGGAAGCTTATGATAAATAAACCTGGGTAAAAGGAGCTGTCATGAACTGAGAAATATCCGCATTGAAAAGGAACTAAAATCATTTCATCCCACTTCTAAGTTTCCAGTAATCTCTCTGATTTGTATGGTTATCTGCATCCTGCCAAAAAGCCATTTGTTCCTGTTTCAGAAAGCATTTCAAGAGCAGCGTCATCTTCAATCGCCTCAAATCCCAAACCATGAACTGAACGTGTCTCACCGATGACACTGAGGGACACCGTGTGCTGAGCAGAGCCGGTTCGGTTTCTCACAATGACAGTGTACGAGCCGGTGTCTCCTGGGAGAGTCTGGGAGATTTCCACAGCGCTCTGCGTCCTCCTGCTACTCACTGACATCCGAGGCCCTGCTTTCACCACCTGTCCACAAGGGTGAGGGAATTCAAAGAGGCCGGATGCTCACAAGCGGATCAACACTGTCAATAAATGTGACTTTAATCGTTTCACCTTGACTTTGTTGTAGATCCAGCAGCAGGCCACAGGCAGAGAGCTGCTCCTGAACTCACACAGCAGCTGAGCTTGCTCACCTACACGAACCTCCACCTTCTCTGGGGGGTCCAGAAACTTCACCGGAGGCCCTAAAGACAGTCAGGTTTCCTTTCCATCCAGTTTGAGCACAACTTGATTGGAATGACTTAATTTAGTTTATTAAATAACAAGCTCTTCAACACTCACCTTTACTGGCAGGGACAATTGTTGGAAGGTTTAATTCTCTGACAGCTGTGGACAATGAAGAGGTAGGTGGACTTACAGACTGGCTTTATGATAGGGGAATTTAAATAATGATTGACCAATCACATGGGAGCAGTCAGGAATGGCCGCTGTGTCAAACAGTAATGTGGGTGAAACAACATGGAGGATTTTGGGGAAATTAAAAAAGTTGAAAAACTACCTTCACCTTGATCCTTTTTGCTTGCAGGAGCAGAGGATATTTCTGTGTTTTCAGTCTCGAGCATGGCTTCTCTCTGCAGCTCGTTGCAAAGGTCTTTTGCAGCTGCTGCATTGTAAACAGTTTCAGTACACACAGATCTATTCAGCCTCGCCTGACTGTCCTCCCTCTGTTTGCGAATCATTTCTGAAATTTACCTGTGATTTGTAACAAAGCACTGCTGGATCTCTGCCCTGTTGGATTCTCAGCTACGCAGGTGTACATCCCAGTATTTCCTGGTGAGCACTGAGTCAGGGTTAAACAGGCGACACCATTTTTGAAGGAAGTATTACTTGAGTGCAACCTCTCACCTGCATACCAAAACACATGTATTATATTCAGTGGGGGAAAAAAAAGACACACACTCAAAACAAAGTAAAATAATTTACCATTATGTAACCAGGAAACACTTAGAGGCTGGCTTCCTGTGATAATACATTGAAATGCAGCATCAGCTCCTTCGCAGACTGAGCCATCTCGAAGTGGATCTTTAAAGCAAGGTGCTTCCAGACTCTGAGCTTTCACCTGCTTGGCAGCTGAATAGAAAGGAGAAATTAAAGATGACAGATTTCCTTTTCAGATTTTCCCTTTTGTTTCACACTGACCAATCTGGATGACCCATATCCTAAATCATTAGTTTTAGGTCTGTTTGTTCAGCAAAATAAATAAATTTAAAGATGCTATCTTTACACTATGCTTTAATGGAGATGTAACGTAAGAACCCAAGCCAAACGGAAGTGGATGCATGCATTCATCCGGTATTTGTGGCACTGCAAGGTCACAGTAGTAGGGATTGTGGTACTTGATATGGTATTAACAAGGTTTTTGCTATAAATACAAGTGTATTTTAGTGCAGCTGGATGCTTGAATGACTTAGTTTTTATCTGGGAAGCAAAGGGCTGCAAGCAATACAACCCATTTAGAAACAGAAGTGGGAGACCATTAGTCTCCAAAAGCAGCAAAATACTTTCATCAGCAAGCATTTTTACTTTCAGCATACGTGCACGTGCAGCTAGATGAGCGAAGGTGTTCATGCAAATGTCTTCACAGAGCAGCGTGTTTGTACGCAGCATGGTGATAAATCATTGCTATAATCACTTAGCATAGGAAATACACCCTTATATGTTTGCACATGATTAAAAGCGTCGTTTGTTTTGTTCTGGGATTTTCAGTCAAAGCTTAAAATGTTGCTACAGGTCGTCTGCAATGAACGTGAGCACAAACACAAAAGGCTCATTTATGTTTATTTAAACCTTCATTGAGTTTGCAGCCACTTAAGCGTTTTATCCTAACAGTAAAATATCTGAGCATGATCAAATAAAAAGGTTTAGTTCAGATTTTCATCTTTGTTTTCTAAGTTTTATTGATTTCTCACTCATCAGTCGTCCTGCTTCCATGTTCAGCATTAAATCTATCCTGACTTTGTTTCTCTTTCATTCTCAGAACATGACTTCATGTCTTATTATTAAGTGTTTGCTTTCCTGTTTGTTCATTTCTGTTGGTTTTCCTGTTTCCTTTGCTTTACCATCCCTTAATGAGCTGATTTAAGCCACCTGTGGTTCACCGGCTGATTGGTCCTGCTCACGTTGTCGCCTCCTTAGTTCTGGTCGCCTCTTTCATTTCAGTAATGTGCCGCCTTTCTCCATGTCAAGCTTTGTTCCTGTCCTCAGTTCTTGTTATGTGGATTTCTAGATTGCTCCTTCAGGTCGTGTCTTGCAAGTAAGAGATGAAGCTTTGTTTGCTCCACATCCTCTTGCTTATATGTGAAACCAAATTCAGAAACTGAGTTTCCAAACAACAGCGTCCAGTTTTTAACGGGAATTAAAACATTTAAAGCTTTTATTTTTGTTTTGTTTTAGATTTACCTGATGCAGATGAGACTCCAGACTTGTTTTCTGTTGGCACCTTGTTCGTATCCAGCCCGCTCCCTCTCTGCTTCCCCACATTGCATTTTTGACCTGGAGACTTGAGGGCCATCCGGAAGGTGGACACAAAGGTCTTTGTCTTCTGGCCATCTTTGTCCATCCTTTTCTTCCTTTTTTTAATAACCAGTCAACAGCAGTTGCTCATCTGTCTCTTCCTCCTTGTTATTTCTACTCTGTTTCCAGGCTCGTGTGCATGTTGTCCTGTCTTTAGTTATTCATCAGCTGCAGTTCTAACAGGAGGTGCCTCTGCTTTCACTGTCCTGCTGAAACCACGGCCCTTTTTTTGCCCCACAGTACACAGGATACAGACGGTTTTATCTACAGGCTAATCAAAAGCACACATGTCCAGCCCCTACTGCCTTTCAGTACTGAGAGGGGGGCAAAATGTTAGAGGAGGAAATGTGTGGGTGAGGAAGCTGAAGAGGGAAAACAGAAAGCAGAGTGTTAGAAAGCGACAAAATAAACTTTCTAGAGGATAAATTAAAAGCAAGTTTACCTCCATTGAGATGATCTATCATAAACTACTTCTGTCAGCTCTTTTTTTCCATCTTTTTGTCCCGTAAACACAAACTAATGGCTGTGCTCCTCTCGCAGAGCCACAGTAGGAATGAAGAAGAGCCTGTAGAGCAGCTTTATGAGCATTTGCTGTGTCTTGCAGCAAACGACTAGTAGCAGGATTATTGAGGTGACGGTTTGAAAGAGAAAAAACCAAAGTAACTCTTGCATAGATCACTTTAATGAAAGAAGAGAGCAGGAACCATGTGACTACAAGGTCCAGTGGTAAATGAGATGTTTGAAAGCTGCTGGGTGTGTCTCCGAGGTGAACTCTCCTTTTTCCTTTTGTTGTGGGTAAATGTGAGCTACATGCTAGCTCTCTGTGGTGTCTATTTTAATCCTGTAAAGCTGCTTTATTGACCAGCTGTTTTCCTCCTCTGTTTAATGGCTGATAAGGTTAAAACATTTAGGTTTTTTTTGTTTTGGATTGTTTTGCTTACATTCTTTGTGGATCAAATGTTTCTATAAGTAAAAGACTTCACTGTGATCCTGTATCTAAATTTATACACCCACTAATAAACACTCACTCAGGCAGCATTTTTCCAAATAGTTCATAAGACCCCATGCAGAAAATATAACTTACAGAAATCACATTTAAAATGATTAGCATATTATGCCATAAATGTTACATAAATAAAAATGGATACATATAATGGTAAATTAAATTTGTAGTTGCATTTACGTTGTCCTTTTACTCATACGACATTATTATTAATATAAATTGCAATCAGCCATAGTAGAGCTGGAAATCTCTACCACTGGCTTTTTATTGGGTTCAATCTACAAGAAAATATTAATTTACAACTTGGTCATAAAGATGACACAACATTATAATATATATAATAACATAATATAATATACAATAATATATATATAATATAATATTTACTTTATGTGCTCTAAAAATACCAGCTGTGGTTTTAAATGGACACATTTCTCCCAGTGGTGGTCACAGCAAGAATTCACAGAAAGTGTTACGTGGCCATAAGTGTGTAAGTGGCAACATGTGTTGGAGGCACATAATTGACTTTAGACTATAAACATACACACAGTACAGAAAGCACGCTGGCTAATGGAGCAGGCAGAGTTGAACTTACGTAACTTACAGGCAAATACAGAAAGCAGGAGGCTTTGATGAAACGGGGGAGGGATAAAGTTTCCATTCATGACTGGTCAGTATTATAAAGTCTTTGTTTCGATATTGCACATCTCATGATAAAGTGCACAGGAGAAAAGTGTTTAGATCAGTGTCTAAACAAACAACGATATGTGGTGTTTTAGGATGGAAAACTTAATAATGTAGTGTTTTTTTATATATATTCTACACTTAGTTATTTTTTCCAGAGTGCATGTTAAAGCTTTTACATGCATGCTATGGACTAAAGAGGAAACCACTCTCTCCGGAGCTTCAGCGGGCTCTGCATATCATGCTACAATTTAACCTGCATTTGTGGTTAAAGTTTAGCATTTGTGGAAGAACTCACGATGGCCTGAAGATTATAAGCATCCAGTTTTGACCACTGAGGTTCCTTTAGTTTCTCTGAATCCCACTATAGATCAGGGATGGTCAATTCTGGTCCTCAAGAGCCACAAGGCTGCAAGCGATGAGAGCTGCCCTGCTGCAACACACCCGACACACATCAGAGGACCCTCCTCACACATGCAAGAGTGTGTCTCTTGAGGAGTGGAGTTTGTCACTCCTTATTTAGATGGTGGGATTTTTTTTAATCAAATGTTTTGGAATGTTGTTCATAGAGAGACATTTCTGAATGTTTCTACCAGTTTGTGCCCAGTTTGCTGTGGGTTGTCTGGTTCTTCTTACACCGCAGCCTTTCTGACAAGTCCCTTTTCATACCCAGTAAAATTACTGAGCAGTGGATTTAATAAGTTGTCAAATGCTATTGTTGCTCCTGTGTTCTTGCCTTCAAATTTAAATGAACGTTTTCCATTAAAAATGGCGCAGTGGGTTAGCGCTGTGGTTTCACGGCAAGAAGTTCAGGGACTAAGTGATAGAAAATGGATGGATGTAAAATGTAGCGTTGTGTTTCTTTCATGATGTTTTTGCTTTATAGTTTGATTATTGTGTCTGAAAAGTGCTGCTTCACTCAGACACACTGAAGCAGCTTCCAGCTGGCGACTGTGTTAAAACAATGTGAAATGTCTACCTTACCTTTTTATTTATCTTGTTGATCTTTATACTTTAAGCTTCTTTAAGATGTTTAGTGATAAAGGTTTAGATTTGAAAGCTGAAAACAGGCTTTTACAACACCAGGCTAAAGTTTCAGCATCCCTGCCAGAGAGACGCATCCTCTTTGCCTTTGGACATCTTCAGGCTTCAAAAACAAGCTGTCAAAAAAAAAACTGTCTTATTTATTTAGTTCTAAAATGCTTTCTGCTGTGTTTTTCCATCTTTCTGATCAAGTCAACATAAATCTTACCAGTTTTTGTTACATGCCTTCATTTTGGGGTTGTGGCTCAGGATGCAACACTGGAAACTGTGAGAAAGACAAGAAAAAAGATAAATAACTGCAGTTTATCACTGCGTTCAGTGATGCTGTGCTAATTGGTTGAATATCTATAATTATTCTGCTTGAAGGGAAAGTTTATTGAAGGTATGAGCATAAATTGGTAGAAAGTAGCTAGAAAATGAAAATATTAGCTCAAACTGACATCCCATTACCCACACTGCTGTGTACCAGTCATTTCAGCTTTGGCCCAGTCTGCAAAAACAGCCACATATGGTGTGGCTAAAGAAAAGCAAACAGTAATTACTTACAGAATTTGCAGATGTTTTTACTATAAATGCATGTTTTCCTTAAAGCATTTGTTTGTTACAGCACATCCCAGCAGTTACTCTTATCAGACTAAATGTATTCAAATCTTTGACCAAGTCCTATGGAATTCAAAACAGGAAAAGTGGGAAGGACGATGTCCTCTCTTTGACTGAGTATTCCAACTATGGTCATGATTTTACTTCCTGTTCTCATGGAGTCCTTCAAAGACTTTCTGTGTAAATCATCATGCATCCTGTTCCCACAAACTCCCTCAAAGACATTCACACACCATTAGTCCGTCACTGCGATGCTGGCACCAAAGCCAGGCCTTGTTTTGATAAAAGAATCTTGTTCCTGATTTTCCAACGATTTCAAGGTGTTTTCGAAGGTGATAAGGAGTAGGTGCGCCCTCCTGTGTTTCAAACTTTACCATGCAGAACTGATCAAATCTCTTATTTTGACAGAAGCAACACCTGCGTTTACTGACAATACATTGTTTAATGGATGCAAGCTTAAATGCAGTATCTGTTGTGATCTGAACTATTTGTTTCTTTGCATAAAACATGAGTAGATTGATTAAGATACATGTACAGTCTCAGTGTAAGGAAGACAAAAATGAAACTGCATAATTACACACATGACTGGATTCAATCCTGATAACCGAGTGACTCGACAGACTGGCAGCTTTCTTTGTCCTCTACGATTGCAGCTGCTTGCGTGAAAAGTCTTGAATCAGCCGAGCTTCTTTTGGCATGATGTTTTATATACATTCAAACAGCCTGCTGTGACTCAGCAGTTAATGAGGACAGAAGGAAAAGGAGAAAAATCTGATGCTATGTCTGAAATTAGAAACCAGCATGGCTTCTCACAGCCTGGTGCACTTTGGCTTGAGTGCAGAGAGAAGCAGGAGAAGTGAAAAGAAACAGAGGGGACAGAGGAGATTTCAGGAACAGAGAGCGTTTTGGCATCCCTGCAGCTCAGTCCAAACTGGAGCCAGAGGCCTGAGTCCTTTTCCAGTATGTGGAGTCAAAACAAGTTTCCTGCAGCAGCAGTGGCTCCGACCAGTTGTTTATTTATTGTTTGGTTACTATTTGTTCATCAAATATTTAAAAATGATCATGTCTTCAATTAATTTTATGGTGCTGAACAATGTTTTTATCAAGTAAAACTCCTAAAGATGTGCTTTATACTTTTGTATTAATTTCTTTCTAATGCCTTTTTTATTTTTGTACTTTATTTAATTATCTCATAGTGTGACAATATAATATAATATAATATAATATAATATAATATAATATAATATAATATAATATAATATAAAATAAAATAAAATAAAATAAAATAAAATAATATTTGACAACACAGATCATATTTCTCTTAGATAGGAATGAAA
>JBAMIG010000023.1:8108665-8169053 GCA_037177335.1 Kiunga ballochi | reverse complement strand
TAAGTGGGGTGATTAACTACAGACAGGGAGGGGGGACTGCAGGAGAAACTGAAAAACCTGGTAATTCTAGTGTTAAAGGCACCATTTCAATGAATTACTAAATAATTTGAGGGATCCACCATGTCTTTATAGACACAACAATGGCAGAAGTCAGTGTTGATTTACACGTGAATTGTAGCTACACATTGATTCATTTGGCATTTTTCTCAGTTTTGAATTACCTGACTGGATTTCAACCCTTCAATTTCCTTGAATTTATCAAGAAAAAAGGTTGCATAGTGGTCTGGTGGTTAGCACCACCTCACAGCGAGGAGGTCTCTGGTTTGAGTCTCAGCTTGGACAGTGGTCTTTCTGTGTGGAGTTTGTATGTTCTGCCCATGTTAGTCTGGGCTTTATCCTCCCATCATCTAATGACATGCATGTTCGGTGGTTTGGCCATTTGAAATGGTCCTTATGAGTGAATGTGTGTGGTGGGTTGTTTGTCTCTTTGTGTTGGACTGGCGACCTGTCCAGGATGTATCTCATCCATTTGGGGAAAGAAGTGTCTTGACTACAACTTTTAAGATACCTGTAAGACAACAGATTTGAAATATTTGATTAACAAGGTAACGATTTGATACTGATTATCCTGCAACTAAACACAAAGTACTTATCACAGGATGCCTTTAACAGAATTGTTTAAATCCGACATGAAAAACCAGGTGGATGAACATGATAATACTATTAAGCATATCAATTTTACACTCTGGTGTTAAAAGAGAGTCTTTCAGAAATCTTAGTTCCAGAAAGACCTTCCAAAGTTCAGCTGAACAATGTCAATTTGCATGCTGAATAAAAGGATAATAATAAAGAATGAGATTAAAAAGCAAGATGAAAATCCCCCACAAAGTTGTAGCTATGCTCACTGTCCCATAGCACAACAGGTCACAAATGCAGCTCGACACCAGCGGGTAGATTAAACTTGCCTGAGAAACTACAACAACTGCAGTGTTCTTGAACTCTGGCATCTAGTGTCATACTGAGGAAAGGGGCACTCGCAGGGCTTCCACAGTCCGATGTCAGGCTGCATCCACAAGACTGCGGTGAGGTGAAGAGACAGGCAACAAGCCAGCGGAGCGTCTCCAGCCACATGACTCAACCTGTCCCTGCGCGTTAGCCCAGCTCAGTCAAGGCCAAGAGGGAACAAAGCCGTTGGTATTGAGTCACTGACACAGTGGACAGTTCCCAGATCAAGCATTATGATGGGAAAGAGAGGGAGGGGAAAGCACCGCATGTTGTCATGTTCTCTCATGGAGTGCAAGGACACGGGGTAATGTGTGCAGATACATGCAACAGAGTATCTGAAATAACTCAGAATGATTTTTCTTTGCGGTTCTACCTGTGTGCACTTCCTCTTTGGCATAGCCTGCTGTGGAGGTGCATCAGATCACAGCACTAACTTCTGGAACATAAAATGTTTTTCTTGCATTGTGAAAATAAGGGAACCAACTTAGCCAAGACACATTTTCCTCTCTTTCCCCCTGCGTTATGCAAGCTTATGGGCAAATATTTGGTTCTGCCTAGGTTAATGTTTCAGTTCTTACCTATTTTTGGTCTGACTGATCTAACATTTTTATGAAGTGTTTACAAAGCATATTTTTCCCAACCTGTTAATTACCTCTATTAACCTCCCTAATCCATGGTTTTCTTACCAGATACTTTTTCTAAACTATCACTTTGCTTTCTGATCTTCAAACCTCTCATTAGTTCTGTCATTCCCCTTCAACAAGCTCTGCTTCCTCCCCATCTCCACTTCTTCTAAAGCCTGAGGATCCTAATCACAAGTGTCTGCCACCTCTTAAGTCTGCTCATCCACAACCATGGACTAGAGGCAGGGCACATTTCCTGTCCCCTTCTTTTGTTTATCTCACCACTGCCACCAAGATGACACATCAGAGTATAATCACCATACTAATTTGTTTTAGATACATCCCCTTGTTCATCAATACATTTTCTTTCATACTTGAAGTTGCTCTTTCTCAATGTGTTACTGTGTTTTTCAAACCAGCTTTCCATGCTGATAGAAAACTCTTAGATCATACCATAACTCTGGGAATAAGTTCAGCGAATGGACACCTTAACCTTTGCGCTTTATTTTTAGCATCTAGTGTGATATACAGTTCGCAGACTTGTGGTGACCCCCGACACATCGGAAGAAAATAACTGCTCAGCTGGTGAGATTGTGTTTAATGTCAGCAGCTATTGGCAGCCAAAGGGTATTACGATGCCAGGTCTGCAGCCACGCACACTGGATAAAAAGGATGTTGAAGAAAAACTCAATTCTGATTAAATTATTTCACAACAATGCAATAATTCAAAACAAGCTTTTATTGTTCTCAGAGACGCTGATGACACCCTGGTATTTCTCTCAGAAGTTTACAAGTAGGCCGAGAGTTATTTCCCACCAGACACATACGTATCTTGACAGCTATTGGTATGAAATATCGGGCCGGGATTTTGTTGATCTTACATACCGAATTAAAGTTACTTTTGCGGTTAATTTTCTTTTACTGTGACAAAACAAGGTCAAGCTTTTCACTTCCCAAGTGAGAAATCTCATCTGCCAAAAGAATTGCCACTTGTGTCTCGCTTTATGAGCGGCCATGCCTTATCCAGCTCTCTTATTACAGCCATTGTGCAACCTGTCTCTTGGATGTTTGCAGATTCATTGTGTGTGCTTTGAGTTTGCTCTGTCAAAATAATTAATTAAAAGGAAAAAAAATTAATTACATAATATAACATAACATAATTCTGCACTTGCCTCTCCAACAAGAGCCATCGACGAGTGGGCAGGTGGCTGCACATTTTCTTGGAGGAAGTGCACATGAGCATGAAGAGCAATTTAGCTTGACAGTTAAAATATCTATCTCCAATTTGGATCTCCCCCGGTGAGTTAAGTAGAGATGCTCAAGATAACAACAGCAAAGGCTCATTAACGTCACTTCACATATTTCAAGGGTGGCTCTCTCCTGTCTCACAAAGACACGAAGGAACACACAGCCACACTGACCCACACATTTACACACATGGCCCAAAAACATGCACGTACACTCTGCAGTAGCCTGATAAGCCTCACGCCTCAGCAACTTGCCCCTGCAAATGTCAGACTAAAGCCATCTCTGTTTCCTGATAGAGAGTGGGTTGGACTACATAAATCAAAATTTCATTTAGTTACGTTTGCTTACACTGGAGATTACCTATATTAAGTCTATTGTTGAGTCGTAATCTTTCAAATCCCTCTACTTATGCATGAAAAATATCTGCTCAGCTCAAGTCCAGGAGAAGAGGATTGTGTAAACAAAGAGAAGCTTACAGCACCTCTCAGAGAAAAGCTTTACATCCAATCTCTGACTTAGTTAGACAAAATGTGACCCAAGGGTTCAAGCAGTGTGTACAGTCCAAATGCAGTTTTATAGCGAGTTATAACACTTTCTTCACAACGTTCTGTCAAGTAGGTTGTTAAGCTAAGGTCACCATCAACACCATTGACCCCTAGAGGTGTTTGTGATGCTCATACAAGCACAGTAGCACGAGTAAAGATCCTCCCATTTTCCCAGAATAAGAAAAAGTCATGGTCTGCCAAGAGAATTTCTCCATGTTGTAATCAAAGGTTTCCAAAGATTATTAGAGGCTTAAAGCTGTTGCAAGTGTGACTTTGACCTTAATAAATGGTTTAAAGACAGAATGGGTGGAAGGCTAAAGGAGGCGTTAATGTGCCAACATAAAATCATCACTTTGTGTGCGGGGAGAGAAGGGAAGCCCCTTCATTTATTTGGTTTTAAAACAACAAATCCTATCCAGCCTGTGGTTTAATGTTTCAGGGAAAGCACAGATGCTGCTGACTCTCAAGCTGCGTTAATTTCTAATGGTCTCTGCAGAGAGAGCCATCCTTTGCAGACCAGGGGCGTTTGTCTTTGACATTGTGACACGAAGACTCTAATGTGACGATGTGCTCATGCATACACCCTGCAAGAAGAAAATAGCCAGTGTAAGGGCTCAGCAGCCCTGTGGCCTGGATGACCTCTGCTTAAGCAAAGAAACTCAGATTTAATTGTGTCTGGAGGAATATTGCTGGATGAAGACAGGCATAGGTTCGGACCCGAAGGCTTCCTGTTTTGTCCGCATGCAAGAGTAAAAAGGCAACAGGATACTCAGCACATTTGATTGTAGTGATCTGATTTCACTCTGTTATCCCAATCCGCTGCATATTCTTTCTCTCATTTAAAGCTCACAATTAAATACAGGATTGAATTAAGCTTCAAGTGACATTTTCAAATAATATGCCAGACTGGTGTTCACTCCTGTTAAACTTCATTAACCAAGCGTGCCTCCATATTTGCATGTCTTGGCATCCTCGTAACTTTTACTCTTGAACTTTCGACTTTATGCTTCAAACTATAGCAGAGACAGTTTGGTGGTTCGTGTCAAAGGTGAATCGTGTCCAAAGAATTTCATAATGTCAAAGAAGCACTTGGGAAAACAGACAGTTTTAACAGTTTGTGCCTAGAAGCTGTTTTCTTGTCTCTGACACTTTTGTCGCAGTCAAAGCAGAGCCTAATTTGCCCTGGATTATTTTGCAGCGTGGATCTAAGCTTTGTCATGATATGTTCTAACACCCATCCCCCGAATTCCTCTCACTATATCTTACCGTCTCCACACCCATTATGGAGAAAAATCACATCTCTTCTTTGATTATGAATCACAAGCAAGCATCTCCTGCTTCATTTGGCATTTAAGACAGCCGTGATAGCCTCTGTTTTGATTGCCTCTTGCTGCGCAAGCGAGACCCTCTTGGGAGAAATTGTGGGGCTAAAGGCTGGTTTCAGGAGATAATAAGAGATCTGAACAGCTGATCAAGGAAACAGATGAGGTAAATGAATTTGACCATGTATAATGTGAAGAAATGAAAGAAAAGGCAAAACAAACTAAGCTTTAATTAAAAACCACAAGTCAATGCAACAGTGATTAACGCTCCCGCAGCCCAAAGCTAGCTTGCAAAACTTTGTTTTAAATCACTATTTATCATTTGTGGAAACACACAGAACATTTTAACATGTGTTGCATGCATCAACCAAATTGATAATGTGTTACAAACAAGCACATTACATGATAAAAGTCATACAGCTACCTAGCAACACATTAAGTTTCTGAATGGACACAATTTGACTGTGTTCAGACGCAAAGATTCAATATCAAATTTACAGTTTATACACATACAATTTGCCTAATATAATAGGTTTAAATGATTCCCTCCCATTTAATCATACTGGAAGCCTTTTGTTACATTTTCTAGGTTTCATTAAAGAAAATTCCTCCATTCTCGATGCATGGAACATCTTATCATACAGACAGCATGAGATAACATAATTACATTTACAAACAATATGGTCACCGCAGCTGTGGGATCTCCAGACTTGATATTTGACATGACACTTCAGGAATGATGGCAAAGCTTCTGTGCTGTCAGAATTGTTACTGCAACCCAGCATGACACATGGCAGTGACTGACATTTTTACGTTGCTCATGTCCATCACAATAGCAATAGAGGCACCCGGCATACAATAGATGGAATAGATGAGGAAGCAAACTGTTACCAATAACTACAGATCCACAGCTTTTATGACCTTTATACAGCTATTCCTAAACATCCTTAGAGACTATCTGACTGTGGATCAGTGGCTGTTGGCAACATTAACCTTCCTGCAAGGATGCCAAGTGAAAGTTAGGAAGTAAACATCTCCTGGCTGTGATCTTTCACCTCTGAACCCACGTCCTGTGCAGTCTTCAGTCGGCATAGAGGATGAACCCTGAGAAGGTGCTGTATTTGTTGCTGTTGCCACCGTGAGCTTTCCCCCCATCTAATTTGATGAAAACCTCATCACCAGCATCCAAATGAAGTATGACACTGTTGCTGGCGTAGTCATAACTCTGATCCTGGTCTTGGGCAATGGCGCTGGCTCTGACCTGAAATGTGGCAGGCGCATGCAAGCCAGGGAGGAAGAGGAGGAGAAAGAGAAATCCTGTTGTTAGTATTAACAGATACAGATTGTTAGGATACTTCACTAAGCAGACAAATATCAGCCAAATGCCAGAAGTTGTTATAATTAGCTGCCAATGGAATCATATATAATAAAAAAAAGGAAGTCAAAAGGTAATATGATAAGAATATTTATATTAAAGGTAACACTGAATAAATAGAAACATTTAGTCATTTTGTCTGAACAAAAACTAAATCCTTGCAAGTGGGGGGCTGATTTAGAGAATTTGACTTCGTCCAAGTATGTCCCCTGTGGTGAATATCTTGTTTTTATCTTATGACTCAACAGAAAGGGTCGGGCTTGAGTCAGTCTGCCTCTGAGGAAGGATGGCGGTGCACACAATCCTTTCCCTCAATTTTTAATCTTTCATGCACCTTTCTCTGGAAGAGGCACTGAAAATGTCATGTTTTCCCACACATAAGTGTCATTGTGTCAACACGGGGTAATTAGAGAGGGTGTTCGTTACGGAGCATCACACCAAAATCTCATTGCCAGTCGGGGAGTGAGTTCATCTGCATGTACAATTATCCACCAGAAGACATATCCTCCCTAAGCTTAAGCTAATGTCTCATAATCTTGGGAGCCACGTTGGTTGTTAAGCTCCAGCTTCACCACACTGACCACAAAAGCATAATCCAAGCTTCAGCCAGATTGTGTCAATAAATTAGTTAAGAATGTGGTGCCATAATTTAGGCCAGAGGACTTTAAGTGCATGTGATGAGGCTTTAGTGGAACGGTAAAGGGACAGATGGCTGCGGGATCTTTTATATTAGATACTTGCTTCTTTTACCCTGATTTCATCCAACTCTTAATTTCTGATATCAATATCAACCGATACAGATGTATCCCCTGATTTGCAGCAAATTTGATGTCTGCAGACACTTTTAAATTATTCCAAAACATGTATACAACTTCACTTTTAAACTCCTTATGCTACAAGTGATGACACGGTTTGAAGGTGGGACAGCCTTATTGTGCCAAACGATCAAATATATCCGGAAAAGTATACATGTCATTTCTTGCATTTTGTCATTTTATGGTGGAAGAAACTCAGCTGAAGAGTTTGATATCTAACACGTACATGTTGTATAAAAGTCAACTTTTTCAAATATAACCTTTTAATGCAAATATTGGTTTGCAGATAATATCAGAAATCTCTATTAAATACTTATGAAAGCGTTCCTAGATGTAAATATAAGTACAAACACTCAGTAGGCAAATATTTCCATCAGCAGCTCTTTAGCTCCTCTTCTTTCTTTCCTTTTGTGTGGATGTGTGTGAGATTGAGTGGATTTGCATGATGGCTACATTCTGTTGTTAAAATTGATATGCCTAAAGTCAGGTTTAGATCCATGTTACATAACTGATTTGGTTTTGTACACAGTTGCCACTGTTTACATAGACTTTATTTTAACATATGCATTTGCATAATATGACAAATCAGCCAGTGATCCTGTAAATGCTGGGGAAGTGATGGTGATGGAAGTATTGGTTAAGGCACAGATAGAAGATGGTATGATGTCTTAAAAAAGTTTTAGCCCCATTAATCATTGCCAAATTGAGAACTTCTCAAGGTAAGCATAAACAATTAAATATCAAAATTAGCCAGTTTTAATATATCATAGTAGTTAACGCAACACAACCAAGACACAAAAGATCATTTCAGGTGTCAGTTCATATATGCCAACAGGCTGAATAAGTCAAGAAACTGTGTATAGATTATTATCAATAGTGGGGTAATATATTAATGCATCCTTATTTAAAAGATGCACCAAATCCCTGGTAGTTTTTTTTTTTTAAGGGGAGAGTAGACATGCGGAGTGGAACATGTTAAGGAGAACTTGAATAAAAATATGTGAATATCTAAAGTTTCATCTCTCCTATCCTCTAAGAGGATAATGTGACTGAAAAGGTAAATAATTCTGATGCAGTGTTTCTTTCCTATGGAAGTGGCTTCTTCCAGGATTCCATCTTCCTCTTCCTCCCATCCATCAGCTCTTAGAGGTCACTGAACGGCTTATTAAAATAACAGTGGATTGTATTATATGTTGGACTCTTACAACAATGTCCTAACTTAATTTGAAGACCAGTGAGGGATTTTGGATTGATGTACTTTGATGTTTGACTCGATGGTGCTTTTTATTTTCTCCCTCAAACATCAGATGAGGGCAAATCTTCTGAAATGACAATATTTTAACCCTCCAATAAATTTCTGAAGACCTGAAGAGTCAGTGCAGTAAATCAGAAAACTGATGATGCTTAATGTTGGGTTTTCCTTTTCTCTCCATCCTTCCCTTGTTTCTTTCTAGCAATGTCTCCAGTGAGCTTTAGTAGAAACTAATAAGGTCCTAAATCTGGAAAAGCACACCCACTTCATTATAACGTAAACTAATTTATTTTTCATATATATATATATATATATATATATATATATATGCCAATTTTTTTTCCCGTTCTATGTCAACAATTGTTAATTGATGCTGCAACATCTAAAATTCCCAATGAGATGAATGAAGTACGTCTATTCTATTCTTTTCTATATGCAGATCTACAAATATAACACCATCAAACTTAAAACAACAGTAAATAGTGTTAACTAACCCGTATAACAGTCATCAAATACAGAATCTGTGGCACGTGTTTGTGTAGAGAAAGATATTTTTAGGGTTTGTTCTTGTTGTTTTTCTTTGCTGTGTAAAATATCTTGTTCCTGAGGGGGAAAAAAATCAGATAAACACCTTAGAAAATGATGAAATCAAATATGACAGAAAAGTGTTTGTATTTTTTTTCCTAGTGCGCTGCAGCTTTCTCCGACTGAAGTGCATGCAGGGTGTTACATTCCTGCGTCGTGTAAAAAAACAAAAATATGCCAAGGAGTGTACAATTCATCACAAAAACAGAGTAATCAGTATTAGATTCATTATGTTTTAAATATGGCTGGATTGCATTAGGATGTATAGATGCTGGTTCAGTCTGTGCAGGCTGGCTGAGACATTTGCAACAAAATGCTGAAGCTCAGACGCACATGTTGTTTGATCCCTGTCATCGCCCAGAGCATTTAGGACACTCAAAAAATTATCCACAAAACAGCAAATTTCAAAACTCAATATTTAAACGCTTTGGCCTGATGGGCAACCTGATAACATGTGCTGACAGATCATGATTCCATGAAGTTTGTTGTATCTCAAAGGGCAACAGCTTTGAACTATTTACGACCCCAGGCTGAATTTTGATGTGTGCAGAGCAGAGATAGCGCTGCAGTCCTTCCACTCCCATCAGCGTGTAATATCACTGGATGTGTAATATGCACAGATGTGCAAACTGGCAGCATGCCATTGTGAATTGTCATTATACCAAACCAAAACACCAGCCCAAGTTCCAGTCTGGATACTGGTAAAAAAAATGCTCCCAGAACAGTTTAAAGTAACATGAACTTATCCCACTGTGCGGCTCAGAAACAGATCAACTTTATCGCTTTACATTTATGGCAAAATTCACATTTATTTTTCTTTGAAACAGCATTTTACCATTAAACCTGGTAGTTTAAGGTAAAGTGACACACTTCCTTTCAGAACATTTATAATTCAATCCCCAACTTCTTGGCTCACATGTTAAAATACACTCAAGACATAATACAAATCACCCAAGTTTGCTAATTTATATTCTGCTTTCTTTTAGATCTGCTATTTGAAAGTAATTCAAAAGCCTCTATATGTAAAAAGAAAATGAATGTGCAGTGAAAGTGTCACCCACCAGCCCATTTTTGATCAGGTCAGCCCACATGCTGGTGCCATCTCCTCCTCTCATCAGCACATTGTAGATGAAAAAATAGGTGCCAGGGATCTTGCAGGTGAATTTGCCCGTTGCGCCCTCATAGTTACCACCAATATTAGTTACCACATCATCAAAGCGTAGTATATCGTAACCTTCTTGAGGGTTTCGTAATCCTGCATAAAATGCCACCCGAGGTGTAGTGTTGTAGGTAGTTGTACTAACCGCCCCTAAAATTCCTGTCCGAACAATGTCCACACCATCTCCTGGTGGTCCCTTTGGTCCTGGTGGACCTGGCTCTCCAGGGGGTCCTGGAGGTCCGGGCTTACCTGGGCGTCCAGGTTTACCTTGTGGCCCATGAACGCTGTATGTAGGAAGTGGTGGGCCGATGCTGTGATCACTCAGATCTTCCTCATTGTCCACCAGAAAGCCTGTGGTTGCTGTGTCAGTGCCTGAGTGCACACCGGTGCCAACGGTACCGGTGCTGGGGAAGGGGTCACACACCATGCGGCAGGTGCCCAGCATCTCGTAGTGGCTCCCGCTGTCGTCTGTGCTGCCTGTGCCAACAGAGCTAACCAGCACAGGGATAAGGACCACCAGAACCAGGACCAGCATGACCCCCACAGCAGCTGCCACCAGGGTCTTCCGCCCGATGCTCAGCCTGGGAAGGGGCTGCGCTGCCAGCGTGGAACTCTCCGGGGTGGAAATGGTGACTGTGGGGAGTGCGTCCACCTGGCAAAACGCAGATATGATGAAGACCTCCGAAGGTGGAGATGGTGCCCAAGAGAGCGGTTGTGAATTAGTGAGTGACAGAGTTGTGTAGGAGTAAGAGAGAGGGAGAGGAGGAAGGGACCAAAGTGATCAAAATGAAGGGAATTGCGAGAATGAGGAGAGAGTAAGAGGAGAGGAGGAGGGAGAGTAAGAGAGCATGTGTGGGAAAAAAAGGAAAAGAAGAAAGGGGAGGAGAGAGTGAGCAACATTCACTCACTAACTGTATGAGTCAGGGCTGAGGAGGGCACTTTCCTGCTGGCTGAGGTGTAAATTCAGTGAAGATGAAGAGAGGGAGAAGGATATATGAGGCCAACAGGAATAACAGAGGAAGTTCTGTTATTTAAAATATGGAGGTAAAAATAAATAAAACATTTAAAAGACATTTTTGTTGGATAAAATGAAGTCTACATCTCGTGAAATGTCTTTATATTGTGACATATTATATTGTGACAGCTCCAGGCTGCAGTGAGGCAGGTGTAGCGGTATCTTTGTAAATCAGTTGTTCTTTGGCAGGAATTTATTAGTTTCTTGATGCTTTAAATCTTTGGATGGAGTCATAATAATTGTATATAATAAAATTCTTAAATAGAGGAACAGTTAAATGTCTTACATGAGAAAGGCTCTGTTTTTAAATATATAATATATATTGAAAGCAACACATTCAAAATGTGTTTATTTTCTTTAATGAAAATAAAAGAACATCTTCATCATTTTATATAATCAACAGAGATTATTTACAGTTACGGTTTTATACAAATAAAATAACAGCCTTTTACCATTTTTTCTGGAACTGAGATTGCATTATTTCCATGTATAGTGGGCCGCCTTGTCTCCATCCAGACAACATGAGAAAATGCTGAAATTCACACAGTTCTGTGGGCATGACTCATGAAAATCTGATGTTTATATACTTAAACTACGATCAATAACATAAACCTTGAGGGGAAAACTGAAGCCTGTTCTCTAGCTGCTAAATCCCTCAGTATGCTCACCTTAACTTGTCTGCTTGCCATCGATCACTTGACACATTGTTGGGATAAGAATATATTTAGAGCAGCTTTGAGTGTGTAGGTAGGACATGGTAGTTTGCCTGGATTCATTAGGGAAAGGCCTGGAACTGGATTACTTCAATGCAGCTGCTATAAATATCCATAATTAGCCTGCACTTGGTGCCAAAATGACAGCTTTGTAATGTTTCAATTGAAATATCTCCTGCATTAACTTGGCAGCAGTTAGATAATCTAGCAAAATATGAAAAAAGTGACATAGAGAATAGGAAAAGTAAACTTTAATCTGTTTTCTGCTGCAGCCAGCTCAGCCATGCTCAAGCCATTTTGTTCAAATATCTCATATGATGTAAACCACAAATAACTAAACAGATTTTTTTTACAAGCTGCGCAAAACTGCATGAATAAAGGGGATAAAGTCATCAAGTGACAGTACTTTTTTAGATAGAAGAAACCGCTTGTGAGCCCCCTTCACATTTTTGATGCTGCTGTTGTCAGAGGACATGACAATGGTACTGACTCAGACACCTCAGGCAGTGCTGTCTTGTTAAGTCTTTCAAGCAACAGTATACTAAACCAGAGAATGAGTACTATAACATACAGATGAAAAAGGTTCTTAGCCTTAAAATTTACTGTAATCTGCTAAATGGCTAAAACTAATTTAGCAAAAACAGAATTGTAGGATGATTGTGTAGCTACTGCAGGCATTAAAGTGCAAGCACCTGCCCGAGGTCTTCAGTCTAATCAAATCAAATCATATCAATCATATAAACTTGTTCCTGCAGGAACAGTTTTTGAAGGCCGTACAATTCACAAGTAAATTTTGTACAACAACACAAAAGACACAATAGACCAGGATTAGGTGTTGCTGATTTAATGTGAGCTACATTTAAAAAATCTGACTTTAATCAAAAGACATGCAAAAGGTCAATTTGGTCACTTTGAGAAAACTCATACTTTTTAAAAGACTTTAGTGCCCTCATGTGGTGTTTCAACATAAATCAGAAATGTTAAACTGGACCTTAAGGGCCACTGTACCACAGGGTTTATATATTTGTGTCGGCAAGCCTGACTCAGCGTGATGGATCACTGTGCTGACCTTGACCATCAGTAGCATCCATTTGATTTTAAAACAGGTGTTTTGGAGCAGGAACATATCTAAAACCTGCAGGACAGCAGCCCAGAGTTGGACATTCCTCATATGTTTCGTATATTGCAAGTTTAATGAACTTTCTCTTTAAGGTGCATGCAGTTATGTAATCCAGTGATAACAGGGGGATCCCCAACAGTTAATATTTTATATGGTTGAAATTGTATCCATAATGATATGTTGATCATGTGGCAAAATCATAGTAACATAGTGACATAATAAAAACATTGATACAATAAGCATTTATCTGATGCCATTTTATTTTGAAATATTCACATGACTTATTATTTTATTTATTTATTGCCAGTCTTTTCGTTTTAAAAAACATATTATTTTAATTTCTTAACTGAATACTTGAGCTCAGGAATTAAAATGATATTCAATATTCTAGTTGCTTTTTGTGATTTTGATGTGAAAGGAAACAACTGTGACATCATTCAAATATGGACAAAAACGGAAGCACTATCAAAGAGTTAAATCACTAGAGTAACTAATTACTGAGGAAAATTCAAAATAACCAAATAATCCAACAAGCGTGTCAACGAGACTGTGAGAAGAAGAGAGCATGCATGCAGGAGGTGAACATGCAAACTTCATTCAAAAAGGTCTTGTGAAGAATTGAACGAGGAACCTTCTTACTATCAGGCAATTGGACTAAGTATTAATTTTTTACCTGCTGAAAGGTGTCCGCATCCATCATCAAAGAAATGCATCTGATCCAACGGGGAGGCCAGAAATCTTGACATTTGTAACATTTGAATTTGCATGAATTAGTTAACATATTAATACTTTCTACTGACTTTCCCAGTAAATAAAAATAAATAAAATGCATTTGTCCCTAATGGTTTGCATTAAATTAGGATGTTTTCCGTTTATTTCACTAATTGCATTTGCTCTTTTGAACCACAGGATGGCGACACCTCTCTGCATTAACTTACAAAGTGAGCGAAGCAAAAGCAGAACACGTTGGGCAGCAATAACATAGCACCTCTGTCCTGCAGGTTTTCAGTGCTTCAACACACCTGTCTCAAAGGAAAGATGTCTAACAGCCAATAAAGTTCTGCACAAAAACTCAGGTGTGTTGGAACAGGGATACACAGTGTTGCGGCCCTGCAGAACACATCACCCCTGCAGTAAAACATTACTATTATCTAGGTGTGTAAGAACAATTCACATGCAATGTGGTGCAGAAAAAATGCATATTTTGTTTGTATAAGATGTAATAATTCTACATTTGTACATATGTTTTCTTGTGAAAACATTTGAAACACTAATATTTATCAAAAGTCAATTGTGTTTTGTCATAGAAAAAAGTGGATTTTGCCTTTAAGAGAAAACATGCATGTAACACATTTTCTAATTTTGCATTCAAATAGTATTTTCTTGACCATCACCACTGCTAAGACATCTACCAGCTGCAGCAGGACCCTGCCATATTGTCTTATCAATAGGGCAGTAAGACAGTAGGGGAGATTGTAGCCCACCCACCTTGAACAGCCCTGCACATTCCACTGTGGACACATGCGGTGACCTTGTCAGTAAGTGGAGAGCTAAGAAAACAGCAAGCCATCTTTGATGTCTATATTCAGGATGGACTCTGCCAGACAGTGCATTTAAATTACTTTAGAGATATGCAGTGTGTAGTGTGTTTGCTGACATGGACAATCTATCAAGAATTAAATAAGGCAAAAACAACAAGGAACATTGATTTTAACTTTTTTGTTGTCTTTGTGGGGTGTAATCCAATCACTTAGCATAAAAAGGTTCACATCTCTGAGTTATCCTTTTGACATTTAGTATGCTAGCTAGAGCAAAGAAAATCATGTCAACTTCTTATATGTTTACACAAAGGTTCAAGCAGAGTAACTTCCTTGATGCTTTCATTTTGGACCCTTCCTTTTTAGGCAATGGGTTGAAGCCTTGAAGGCTCTCTTGGGATGCTGTGGGAATTCCTTAGCTGGTTTGCTTGGCAGTTGGTTTTCAGCCCTCAAATGTTTTTACTTCAGGGGTTTGGAACAGAAAAGGAATTGAAAATATGTGTCAAGTTTGGCCACTAATAGAGCTGAATGTGTGAGTGTGTGTGTTTGCTAAAATAAACAAGAAGTGTAATTATTTTGATTAATTGTGTTTGACAGTGTTTTCTCACTTGTGCATCCTGAATATGAGAGTCTGCTCTCAGAGAAAGGACTCATTGAGCCAGGAAACCAGGACTGCATCACAATGATGGGAGTATTAAGTTATGAATAATTTCTTTCTTTTTTTGTTCATTGTGAGTCACCACTTCCATTTTGCGTGGGATGCCCTAAAAGAGGAACTATACTCACTATTTCATTCAAAGCGTCTTAAATTCCTGTCTTCTCAAACAGTAGACATATATTTCCCTTTTTAGGACATGTGGATCTATTACGTAATTTAGGGAGCACTCGAATCTCTAGCAAACTCGCCAGTGTAAAACAAGGCGGTACCAATACTGAGCAGCACTCCTACTGACCAATCAGATATGAAATGTCTTATCTTCTCGTTCGCTGATTGGTCATTGGGTGGACCACGTCGGTTGACGTTTAGGTTGCTCGCGCTCACTCTCTGAGAGTTTTTCACGTTGATGATTTCACGGGACGGTTTGAAATCTTCACACTGTCCCAACGAGAAATAGAAGTTGGGGTTGTTTGAGCTTTTCTAGCGGGAGTTTTGGATAAACTTCCAAAGGTGTTTGATTTCTTTTCTTTGGATAGCAATCTTAAACTGTCACAATGCCGGTTTTTCACACGAAGACGATAGAAAGTATCCTGGAGCCGGTGGCTCAGCAAATATCCCATCTGGTGATAATGCACGAAGAAGGTGAAGTTGATGGGAAAGCTATACCAGATCTCTCGGCACCAGTAGCTGCGGTACAGGCGGCCGTAAGCAACCTTGTTCGGGTGAGTAACTTTTCCCCCCCTTTAAGACCAAACGTCTCGTTCAGTCCGGCTAACCGCGGTGGGTGTCATAGCCTACCTGTCGCTTTGTCCCACATTGTTTACTCTCCAATAAACTTAGTTGACCGTAAAACACGAAAACTCAACTTGTCATTACAGCATTGAATTGGGTTGCTCTTTTTAATTTAATAGCACACAAGATGTGTGGTATAAAACTGTCCTGAAGCAGATTGTCTCGGGGCAAAAGGGCAGTGACGCCCTTTTCCCCTTGGAAAGTATGCCCTGCCTCCTGCGAGGGAGTCTGCCATAGCTTGACGTAGCACCGCTGCACTGTGTGGGGCACAGGGCCAGTCTGCAGGGAATTAGGTTCAAACTTTAAAAGTTAGCCTTTCACATAACAGGGACACATCACTTATTGTTTAAAAACAGTTGTATGTATTGTATAAATTAAGTTAGGAAGTGTGCTGCCCATATTAAATCATATTAAAGTCACTGAACAGAAGCTAAATCCCTCTTGCAGAAATAATTTTAATAGTAATAAACCATAAAGACTACACGATCTTGAAATCCTGAGCTTTTCTCTGGTAATATATCACTATGAACTCCAATACTGTTTATATATTTAAAAAGGGTGTTGATCTACAAAGACATTAATGTTGCTTTCCATTTGTATGTACAGTTATATATATAAACATCTCTCTATGATATAAGAAGTTTTTTTCCTGTGTATTGCCTCAGCTTCAGAAATGCAGTTTAAATATTTTTTACCAGCTTGTTGAATTAATTCTGAAAATGCAGAATTCTGATCTAAATGTATTTATCACAGTAAAACATTTCTTTAGTCATTAAAGGAAATCCACTGTTCAGTTGCAGTTGGGGAATACTCTATAAAGTGCTTTTTAAGAAGAAAATTAGTTCCTGTTTCTCATTTTACTTCTGCTAGTAACCATCTATTTTACATACGTGTCTTCACATCCTTTTTGGACCCAAACAATCAAGTAAATTGACCCACAATTTGAATCCCCAATACAGATATGCTATAGAAAAAATCCCTCACTTTACCTTAAAGCACAGAATATATTATTAGAACTAGTTTTTTTAACACACCCTGCAATTAAAATGTCTTAGGGCTTATTAATTATGAATTTCCAAACTACATTTTCAAAACGTAAAATTACACGCACCCCCTTCTCCAGAGGACCTGTGGTTTGGAGTATATTTAGATCCTTAAGTAATCTGGCCACAATGGTATTCTCCAGACGTATGCTGTGGTTATCGCAGCGGTGTAAGGAAATGACAATGCGTTCCAGAAAGTTTTATTTGGAAACGCAAACCAATGCATCACCGTTTTCTCAAAGGAAAACATGAGATATGGAGGGGCTGTCAAAAGGGGGAAAGGGATACAGACTAAATGAAGGCATACTTGCTGACAGTGTTGTTCACTCTGTCAGTGTTGTGAAGACTAGATACTCTGACGGTTGTTGGGAGATAAATTCGGACAATTACTCTGGCGACAGCAAAGGAATGTTTCATTTAGAAGGATTTCCTACTATTTGCTTGCCTTTTAAGCTTGTTTGCCAAATTCTTCACCCTTTATTGTCCATTATTTATGTCAGCACCTAAACATCCTTCTTCTGAGAAGCATTAATTATTTTAAAATGTTACATACTAGTTATGTTTAATGTCATATTGTCACTGAGAGCCAGTTTCAAAAGAGAAAATTTAAAAGCCATGTGCTAAAAGCTGACTTAAAAAAAAAAAAAACCCTGGAAATAATGACGTTACATTAAAGCATGTTTGGTGAGGAATGTTTTTATTAGTTTTAATGATCAGTGTTTACCATGCAGCCATCAAGAGGGTCAATAGCTGTGACATTAAAATAGAAAATTCTATCTGTGTAATTTGGCATGAATGCAGTTCCTGCCAGGATGTCCTCACACATGAGAGAGTTTTCAACTGGGTCTGATCCAGTCTCTCTGGACATTCAGAATCATAATCAGATGTCTGTTACAGTGGCATGAATCAAAAGACAAGTCTGTAATTTTTCCCAGTTGCTATAGAAACATTACAACATGGAGGGTGTTATGAGATCATTGCAATTAAGAATCAGATGCAATTGTGTTGGGTTTCATTTCCATGAGTCATACGTTGCATTATGAGAGCAAATGCACTACGTTGTTAAGTTGTAATTTTCCCATCCAGTTTTTATTGTTTCCATTAACTCTGTTGTCTCTTTTGTTAAATTAACTTGTTGTAAGCCAATTAAAGTGAGTTTGTTGATTGTAGTAAATATTTAGTAAACAATAGACTCAATAATTACATTTTAGATGTTGTCAGAGTAAAGATGTGTCAAAGATTTTAACGTCATTATCTGACAGAAAAGCTATTTGTTGCAAAGATTTTGCACAGATCTGTAAATAAAGTAAATAAAGTGGATTTAATGTAATCTGAGTGGAAGTGAAATTCAAAATACCTGTGAAATAACTTAATTTGACATGTTGATGTTTGCAAAAGGTTTTTCACATAAGGCTTCATAATCAGGATGCTTTTAGACACATGAATCTGTCTGAGGACACTAAACGCAACTTTGTAGATTTCACTTGAAGTAGCTTAATCTTATTATTCTAGATGCACAAAGATTATAGTGCACACATGACCCAGTTCTGAAAATGTGCCATGACCACAAAGATGTTTGGTTTTTAGCAAAGACCTTTCAGTACTGCTCAGCGTGCCTAGCTTAGTTTTAATTGATACAATGGGAAAGACCTCAATTAAAGATGCATGTGAGGAATTTAAAGAATTCCTGACTAGGCTGAGTATGCCTCTGTCCAGAAGGGGGAGGGGGGGTTTAAGAAGGTCTTTTTAAATTAGCCAACAAAAACAGAAAAGATAATAAATTAACAAACTTATCAAGTCAAAAACATCAGTCAAGTTGACAGGAAGAAGATCAGAGAGCTGATGTGTTTGTGAGATCTGTGTTTAACCCATGATGTGTGTATGTGTGTGTTTTTTTTATTATTATTTTTATAAGAATGTGGTCAGCTACTACTGGTTACTGGCTTGGTGTGTGAATTTTGTAAACTCAGGAAAACCTGTGCTCATTGCTGCAATAACAAAGAAAGAAAATGCTACTTTTGTAGCAGCTTAAAAAACTTGTAGTGGCTCAAACCTTATGCAAATTCAGTGCTCTGGGCTTTTTTCTGGTTTTATGAGATGACCGTGAACTCCTACCCAGTTATATGTGAAGCGTTCCAGTGAGAAGAAATGGCTGAAATACATGATGTATATGGGGTTATTTAGAAAGGTAAAATTGTGTTCTACTGGGATGAATAGGGGAGCAGCTTTATTATGCAGCTTTAATGTTTAGTAAGCAGGCTCTTTTATGTAAGGTCAGTTGCACTTTATTGTTTTTCTGGATCCTTTTTACATTCTTTTCATGCTGTTTTTACTTGTAGATAGGGGTAGATAGGGCTGCACGGTGGCGCAGTGGTTAGCACAGTGGCCTCACAGCGAGGAGGTTGTCGGTTCGAGCCTTGGTGTGGGCAGGACTCGAGCCGGGGACCTTTCTGTGTGGAGTTTGCATGTTCTCCCCGTGTTAGCGTGGGTTCTCTCCGGGTACTCCAGCTTCCTCCCACAGTCCACAGACATGCACCTTGGGGATAGGCTGATTGGAGACTCTAAAATGCCCATAGGAGTGAGTGTGTATGGTTGTTCGTCTCTGTGTGTTGGCCCTGGCGTCCCGTCCAGGTATACCCCGCCTCTCTCCCGACTGCTGGGATAGGCTCCAGCCCCCCCCCCCCCGTTAAGGACAAAGCTGTAGATGATGGATGGATGGGCTTGTAGATATGTCTGTTTGGTTCCCTCACTGGCTGTAAAGTTCCTTTTTGAGTGGACTTTATGCACAACGCTGCTACTTCCTGAATTAAGCCAGCTCCTTTATTTCCTGTCTTTCTTTACTGGATGAACTGATTAATCCAGGTGTGTCTGACCTCAGTCATCATGATTGCATTGGCCAGACATGAGCTGTCCTCAATTCAGGAAGCAGCTGAGTTGTGCATAAAGCCCTTTGGACTAAAAATGTCTGATACCTCTGAGGTTACAAAACACTGCTGTGTTTTGAGCAACAGCTAAATTGGATGGTTACAAGAAGCTCGGCTTAGTTGTAGTCTTGGTGTTGAAACATCACGATTACAGATTTGCTAAAAATGAAACTTGGGGATTTTTTCTTTTGGTCTTGTTATATTGACAAACAGAAGACAGAGGAAGTGGTTTAGTATTTTGTGTATTTTTTTTTTATTTTTCTATCTTTTAGTGAGGTCTTGGAATAGTAATTATAATCAACTTGCTTTGCAAGCCTTTTGGAGATGAGAAACAAATATATTCATTAACTTGAGTGCTTTAAAGGCATACAAAAGAAAGTGGTTCCTATGAGCTGGTACTCGAGCTTCCTGCCATGCAGCAAAGGAAACTACTCCATGCTGTTTATCATTTCATTATTTCAGCTTGGAAGCAATCCAGGGATTACTGAGTGTGAAATGTTTGGGTAGTTTTTTAAATAGAAAGATCATTTAGTCTCTACTGAAATGTATTACTGTGTTAAGGATTCAGACTGCGTGTGTTGTAATTAGTTGTAATTATTTTTCCCCTTCCATGTGATGAAAATTAGTCTGGATAGGAGGATGTGAAGGAAGGAGTTGATGAGGAGAAACAGGAAACGAAGCTGGGAAGATCCGGCAGCTGTCTGCTCCACTTGGAAGAGGAGGGTGGTCACATGAGACCCCTCTGTTTAGGTTATGAAACTGTTGATAGCTGCTGTAACTTTGAAACGATGTCCTTTTTTCCTAAGAGTAGGAATCATTGCTTCTCTTTAGGTGAGGTGGTGGGAAAATACTTTTAAAGCAGACTTTGCAGGACATGCGCCAGCATGTTGTCTGGGTTTTTGTTGGTTAAATTTAGGCACAGCTCCTCTGTTAAAGTTTTAAATCAGTATTACTTGACTGAGAAGTGAAAGGCTATGCATTTGGCAAAGAAATGTTCTTTCACAATGCTTTTGTTGTGTTGCAGCATGTTGTTACAGCACGCCATTTTGATGTGTACATAAAAGAATTTACAGAGTGAACAGGTGACGCAACCTTAGAGAACCTAACAGTAGTCGCAGCAAGTTCCTCCACTTTATATGCATGGTAAGAGGGTAGAGTCATTACTAGTGATGCTAAAATGAACACACAGTTATAAGTTAGAAAAACAGGCCAACATGAAGCACTTTAGCTTTTAAATTTTAAGTTTTTATGCCATTTGAAATGCATCCACAAATCAGTGTTTGTGGAGAAAGTACTCAAACTCTTAAGATTCTGCAGTTAAACAATAAAAATAAATATGTACATTAACTGCAGCTCTATAAATGTTTGTACTGTGAATTTATTTTGGATTAAAAACACTGCATTAATATGTGTCACTGCATTATTATGCAATGAACTGATGTTGCTTCATGTTGTTTCCCTTATTTGCTTCCGTCTTGAGTGAAACTATGCATAGGACAGAAATGATATGTGCTAGTATTGAGTAAATATTATGGCAGTATATATTTATGATATATATGATTTGCTCTGTACAGTTGTGACAAAAAATCTAATAATACATTTTCCAAGTTTTCTTTAATTTCCTTCTCCAAAGTCCCAACCCTACAAAACACAGGAAGTCAAGATGTGTGCGTGTACTCTTTAGGTGCAGTGTTCTTGATGGTCTCTTATTACTAATCTGGAAGCCTTTTTTTTTTTCCTCTTATGTGGAAAGTCACAAAAGATTTATAACCACTATTGCATTGATTCACTCTTTTCTACTACTGATAAGTGCTGCTCTTCACTAACCCTGCACGAGATGTTTGGAGCCTGCAACATGATATAGATCCTCGTAATATATTCTCCCTAGCTGCAGGAGCTATTTTACCACCACCATGCAGACCATTTCATCACCTTGGACACACAGAGTGTAACTTCTTCCTGAACCAAATGAATAAATAAAGTTTGATACCACCTGAAAGATGCCTTGTAAAGGCATTGGCCTTGATTGCAACTCTCCTATGCTCCTCTGAATCACAAGAAGTCAATTGATATTTGACATTTTCGAATGCAGAACTTGCTGCTTTTGGGTATATCAATCACAGGTAGCTAATAGAGGGCAGCACTATTATTTAATTGTAATGTAAAGTCACTTATAATGGGAATTGGTGCCCTGTAAACAAAAAGTGAGAGTAGTAAAATGCAATTTATTTTGAGGATAGATATTTTGGTGCTTAGCCAGACTTCCACCATCATAGATCTTTGTGGTCACCATGACTATCACATCATTGTGCTAAAACTGCCCAATATGTGAAAGGCTGGCTCTGTCTTGTCAGCCTTGAGGCTTTCAGAGAGGCCTTTCTTCCCATGGTGGAGGGATGTGTTGCTGTCAACAAAGCGAAGTCTGTTGTAAAGAAGTACCCACTACATCAAGCTACTTCACCACACAGGCTTTCTGCATGGTGCTCTTTGGGTAGTAGAACTGTCAGTGTTTCCACTCCAGACACAAATAGTAAATGAGACTTTTAATAGAGCTGTAAACCAGTTTGGAGGAAGATGACACTTAATCTGTAAAAGGTTTTAATTTGAATTTAGAAAAGAACAGATTTTTTTTTTAGAAGTTAGAGTGGTATTGTGGTTTTAGTCTCAAACGTCTCAATGAGAATATCAGCATGTCTTACTGATATCTCTGCATGGATGAAGGCTCACTACCTTCAGCTAAATCTTTCCAAAACTGAGCTCATAGTCTGTCCGGCCAAACCTTCCTTACCTCCACCGATAAGGGTGAACTTTGTCCCTATCATACTGGTGTCTACGTCTGCCGCCTGAACTCTTGGTGTCATGATGGACGAGCAGTTGACCTTTAAAGTCCATGTTGTGGCAGTTAAAGTCCTCAGTGTCCCGTACTTGTTGTTTTGCTCTGTACATCAGGAGGATCACACCCTCCCTGACAGAACACACCACACAGCTTTTGGTCCAGGCTTTAGTCATTTCACGCATTGACTACTGCAACTCCTTACTGGCAGGCCTGCCAGCATGCTCTGTAAAACCTCTGCAGATGGTTCAGAACACAGCAGCACATTTGGCTTTTAACCAGCCAAAAAGAGCTCATCTCACTACGCTGCTAATTAATCTCCACTGGTTTCCAGTTGCAGCACGCGTCAAATTCAAAGCTTTGCTTCTGGCCTACAAAACTCTAACTCGCACTGCTCCTGTCTACTTTGACTCTCTAATCCAGAGCTACACTCCCTCTCGACAGCTACGCTCAACAAATGAAAGACGCCTTGCGTTACCACCAATACGTGGGGCTAAATCACTAACTAGACTCTTCTCCTCTGTTGTTCCTCAGTGGTGGAACGAACTGCCAAACTCTGTCCAGTCTGCAGAGTCCATGTCTACTTTTAAGAACAAGCTAAAGACTCATCTGTTCAAAGTGCATTTCAACACTAAGTTTAACTCTTCTATCTGACCTAGATCTATCCAGCTCTTTACTGATGATATTGGATGACAAATGGTAAATATATATATATATAAAAAATCTAGCACTTCAGGACAACACCTGCGTCCTACAGGACAATAGTTGTGTCCAACCAGACTTGGAACAGTCTGGCACTTATCTATCCTGTTCCCTGTTGTTCGATTTCATGCTTGTGTTGTTTTATTCTCTGATGTATGTTGCTTTGGATAAAAGCGTCTGCTAAATGCCTGTAGAATAGAATAGTCTATCCCACCTCATCTCTACCTCTTCTCTCTCTTCCTATCTTCATTGGTTTGAGCTGTGGGTAACATGTTGCCAACAAATATTCCATGTAAAGTTAAAATCTCATCTTGCAGCTGACGTTACAGTGTTTGTTAATGTAGGCATCACTTGCATGTTGTCCAAAACTAGGACTGGATAGTTTAGAAACAAGCAAAGTGTCACCTACTGCTCAACAGCTGAAATCCTGGGTTATGGTTCTGTTTTTTCAGAAAATGACTTGGATTGTTTCAGCATGCTGTTTTTGAACTTCAGACAACAGGAAGAGGCTCAGCAAGGAACGCGGAAAAGGAAAAGAGCAATGATCTGTTGATTATAGTCATATTTACTACGTTACTACATTGCAGAGAATCCTGTAAGATACGTTTGGGGACAATTTGATTCACCGCTTATTAAATGCAGCCTTTAAGCATCCTCTGGATTTTACACAAACTTTTTGTGTGCTTCTGTTTTTTTGTTCTTTTGTTTAGTTTTGGTCATGTCTGAACTTGACTACATCTTGTATAAACATCCCTGTTTTCCCAACAATCCATTCTGTGTTTACTCAGGCAGAAAAGCAGTGGAGCATAAAGATAAAGCACGAGATTTGTGAGGTCCAACAGTTATTTGCTGCTGCTTTTAATTGAATATATTCAATATATAAGCTAAAAGCAACTCTTGTCATTTTAATCTTGGTTAAAAAATTTACACCCAAATCAATTATTAGTGTGGCTTATTCACACCGGCACTCCACTCTAAATTGGATAGCTTCCTCAGCTAAGCTAAAGTTTTAGTTTGGCATAACCTCTGGCCCTTATTTATAACCCTAGTGTTACTTATAGTCCCTCAGGCCCATTAAAAAGCGAGTGAGAAATGCACGTGTGCTGTGCTCCATTACTGCACCCACCTTGACCAGTAGGAATGGCTAAACTGCATGCATCCTGTCACGTTAACAAGCTCGCTGGGAATTATCACTCTTGCGTTCAATAACCAAAATAACAAGCAGATAGAAAAGTTATTAAAAGACCACTGTAGAAAGAATACAAGAGTCAAATTATGTATATAATCATTTGGTATATTTAAGTAAAGCCACAAAGGGAAATAAAAAGCTTGTCTTTTTAAAAAGGTGATCCCAGTCATTGTGATTACCGCTCCTGTATGCATGCACGCATGTGATCTGTCAGCAGTGGGGATGAGTAGTATCTCCCTACAAAGCTGAGGTCATGTTGGGGGATGTGAGTCATTTTGGCATGTGGAGGAGACGAGGCGTTCAGCTGCTTTATGCATTATAACTGCTGAGGCCTGGCTTCCCCCCCAGCAGCTGCTTTGCTGAAATAATGGTTCACTGCTCAAGTAAGCGGACATCATCTTGGAAAACTACATGGTTAAAGGCACCAGTTCCTTAGAGCATTAGTGTAGCATTTAGTTATGTATTTTAGATGATGAATTTCTAAACATGACTAGTTGGCTTTGATAAAGAAGTAACACGAGGCACCTTTCATAATATATATAAATATTAGATAATTTTACGTTGGTATTAAATCATTTTTAGTGCCAGATATTTCAGCTAATGTGAAGTGTTGGAAGGAATATTACATGTGGCCATATAAAAGTATCCTGTCATTCTTGGCAAGGAGTGCTCTTGCATACGAGCAGACTATATCTAGAAATAATGATGAATAAAGTAGAAAAATGTTGCATAAACAGACAAATGAATTCATGTTGTGAATCAGTCACTAAATCTGTGTCAATACAATGACTTACCAATGACCTCCAGAGTATCACTAAGAACTTTGTCCATCTCCTACCTGAATGGGATCTGGCCTCATGTGGAAGAGACATTGCAAAGTGGATTATTATTGAATGAATAAATAATTTACAATGCTTGATGAGCCCTAACTATGATAAATCACTGCTAATGCTTATTTGTGGTTTGTTCCTGTGTTTTACTTAATATAAATGTTCCTGTTTAGAAATGTGTCTGACATTGTTTTATTATATTTTCCAGGTTGGAAAGGAGACTGTACAAACTACAGAGGATCAGATCATGAAAAGGGATATGCCACCAGCTTTTATCAAGTAAGGACCAGGCAGATATGACAAACATCTTAAACATAATAAGATTAAATAATCCTATCTCTACAGTGTGGAACCCACTAGTCTCTCTTTTTTTGGCTTTCTTTCTCTCCTTATCTGTTGCAGTAATGGCTGCTTGTGTCCAGGCAAAGGTCAGACATGGCATGTTAAGTGCCACAGAGTCTTGCTACGGTGTAGCTGAAATACTTTATCTGACAGGAGTTCTTCCACCCGTTAGGAGCTGGGCTATAAAAGTTACTGGCTGCTGCTTGTCGCTTTGATGGAATTAAAAAAACATGAGAAAAAATTATCACATTGGAATAGAATAGGACACTAATGATCTAAATGTATTTTCTGGGTCAAGCTCTGATCAGTATTAGTCTTTCACTCATTCTGATCACGTGACGAGGTGTGTCAGGGAGCCCCCAAGGTCAGGGATGAAACCCATTGGCAGGCACAGGTCGTTGGGCTTGACACATTTGGCACCTCAATGTCAGATCGTCACCCTGTCGTCATCCATCAGCACATGTGCTGGAATGCATCTTCCTCACTAAATATAGGATCTGCCAGGCTCCGGTTATTGCATGGCTGTTTCACTGCAACGCATGCTGAAGGACACGGCTGACCTCAATCTCATGAGCACACATGAGGGTTTTTTATTGTTTTGTCTTTAAAGCACCTCTAATTTATTTATTTTCTGTTTCGCTCTTATACAGCACAGAAAATGTAATGGTTATAATGATTCCTCGCTGCAGTAATTATCATGTAGGAAAAAGTAGGAAAGGCTGCTTGTTGTGGGAACTGCGGCACACGTAAGTCTTTGGCTTGTTGCCGGTTTTTGTGCACAAATTGGCTGTTGATATTATGCCAGTAGCATAAAAGAAACTGGCTTAGCCTGCAGATTTTGCTGTCCTTAAGAATATTTAATGCATCACACCCAGGAGGCATCTAGATCAATCTATATCAATAGAAGCTGGAGTTAAACTGGACTGCAGCCAGAGTGATGCTAGCATGTCTTATGGAAAACAAACTAACCTTTCTTTTGTGAGAGGAGGGATTAAGGTAGCTGTGGGAAGGCTTCAAATCCAATTCAAGACATTTACATTTATTTATTTATTGCCCTTACCACCAATTTGCTCCATTCCTCGTGATTTAAAAACGGATCCAGATTGCTTCCTCATTCCTTTCTCTCAAGACACATTTAAAAAAAGAAAAAAAAGAAGATTTCTGTTGCACTTTTGAGCTTAAAAACCAAAAGGAATTAAACCTTTTTTTAAAATTTAGGAGCAAATAATAATAAAAAAATACATTAATGAGTTGATTGATGGTAGATGATTTATTGTCACATTTATTAAGAAGTGTGACAACATGATGAAATGCACACCTGTTTGTCTGCTGGAGAAATTGTTGAGACATGAAATGACTCAAAGGGAAATCTTCACATGTTCTGAGTTTGAGCTTTGTGCCACCAGTCTGACATTATCTGAGGGGATTGGTCACATAATGCTACTTTAGATTTAGATGTTTTAACAGGGATTCTACAGTGTTTCCACATGATGCGCATCAGTGTAAAAATGGGAATAAACACACTTGAGAACAGGAAATGAAACTGTAAATATTTTATAACAGTTTAAACCAAAGCTTTATGTAATGTGCTGTTTCCACTTGTAATGTCCATCTAGCTTCTAGAAGCTTATTTACCATCAGCATGACTTTTTTTCCATTCTTTTTTTCTTAAATTGGTCTTCAAACTGACCACCACCTGTTTTTTACAGAGTGGAGAATGCATGCACGAAGCTGGTGCAGGCTGCCTCCATGCTGAAAGCTGATCCATATTCTGTTCCTGCTCGGGATTACCTCATCGATGGCTCTCGGGGCATCCTGTCTGGGACCTCTGACCTCCTCCTGACCTTTGATGAGGCAGAGGTATTTATTTATTTCTTTTATTATACATCTCATAGATCTTTTTGTTGAATGGGGATGCTTTTTGGAGAGAACGTTGTTACAGTATAGAAATATTAATGATTATTGACAGCATCCTGGATTAAATGCATTGTAACATAACAAGTTATTGTGGTTGAGATTTTGCTTCATTCCACATTTATGTAGTGATTTCTTTATTGGTATTGGATGAGCCACTCGGACACCTTTCTGAATTTGATGGGGTCAAAGGGCTTCAGTGACATATTAATGGTCACAACCTCTTGTGGTGAAACCTGAGAAATGATTCCTGTCCTCCTTGTCCCAGTGGGCACTGTGGTGCCTGTAGAAAACAAAGGGGTATATTTCATGTAGAAGCACTTCCTAAATTTTCAATCAGTCAGGGGTGTCGTCTATCAGACCTGTCCTTCTTTTCCGCTCTGGGGTTGGAAGAAATTGCACATCAGCGTTCTGTAAACACAGATCAGGCATCCTGACATGTCTGCAGTGGTCAGCAGGAGTCATCAGTCAGCGGTGTCATCATGTTTTGCAATGCAGCTCGGGGATCTTTGTGGAGTGAAGTGGAATCTGCATGAAGCTGAAGCTGCATTATCAATGTGTAATTATAGGGAATGTGGTGGTGAAGGGTTGCGTAATCATTTGTGAATGGGAATATATTATCTTTGAATTAGCTCATGTCACCATTCTCTCCCATGCTTATTATAGGTTCGCAAAATAATCCGTGTGTGCAAAGGCATTCTGGAGTACCTGGCAGTAGCTGAAGTGGTGGAGTCGATGGAGGACTTGATCACATACACAAAGAACCTGGGACCAGGTCAGTTTGCTGATACAAACTGAGTTACTGAGACTGCAGTGCCAAGTCCTGACTAGACATTACCTGAGTGTCATTTGGATTATTTGTTTTAACAGAATCAGAAGTTAACCTTTTTATGTTTTAAGGTGGTTTTAATTGTAAAACAAAAATACTCTCGCACCCAAAAGCCACGAATATAAACTGAAAGCACATTATGAATGAAATATTTCATTTTTAATGTAAGGTAGCGTTAAAAATCTAACTACTTTCACAATAAACAATAAATCCTTCTGGAGATGTTTGTTTGAATGTATTTTGTTGCTTGTTTCCAGGTATGACAAAGATGGCAAAGATGATCGATGAGCGACAGCAGGAGCTCACTCATCAGGAGCATCGTGTGATGTTGGTTAACTCCATGAACACAGTCAAAGAACTGCTACCCATCCTCATCTCAGGTACTCACACATCACTGACACCATCATGTTTTATATCCTAAACGCAGTGAATACACAATTTTGGAGCAGCTTTAGATAAATTGGTTTATTGTTTTATCTGTTTTTATATTTTAGGTATCAAAATCTTTGTAACAACCAAAACATCTGGCAGCCAAGGTGTGGAAGAGGCCTTGAAGAACCGTAACTTCACATTTGAAAAGATGAGTGCAGAGATAAATGAGATCATCAGAGTGCTGCAGCTTACATCCTGGGATGAAGATGCATGGGCCAACAAGGTGCGTGCAAGAAATGACACACCCTCCTCTCTCTCTCTCTCTCTCCACACTAAATGATCTACAGCTTTGTAGATGGTGGGAAATGGCTACAATATATTTCTGCATAATAATTCTAGTGTTTTTCTATTTTTGAGACAGTTAAACGTATGAATGGCTTCCTTACTGTATGTCTTAAAGAGTGAGAGATGTTTTTAAAATGAAGTACACAGTATATTTATTTTGTCTTCCCATCAGAAATCAAATGGAAACCGTTCTTTTGTAGTAACACACACACCAGCTTATTTCTGTTTCTTTCACTGACTCCTAGACAACTCTTCATTATATCCATTTGGTTTCAGGCTTGAAATTTGATGCACTAATAATAATCATTTAGTGACCTTTGCTGTTTGGACAGGTATGAATATTGCTTTTGCCATATTTAAGCTACCATACATTTGCCTGACCTTTCTCTGTATCCGTGTAGGAGGCCAGTCTGGCTGTCCTTTTTTCTGCTTTTCAGCTTTGCATGCTCTCTTTCTTCCCTGTCCTGCAATGACAGGAAATATTCCCTGCCTGAGCCAGATCTATCTTTGTCGACACTATTTATTTATTCATTCTTTTGTTTGTTGTTGTAGTTGCTCCTAGCTGGTATGTGTAGTTGAATGTTTGTATTTATGCCGTTCTTCCTTTCTTTTTACCGTTTTGTTCTCCCTTCACTCCCTGTAGAAGGTAAGCCTCACCTCTGATGCTGGTTGTGCAGCAGCATGTCTGAGAGATGAGTGTTTTGCATTGTGCTTTGTTGTGCCAGTGTGTGCTACTCAGTAATGAGACATTTCTGAGGTTGAATGGACTGTTAGTAGAGTGCATTAGCAGAGGAATGATGCTCTTTTTTTTCTGTTTAAAGCAGATTAAATTGCTGGCTTATATGAAGTGTTGTTTTTTTCCTGGATGTTTGGATTTCTTTTGCTTCATCACACGACATTGTATCAACATCTGTGTGTCTCTCTCCTTTGACATGCAAACTTTGCTATATCCTTGGCTGGTTGGGTTATTGATCAGCTTGACTGAAAGTATTGATTTTGATGACACCATGAACATGGGGTTTCTCCTGATGGAGCAGAGCACAGAGTTCTGATATGGATTTGGCTGTATGGCTAACATGTTTCTGTCATTTTCTCACTGGTTTATTGAACGTGATACATGTACTGATCTCACAACTAATACAATAAATCACACTGTGTCATAATCTGTGTTAATAGGATTATATGAGTTGAGTGTAAGCTTTAAGTTTAGGACTATTTTTGTAAAAACTTTGTCACTTAATCAGGTTTCTTTACTCACACATGCACACACACTTGGTTTTAGCTGCAGCTGCATGTCATGCATGTTTGAGCAGTAAACTACCACATGTCATTTCACAGCTTTTGTACTTCCTGTCTTTGTTTTTCCCCATGCTGAACCACGTATTTCTCTCACACCACACTCACTTATTCATAAAAACTTTAATCAAGCCTACATTGTAATGGCTAAAATGATGGTTTATGACAGACGTTCTAAAAGGAAATCTGCTTAATTAGCTTTTAAAAACTACTAAAAGCCACTTATATTCTGAGTTTTTGTCCTGTAGGAAACAGGCTAGCATAACCTTTCATTCCTCTGATCTGGATTTCAGCCTCAGTCCTACCTCAATGCTTTCAGTGGGATCTTTGGAGAGATTATTGTATTTCCATTTACTCTAAATGAGATACAATGAGCAGTTGTTTGTCTTTGATTACATGACACAATCTGTATTGACCACAACAAAGACTAATGGAAAAGGTGTGCTTTGCATTGTTAGCTGTGCTGTTTATGAATCTATACAAATATTTATATTACTAAAATAACTAAACACTCAGTTCTAATTAAGGTGAGAAATTAAAGCTAAAGTTTTTTTTTTTGTCAAACTAAGTAATAAGCTGTTATTTGGTTATTAATGATGAAAGAAGTTAAAAAACATCTCAAAGCTAGGCTTTAATGAAGGTTTTAATAATTTCTTATGGTAAAAAAAGCTGTGCATCAAAAATATCAGCTAGAAATGAAGAACAGAAACATTTGTTTTTAGAGAACATGCTGCTATTAAAATGTTTAATTTCAATGAGTCCATGTAAGATGTAGATTTATTCTGTCTTTTCTAACCTTAAGGATACCGAGGCCATGAAGCGGGCTCTGGGTCTTATTGATTCTAAGATGGCTCAAGCTAAGAACTGGCTGAGGGACCCACATGCTCAACCAGGTAATGTGCTTTCTGGAAAGGCTTCTATTTGAACTCTTTCTGCTGATAGTCGTGTCCTTTGGTTGAAGACTCGATTTAATTAGATGAAAGTGTTCCTGACTTGATGTGTTTTACCTCCAGGAGATGCAGGCGAGCAGGCCATCCGACAGATTCTGGACGAAGCCGGTAAAGTTGGAGAACTTTGTGCTGGAAAGGAGCGCAGAGATATCCTTGGTACAGCCAAGACTCTGGGCCAGATGACTGACCAGGTGTCTGAAATGAGGGGCAGGTACAACATCCACTACTTTCTTGGATTCATTTAGTCCTATTTAATTTTTTTTCTGTCAAGAAAATGTCATTTATTTTTACACAGTTCTTTTTTTTTTATTATTACATAAACGTTTCATTTTAAAGGTTTATTTTCATTGTTTGTTTGTTTTTTTGTTTTTTTTTTATAAACACTAATTTCATACTGCAGTTTAATTTTCCATCCCTATAGGGTTAGTGGTGTCATGCAGTAAGTATATTAGAGTGGATTAGCATGTGTAAGAAAAGCAGTGTTATCCCTTCTTTATGAAATCTGATTTACCCCAGAGTCACACTAGATTAACAGCAGCTGTCTGGTGTTTCTGTAATCTATTTTCATCCCTTGTTAAATGGTTAGAAAACTTCCAGAGGAACCTGACACTTCTCTCAAATGTGAGGGAGTATGTTTGGTAATGTGGTTCTTTCAACTAAAAGTTCAAACCTGCTGTTGTTGGGTCTCTCTGAGGGGACATCTGTAGGGGCTACAAAAAGACCCTATGAAAGGTTTTCTGTCATCTAAAGTTGGGCTTAACTTCTACATCACAGCCACAAACAGAAGCAGGATTCGCTTAAATTGTTACAAGAACTATTTAAAAAAGTTAATAAGGGCTGCTAATGTCTGATGGCATCTATATGCGTTTGTTGTTCAAACACAGAGGTCAAGGTGCATCTCCAGCTGCCATGCAGAAGGCACAGCAAGTTTCCCATGGGCTTGATGTGCTCACGGGTAAAGTGGAAAATGCTGCTCGCAAGCTGGAGGCCATGACCAACTCAAAGCAAGCCATTGCTAAAAGAATTGATGCTGCACAAGTGAGTCATTAGAACTTAATGAGCCTTCAGAAAGCTTGTATTTAAACTTTCTACTGCAGGTTATTTGACCTTTTTTTTTTTTTTTTTAATCCTTAGCTTTTGTGTGCGTTTTTGTCTTTCTGCAGAACTGGCTTGCAGACCCGAATGGCGGCGCAGAAGGAGAGGAAAATATCAAGTCCCTGCTCACTGAGGCCAGAAAGATCGCTGACATGTGTGAGGACCCCAAAGAAAGAGAAGACATTTTGCGTTCTATTGGAGAGCTGGCTGCCATGACTGCAAAGCTATCAGACCTCAGAAGACAGTAAGTTGTAATAGTCTAATTCATGCTGTGTTTAAGGTAAAATCTATAATCTCGGAAACAGTATTTTTATGTTACTACTCTATGAAACTGTAGCTGCATATGCATAAAAACTGGAGAAGACATCATGCAATCATGCTAGTTTAACTGAGATATATCTCTTCCCCGAGCAGGAAAACACCACAGATCAAAATATGAACAAGATCTGTTTTTAGAGTAAAGTTTAGGAATACTATATGTATGCATGAAAGATGGAATTGAAAGGTGTAAAATGCTAAACTTCTGATTGTGAATATCATTCAGCATGATATCACATGCACATCATTATACCTTTCATGTTTATGATAAATGAAGCTGTCTTTTTTCCTTATAGGGGTAAAGGTGACACGCCTGAGGCCAGAGCTTTGGCCAAACAGATCGCAACAGCCCTGCAGAACTTGCAGTCCAAGACCAACAAGGCTGTGTCCAACAGCAGGCCTGCAAAGGCAGCTGTTAACTTGGAGGGAAAGATCGAGCAAGCACAGCGCTGGATAGACAATCCCACCATGGATGATAGTGGTGTGGGTGAGTCGTCTTCTCATTGTCCCTCACATTTCTTCCACTTCTCCTGTGGCTTGGTTGTACAGACCATACACTTTGAGAACTTGTCGTCCGAGTCTTGTTGTGTTATATGTTCTGGTTTTGGCATAACTCCACGACAACCTGGACAGGATCTTGCTTGTTTACAGTTGTGCTGAAAGTCGGCTGCTTTAGGGAAAGATTTTAGTATGAAAGAAACCATATGTGGTCATTCTGAAATGATGTTATAATGCAGGACACCACTCACAGTAATGTACCAAAACTAGCCAGTAAATATTTATCACATAGTTATTTGAATGAAGGTCATAAAGTTTAACCTCGGCTGATTGTTGCTGAATAATATATGATTACTGATGATCTTAAACAGTGGATTCACCAAAACGTCAATTAAGAAATAGTTTTATGTAAAAAAAAAACAATCACAATCAAGACCTATAGTTACAAGTTTTAACTGTGTACACGAAAGTAATATTTACTTTATTATTTTAATAAATCTAAATATCTAAGTGTGTTTATTTGTGTTTTTAGGGCAGGCAGCTATCCGTGGCCTGGTGGCAGAGGGCCACAGACTGGCCAATGCTTTGCCAGGCCCTTACAGGCAGGAGCTGCTGGGTAAATGTGAGCAGGTGGAGCAGCTCATGGCCCAGCTGGCTGACCTGGCCGCCCGCGGTGAAGGGGACTCCCCTCAGGCACGTGCGATCGCTCAGCAGCTCCAGGAGGCCCTAAAAGTAGGTTTGCACCACTCGTGATCATTCCCATTGAGGCTTGTAGCTTCACTGTTATGAGTCAGGATTTATACTTAGACCCAGTGAAACGACCCCCTCTGCTGGTTAGTTGTAGTAGAAGCTCCGTATTAGCACATCAAATGCTCTTTTTTATAGTCTGCTGTGCTTGTAAATTTTTTTTTTTTTTTTTTTTAAAACAACAATGTTTCCACTAGTTATTAAATACTAGATAAAATGTATTATTTTCTCATTATTTTCTATATTATTTGAGTCAAAATTATGGTAATAAAGTACAATCTAATGATTATTTAAACTGGTTATATTTCAAAAAATTGAAATGAATTGTAAAAACACCAGTCTTCATTTTTTTGCATTCTGGTGAGTTAACAGATTACATCATGTAAATAAAAAATAAGCTTATAATTTTAGGCTTATTCTTGCTTTTCTAAAATGCTGTCCTGCCTGAAACTGCAGCAACAAACTCAGATACATCTTCATTTATATGCTGTGTAAGTTTATTCTTTCCATACGACAATAGTAAAGTTCACACATTGCTGACATGTTTAGTTAACTCTTAAAAAATAAACAGTTAATAAGAACAGAGTGAACCAACAACACAAGTATGAATGGAAATGAGTTGGTATGAAGTGTGTCATGCTAGCTAAGGTCTCTGCTTCAAAATGGTGACTTTAAGTGGTTGTTTAGATTTTATAGATGATCAAAATGGTAAACATTACATGGACCTGATCGGAAAATGACTTGCCTTTACTGAATTGTATTAAAGTGTTTGGTTTTGATTTAACCTCTGTAAAGCTCCACGAAACTGAAAAGCTGCTGTTTTTCTTCCTTTTAGGACCTGAAAGGAAAGATGCAAGAAGCAATGACTCAGGAAGTGTCTGACATATTCAGTGACACAACCACCCCCATAAAGTTACTGGCAGTGGCTGCAACCGCTCCTTTTGACGCTCCCAATAGAGATGAGGTCAGTAGTATGCTTCTAAATACGATCTCACTGCTTCTTTAAACATGTTGTAGTATTTTAATCCACCTTTTGTTTTTTTTTTTATTAAAAAAAAACTGGTTTTATTGATCATGTGTAGGTATTTGAGGATAGAGCTTCCAATTTTGAGAACCATGCCAATAAGCTCGGTGCCACCGCGGAGAAGGCAGCTGCTGTTGGTACTGCTAACAAAAGCACGGTGGAGGGAATCCAGGCTGCCGTCAAGTCGACAAGAGACTTGACACCACAAGTATGTGTTTAAGAGTTTCTATCCCTTTCTGTTTGTGTCAGCGCTCCACGCTGCTACTAGAACATCAGTTTGTCGCCTTTTTAGCCACATCCAGCTGTGAGTAGACTCAGACTGTGATTATTTTGTAGGTGGTATCAGCTGCTCGTATTCTGCTTAGAAACCCTGGCAACCAAGCTGCATATGAACATTTTGAGACCATGAAGAATCAATGGATTGACAACGTGGAGAAAATGACAGGTAAGGTAGAGCAAAGCTACTGATCATAGGTTAACACGGGTTCAGAGCTCCCAGTGTGAATCCTGATGGTTTCCTATGGATATTTAAGGCTTGGTGGATGAAGCTATCGATACCAAATCTCTGCTGGATGCCTCAGAGGAGGCCATAAAGAAGGACCTGGATAAATGCCGCGTAGCCATGGCTAATCATCAACCACAGATGCTGGTAGCCGGTGCCACCAGCATCGCCCGCAGAGCCAATCGTATCCTCCTGGTGGCAAAAAGGGAGGTGGAGAATTCTGAAGACCCTAAATTCAGGGAAGTGGTGAAGGCTGCATCTGATGAACTAAGCCAGACCATTTCTCCCATGGTCATGGATGCCAAGGCAGTGGCTGGAAACATCCAGGATCCAAGTAAGTAAATGATTTGGGCTTTGTGTGTGTGTGTGTGTGTGTGTGTGTGTGTGTTGGACCTCTTAATAAATGAGCATATGGTTCTTTTTTTCATTGCCAGGTCTTCAGAAAGGCTTTCTGGACTCGGGTTATAAGATTCTTGGTGCTGTGGCAAAGGTCAGAGAGGCCTTTCAGCCCCAGGAGCCAGACTTCCCACCACCCCCTCCTGAACTCGACCATCTTACTGTAAATTCTTCATCAAATTAACTTTGAATATGACAAACTAATTGAATATGTTTTGGTTGTTTTTAATTGTCAACATATTTTGTCCTTGTAGCTTAATGATGAAGCAGCACCTCCCAAGCCTCCTCTTCCTGAGGGTGAGGTTCCTCCCCCGAGGCCTCCTCCCCCTGAAGAGAAAGATGAGGAGTTCCCAGAGCAGAAAGCTGGCGACATGGTTAACGAACCCATGATGGTGGCTGCCAGGCAGCTTCACGATGAAGCACGCAAATGGTCTAGCAAGGTATGTTACACCTAGTTTCATCACAAATGGACAACTATTTAAGTATGTTAAGTATTATTGATCTTTTTAGGTGTCTTTACATCTGACCTGACATGTTTCTGTATCCATAGGTCCACTTGCCTCTCTGTCACTGTTTAAATGTTATGATTATCTTTCTTTTTTGCATTGATTGGTTTATTTGATCGTTTTAGGGAAATGACATCATCGGTGCGGCCAAACGAATGGCCCTGCTCATGGCGGAGATGTCGCGTCTGGTGCGTGGAGGCAGTGGAAACAAGCGCGCCCTCATTCAATGCGCCAAAGACATCGCAAAGGCTTCTGATGAGGTCACGCGGCTGGCGAAGGAGGTAGCCAAGCAGTGTACTGACAAGCGTATCCGGACCAACCTGCTGCAGGTCAGTGCAGTGTAAAACAATCTTCCATTGTATTGTTTTCAGTTGTAGACGAGCTCTGTGTTACTTCTTTTACCACATCAGTCTCACTAATCGTGTTTCAGGTATGCGAGCGCATTCCCACCATCAGCACTCAGCTGAAAATCCTGTCCACAGTGAAGGCCACCATGCTGGGTCGCACCAACATCAGCGAAGAGGAGTCGGAGCAGGTAAAAACCATCTCCTTTTTATTTTTAAATCTTCTAATAGAGATCAATAAAAGATTACAAAGTTACCATCATCACCGTGATAATCTTATTTCCTTGTGTGGCAGGCAACTGAGATGTTGGTCCACAATGCTCAGAACCTCATGCAGTCTGTGAAGGAGACGGTAAGAGAGGCAGAGGCAGCTTCCATCAAGATCCGGACAGATGCAGGCTTCACCCTCCACTGGGTTAGAAAGACCCCCTGGTACCAGTAAGAGAAGAGCCGCTGGTACTCCACTTTATGCTGGTTCTGTCCAGCTGTCCAAGAGGACACTGAATGGACAGGCATATGTTTTATTAGAGCCCCACATCTTTTTATGGGCAAGGTCTCTTATTATTCCCATGTCCTGTCTGTAATGGTTGCTGTTGTGGTCAAATGTAAACCAAGGGACTATGTGTGAGTTATGGGTTATTCTGATCAATATATATATATATATATACATATATATAATATATTGATCAGAGGTTAGATTTTCACGTAATCTGGTCTTTTTGGATCCAGATCACTTGAAGTTAAATTTAAATGACATTTCTTTGAGACCTTTTATATCTTTGTACTGTTTATTTTATCATCACGGATATTTGTTCACTTTTGCTAAGAGAAGCACATGAACTTGAGAAGTTGTTACAAGTACAGCAACAGCCTTCGCTCCGCATACAGAATATACACAGTGCTTTTCCAGCTGTTTACAATGTTCTGTATAGAAAGAAAAACACTGCTTTTTATTACTGTAATGCAGTTGCAGCACTCTTTCTTTACTAAGTTCTGCCACAGATATTTTACCATTATCTTTGATAGTTTTTAATAGACAATTATAAAAAATCCTGTTGAAAGCAGGAATTGCTTTCAAGCCTGGGTTTACTTTCATTAGATCTTTTTTTATTCTTGCAATAAGATTAGACGTAAAAACAGGCTTTTCTGACATTTGGCTGATGCAACAGTATTCTGGTTGTACACAATCAATTTGCAGTTGCACTTCTCAGCTGTCGAGGAATAAAAAGCAGAACTTTGAGATGAGATGTGTCTGCAGCTGGTAAGCTTTCATTCAATATACTCACATTTGTCTGCATGTTTTGACACTAAATGGAAACGACCACCTTTTGTGGATACTTTATAATATCTGAAGAGCTTTTATGCAAGTGTCCTTTAGATATTTATTACCAACTATGTGCCTTGCAAGATAAATAGTTTGCAACTGATGTACAGAAATGTTTCATGAATTTTGCTAATAATGAAATTATGATTTCAGCTTCCCCCCCCCCTAAAAATATGCAACGGGTTTAAATGGGTCTGATGATCAGGTTGCTTAAACATTGTTAGGAGTTTTGTAATAAAGCATTTTATAGCACTTTGAGGTGTGTTTATTGTCTTCTACATAAACCACATAAACACTTTTATTGATTTTTTTTTTCTTCTTCACTGTTAAGTAAACATATCAAGTACTGTTGTACAAGGTGGATATTATAGAGACCAGGATAAGCACCTCTTTCTGCCTATCCTCATGTTTGTCTTGTTACCTTCTGAGATTAAAAAGTTATCTATTTAACCTTCTGCTCCACATTGTCCTAAAACACACAAGTGTGTGTGTTGTCAAGCATTAGCTGTAAAAGAACAACCTTTGTATAATTATTACATAAGGTTACAAACATGGCAGTCAGGTCAGAAGGCACAGATCCAGTACATTCAGACAATAAAGTCTTGCACCACCAACATGCAACAAAGACTGTTTTGGTTTATTTTAGACTTCTTGATTTCTAGTGATGGAAGCTGTAAATCAATATACATCTATATGGACATAAGCTGATAACAGGAGCAGTTTTAATTGTCTGAGGAGCTCAGTGACGCATCGTGAACCGCAGCCTATAAGGAACATAAAGGCCTCGTAGATATTATGTCTTCATGTTCATATCTACAGTAGGATGTCTGATCGCTTTGAAATGGGCTGCATGTGAAGTGGAACTTCTCGTAACTCAAGCAAGGGGGGAAATCCGCCATAACGCAAGGCATTTCTCCTCTTTATAGAAGCATGCTGCACATTAGCTGGCTCAAGTCGCAATATTGAGCTATCGGACCCGACATAAACGCGAAATTTCTCTTTAGGTTGCAGGCGGTGAACCGATTTCTACATCATTTGAAAGAACACGCTGCTGGTTCTTGTTACTCTTCCCTATTAAGGAACTGATGCTTTAAAGACTCCACGTTATCAACAGACTCGTTGCAGATTATAAGAAAAATGTCCAACGGAGGAACAAACGCATCGACGGGAAACATCACGACGTTACGGTAATGAGCTGAAAAGGATTTTGTTAACCTGTGTGATAACGCGGAGCTCCGCGAGCGCTAGCAGCTGTAGCTAGCTGTTAATTTAAGCTAACATCCCCGGTGTTGTGTTGACTGTCAACTGGACGTGCAGTTACAGAGGGTGATTAGGCGCTAGAGTCTTTGAACGTAGCATAAGCCCAAAGCACATAGGTTTCACTGTTTATATTTACATGTTTAGTACGCCTTATGCAGATGAGAGCTAGCAAGACTAAATTTATTTATAATATGACGTGATTGCAGGGGAAGATTGTCGCTGTATTGATCCAACCTCTAATTGATTTAGATTTTTTAAAAGTCCCTAAAGGGGGATTTTATGCTAATCATGATGAACGGCGATACACTTTATTTTGAATATGTGAACGGATGTCAAAGAAAAACCTATTTTCACCCTTTTATAAGCTAATAAATAAGTGTGCGTTTAAAAAATGTGTAAACATGATTGCGTTTAGGTTATTTTTTTTTCCAAATTTACTAAATGGTTAAAATAGCGTTTGCATAACTTTTAATACGGAAAAGAGTTCAATGAAGTATACTGTAATATCTAACTAGGTCAAATGTGAAAAGGGGAGAAACAAGTACTCAGAAAATGTATTTCAACAAAATCATTTTCTAATTAATCAAAACTAATTAATCAGTTTACTAATTAGGGTTTATCACAGAATGTACATAATGTTCAACTGCAGTGTTTTTACAGGCGGTCTGTGTTTTGTTGATATTATGGTGGAAAAAAAAAGTTGAAGTCAGCTGTGAGGCGTTCAATTGACCAAGGAAATCTAAAAAATTCCTGCAAAAGACAACAACTACATTATCACCATACTAAACTGGTGGCTTTAAAGGTGGACCAGTTGAAGGTAAAATAGTGACATCATAGAAATATAACTGAGACATCTTGCTTCACTTATACTAAGTCATGAAAGAAAACGTGAAGTTAAATGGATTTTCAGCGATAATATTCATTTGCATCTATTTAAAAGGTTAAATAATTGCTATGTTTTTGGATGCTGCACAGTATGATTAAACTTACTTTTTTGATTTCACAGAAAAAACAATTAAAAAATCAAATTAAAAGGAAAACGTTTCTCATTAAATATATCTGCTCACAAGTAAATGCATAAATACACGTGACCTGCTGGCATTGATGGTGTAACATTCCCTCTTTTTTTTCTAGAAACCCCCTATTGGCCTTAAATGCAACATAAAAAGCCCACTATTAAATGACATGTAGTTAGCCAATGACAGGCTTAAGAGCTTTTAAGGCCCGCCCACTTCCTATATCAGTGTGTTTTGATTGGTCAACGCTCTGCTACAGTTCCTGGAGTCAGAAAGCACATTGCTTTGACAGAGAGGAGGAAGCTGCCGACAATTGAATGATCTGTATAATTATGCCAACTACAAGGTGAGACCAGAATGACGGCATACTTATGTTTCACACAGTGCTACTATTATGATGAATGTTTGAAAAAAATCTGCATACATCACTGCTTTTTTAAAAAAGTTGATTGAAAACATTGTTCTGGCATGTTTTATACAAACTCTTAAAGCAAACTTGCTGCTTAAAAGGTCTTTTTGTGTACATAGCGGGAACTGGGGATGCTGTGTCAGTGTAGTTTTGTTTGAGTTGCTTAGCCTATTAAAACAGAATGTGATGAACAAAATGAGTATCATTGTTTGTTACAAGAGCAACACATGAATGCATTTAATCTTTTTGATGTGCTAAAGTCCCTGCTTTGCATTTAAAGTAACCGGTCTGCCACTGAAATATGGATCTTACTACTCACTTAATATTTAACTATTGACACCTCCACTAATTAGAAGCAGATGCTTTCCTGTATCACTGCAGCATGTTCCCTCTGTTCATGCAGAGGAGGTTTGTAGGAGACAACATCATACAATGCGTTTTTGTGTCCTCGCAGTGAGAACACACTCTTTGGGATGGGAAATCCCTTGCTCGACATCTCAGCTGTTGTGGACAAAGATTTCCTTGACAAGTAAGTTAAAAAAAAAAAAAAAGAAAAAGCCTAAATTGTTTCCATTTATCTGATTGTATTATCTGTCCAAACTAGCAAAGTTAAAACAATATTATATTTTTTCCTTTTTTTTTTTTTTTTTAAAGGTTTGGACTGAAGCCAAATGACCAGATCCTTGCTGAAGACAAACACAAAGCATTGTAAGTCATTTATACAGGAAACTACACCAGTAGTGTAATGCATAGTGTTAAAATGACATGGAGCCAAATAAGGGACACACTGGTCATTCATACCCAGCTACTACCATCTTGGCACAGTTAGCTGTGCTTAAAATAGTCAAGCCATAAATCAGTGCTGGGTAAGTGAGAGCTTAGGAACATAACACTCATTCATTGTTTCAATAAAGAGAATGTAGTATATTGTTAAAGGAAAATTTAAATATTAATAAAAAAATGCAGATATACACAGAGTTGTTTTACTCCAATCATGCACCGCATACATAATTATTATTTATTTATTCAGGAAAGCTTTTGCAAAACATGTGGGTTCTGTTTCCAGACCCACCTGCTTCACATTCCTGGCAGATTCAACAGTAATGCTATAGCCCTCCTGAAAACGTGCATGCATGTTCCTGAATGTAGCCCTTCACACTTTCAGAAAAGAAGGTAAACACCAACAAGATGAAGACATTTACTCCGCTCTAATTATTGGCTGACCTAACAGCACCTTTCTTACTGTTTGATATGGAGCAGATGGTTTCTTAGCAAGACATTTTTTTTCATGTGTTAATCATTGCGAGTAAAATAATGCAGGAAAAGAAAGTGTTTGACTTCTCTGAAGATTGTAAGATTGAATAATATCTCATTGATAAGTAAATTACACGTTCTAGGATGCATAAATATTTAACCTATTGAGCATTTCTTTTAAATAGACCATTTAAAAAAAGTTTGATTTGGTGAAAGAGGAAGATTTAGTCATCTTAAAATATTTAAATAATGCGTAAAGGTTGAACTCGTGATTCTTTTTGACGTTTTTACATCCAAGACCAAAACTCTTTTCACCAGATTTCTTTGCCAAATGAAAGACATGTCTAATAATTGGGGTTAGTAGCCTCCTCTGTGAATATTTCATGCTATTGGAGCCTTTTGGTTCATCGCATAATGAGTCCTCGGGCAATTCAGCAGCTGCACTCTCTGTAGCGTCTTTGCTAATAAAATTCTGGCCAATTTTCTCAAGATGGAGTCATCGTTCTTTCTTTTTAGGCTGCAAGTGTGAGTTCAGTGAGCTGAATTTGGGGTACTTTCACATGTCACAGCTGTCCAGTTGAATCTGCTGGATGTGAAATGTGCAATCATATCTGCCAAGCACAGAGGAACTGCACTTTTTGAGTGTTAAACATGGTCTGTGGAGTGTTTTTCTGTGCGTTTGCTCCCACATTGTACTTTTCTCTAACAAGTATTTGGTTGGAAAACGAATAAAAATAAAGGGAGGCATGCATTTTACTTGTTAGAATGCTGCTTTTCTTTCCCTTTCAGTTCAGATTGTTTTCCTTTGAGTATGTTGTTCAAGGACACCTAAGGTTTGGAAATAATGGAGGGATAAGTGCTGCTTTTATACTTTCTAAACCCAAATTCCACCTGTTACGCTGCTTTAAACTCCATTCAGCACAGAGAGGTAGTCTTTTATTTTGCTAAGTTGCACCAACAATGGCAGTGCTGTCTTCATCATGCTTCACTGCAATGTGATCCAGATACAGAAATAAACTGATTAGTTAATATGATTTACCAGTTCTTTTATATGCCTTTTTAAAGCCATGATCACAAGAAAAAAATACGTTTTTTTTTCTTTCCAGGAAGTTGGGTAAATGAATGAAAGGTGCATGTTGCAGGATAAACTGTGTATAAACTAAATGTAAATCTAATCTGTTCTTGCAAAAACAAGGTGCAGCAAATTGTTGTACATACAGTTAGAAGACAGATCAGGAAATGCGATCACCTATACCTTACAATCGGCTACCTTGTCAGGTCTTGTTACTCTACAAAAGGGCACATGTGACCTTGGGCGGCGACTGCGATGGTGACGCAAAGCAGCATCATCAGCAGTGTTGTTCTCCTTCAGCACAAAGGCAGCGGTGTTATCTTTAGCCCCACAGACACTGTTCTCTCCACATTCTGCACAAGGTCAGGGCAGGATTAACATGCAGCTTTGGTGGTTAATTCCTGACACAATGCATTTCAATGCATGTCCCCTCTAGTACAACGCCAATAAGCGTACTCGCCATCACATTGCTGAGTTTATACCAAAAGCAACACACAGTGCTTTTATAGGGAGTTTTTGAAAAAAAAAAAAAAATCATTAGATGCTGTGATATGAGCCACATTGTTCCCACTGATAAAACCCTATTTACACTGTGCAACCATAAGAAGACCATCTACATGCTCACGGGTCTGTGCAAGGGGAACTTCTGCTGGCAAATAACTTCATTACAAAAAAGGCCTCAATAGACACGTGAAACCAGTCAACTAACACTATTGTTGCACGAGTGAATCTCATGTAACACGATTCATTTTTTTCCTCCCATCACCCTGGTGGGAAAGAGATCATTGGATGCAGTGCACTGTGGCCATTCCTAGATTCAATTATCTAGTCACAGCAGAGCCCATATAATCCTGTTGTGGCTGAGAAATTGCCTGCTGTACAGTAAGAAACCAGCTATGTCCCTGTTAGTGCTGGCTAGGGAGTTCAAGGCTTTGTGTGTGTGTGTGTGGTTGTGTTCAATATAAAGCACAGCTGTGTCGTCTTTGTGTTTATAATAATTTAATTAGTTTGCAAAAAGTGCTTGCTGCAGCCGTTCAAACATGCATTTTATCTTTTTGTTTTGTTTTATTTGAGTATTTTATACAGTCTGTTAAGTGCTGCTCGGTAATCTCTCGGACTGCTATAATCTCTGTTCAGCTGTTGCATCTCAGTATTTATATTTCATCCATTATTTACATTCTGGTGGTTAGTGAGTCATGTTGCAGTGACTGCATGGGATGTGTACAGTCACAGATTTACTTGGGAGATATTTCCACTGCGGTTTGTAAACTGCAGTCGAGGAAGTTGTTTTCAACAGATGCTGGTTTTTCATTAGAGATTCATATGTTTTGAATTTGTGGTATGGGGAAAAAACCAACTAACCCAAACATTGTTTGCCATTTTGCCTGCTTTAATTCTGCATTTTAGTGCAAGACATTGTTGAATGTTGCATTATACTTATCATCTTTTGCAGTTGCTAACTTTTTATTGTCCTTCCTCCTAAAAGGCTTAAAATATATGTCAAATGGGTAAATAGGATTTTTTTTTTTAAGGAGTAGCAGAAAAGAAGAGCATAAACCCTGCACGTCCAGCAGGTGGCAATATCAGTCTGTTGTTTCCACCTCACAGAGCCTCCATAGGAAGTATGTCAGTGTAATGAAAACACGCCTCTTTGGGCAGGAGATTATAAGGTGGTCAAATAGACATTTTATTCCTGCATAATTAGGTATTACAAGTTATTACGAACACATTGGGTTTCATAATATTCCATGCACACAAACCCGCCTGGCATTGTTAACCATGCCACATTAGAGCTAATAATTATTAGTGTGTCAAATTAGTGAATCATTGTTACAATGAGTGTTTTTTCCCCCCTCACTGGGGGGAAATCATCTGGCTCCTGAATATTAGTGCTGTTCAAACATTTGTTTTTATGACTCCCTCTGTCCAATGATAATTAATTGTTTACTTTCTCATCTCTGGATGATGGCGTGACTCTTTTCAGAGGTTGTTTGCTCACAGCAATTAAGTTCATCAGCGCTCATCTTCTCTCCTCCTCCCTCCACCCCCCCCCCCTCTCCCTGTCCTCGGCGCTCTCTTTTTCTCTGTTTCTCTGTGCTAAATGCAGATTAGCAGCGTCACAATCACATCCAGAATGAGAGTAAACTCCTCATTATGCTGTGTGACCCTCTGCTGCATGAATAATTCAGGGCTGCAGCGTTCGTGGCTGGCTGCTATTAGCATTCCGGATGGCAAAGAAAAAGTGGAAAAAGGGAGGGAGAAGATGGGAGGCTCATATCACTGACAGGGCTGACTCAGGGGGATCAGCACTGGATTGAGACACACATCACACACACATCATCACACGACACAGGAGATCAGTGGAGGTGCCTCTGCACTCACACACCCTGCTGTCTGTGTACATCTTACACACCCCTGCTGCTGCTGTGCAGCTCAATCTGCTTACTGGGAAGAAAACAACAAAGGCCTCTCTCACTGAGTACATGCTAAACACTCTGGCTCCTGGGTTTGTGTGTGTGATAGATTCTGCTCTGTAAACACACTTGACTCTACTCCTTTCTTTATTTTTATGTTTTTAATAAATAATGAAGCAAATCAAGAGTGCTAGAAACCCCCCAGTGGAGCTATCCTGGTGTGTCGTGAGCAGAAACACTTCGCCTTCTGTGTGTGTGTGTGTGTTTGTGAGTACAGGCATGCAGGCATGCATGCGGAAGCTGCATGTGCTTGCCATGGTGCCACTTCACTGGATGCACTCATGCTTGACTAACTGTGTAGACACATTACACCCCACCACCGCTACTACCTTTTATTTCCCAGATCTCCCGTCTGTTGCTAAGGCTAAATGTTGTAGTACAGTGTTTCAACACACCTTTCGCTGGCCGCTGGAGGGGGTCAGTGCGTCCGACTCCCACTGCCTCTCAGGACAAAGGTCATGGGCTTGTATTCATAAGCCATCCTCTGAGCCAAAGAGAGCAGAGATTAATGGCACTCAACTTGTAATTGAGACATCAGAAGCATGTTCAGCTGCCAGGCGTGCTGCTCTTTATGTTTTATTGATGAGCATCAATCTGACAATTTAGGGCATTTGGGTAAATCTGACGTGCTCACCCGAGCTGTACTCGACTGTAAGAAATGTGGATCGCCAGAACTGGACTTGTCTGGCCAGTGCCCTGCAGGTTTTCCGTGTGTCCCTGCTCCAAGACGCCCAACTCATTAAGTGAATCCCAACAGACTACAAGTTTCTGCACAATGACTCATTTTATCAGAGACACATTGAAGGCCTGCAGGACACGGTGGCACATAAAGCCTGGATTTAATGATCCCTAATCGAAATCTTTTGAATTGTAGAAATAATGTATCAAAATGCATTCAGTCTTCTTCTGCTGTTTGTTTGTGAAGTAGATGATTATGATGTGTAGCAGGGTGATGTTTCTGCATTTAAAACATGCATGCTGCATTATAAGACATGGCTGATGCAATCATAATTAAGGCTTGTCCTTGCTGGAGCTGCAGATGCGTCTCTTTTGTTGATGGCAGCTGCCAGCAGGTGGTGCCAGAAGGAAACGTCACAAGTCAAAGGGGGTGTAACAAACATAATCTACATCTCTGTGCATGTGAGCTCTTCCTCCTCCTCCTCCTTCCCTTCCTCCTTTCTCCTCCCTCCTCCTCTCCCTCCAATCCCCCCCCTTTTTTAAAGAGCGTTTTATAATTAAAATGTGGGCGTCTCAGCCAGTACAGACAGCATGTTCAGTTCAGAAAAGCATGCTCAGGGCTATTTTTAGTCATCTTTGATCCCACAGCAGTCACACAGGAAAAGCCACTGATGGCAGCAGCTCTTATACATGCAGGCTAGTTGATATACTATCTGTGCCGATCATTTCTTTACACCTAGCCTGTGCGGGGGTAAAGATGGGAGGCCTGAATGGTGAGCAGAAACAGTCCCTGTGTGTTTAAAGTTCACACTGGGCCATATGGTCTCCCCGGTAGGAGGTGTTGGTGGAATTATTCACATGGAGCACTGTGAATCACCAAGATCCTGGTATCAACCTCCAAGATAAGGAGAACGTCTCAAAGGCTTTGTGCTCCGGCTTCAAATCTGAATCCTCAAGGGAGCACCAGAAGCCCCGTCCATGCTTACACACTCCTTCTTTCCCCTCTTCTGCATCAATATGTCCCTTTTTCTTCTCTTTCGTGTCCTTCTCGTTCTCGTTCTTCCCACATCGACACTGTGACAAACAACGCCACCGTCGGCAGCGTGAAGCCAAAAACCTGTGACATCTTAGAGTAAAAAATATGAACTCATCTTCCATGACCAGATTTCACCCCCCCCAACCATCTAATCCTTGAGTGCAGCCTAATTAAGTACAAACAGCAGTCCTCGGTTCATGCCAACTAATGTGCTGTTGCTTCTGCTGCTGGATCGTCTGGTTATTAAAGGGATGCACATTTGTTGTTTCTGCATTCTGATGCAATAACTCACCCATTATGACCATGTAATTGTGCAGTTATCAGTTGTGAAGTTTTTTATTTTGCACATTGGGAATCAAAGTGGATTGTCTTTGCAGAATTTGCCCAAATGGATTGAGAAACCTGAAAACGGCGATGGATCATGATGCTTTTTGTGCAAATCAGCATTCACCCTGACTGTAGTGTATTAGAGGATGTCAGAGGACAGGGAACAAGGCCTCGGGAGCTGTTTGAATCACGACTCATTTGTGTTTGGGACTTTTATGCGCCTCATTCTTCACCGTCTATTCCCATCCTGCCCTAATGTTCCAGTGATAAGACTTCTATTCATTCTGCTTTTCTCACCGGTTACCTCAGAGAGACACTCTATGGGCATTGAATGACAAGCACATCTATTTCTAAGAGGAGCACAAGCATGGTAGAAGATAATTATTGATTTAAAATAAGAAAAGATAAGACTCAACCTTGAGCAGCCCAGTGATAGCATACAGCAAAGAATAATTAATGGGCCTGTCTTGTGTAGGGACAAGCTTTCACATTGAGACGAGCGTATTGATTTTAAACAGATAAACTGCGTAACCCTTTGTGAAGGGTTTGACAAACAATTTAATTGGGGGGGCAGGCAGGCAGGCAACAATATTCTTCACCCTTTCCATCTCCCTTTCATCACGTCCCAGAGCTGTTTTTCCTGCGTCTGACCTATGGAAACAATTACTGTGCATCAGGCTTCGTACTGCCTCCAGACTACCAAGGAAGGCTGGTGTAGGATGCATGTACTGATTGGGGAATCTAATCAATGGTGGAACTTGTCTCCTCTCCAGATGCTTTTGTTGAATCTGGGATTACCAAAGCCTTTTAGCTGCATTGCTCCCTCTCTGCCTCTGTCAGATAGAGGGAAGATGGATCTGCCTGTTTAAATGTACCTGCCTGCTATAGTGGGAGGAGAGATAATTTACTGTTCCTCTACAACCCACCTCCTTCCTAATCCCCTAAGGAGAGCAGAAAGGATGCCCCAGTCCTCTAACTGCTTGGCTTGCCCCCTCCTGATTAGCGATTGGGGCCGTTTGATCATGTTTCCCTGCCTGTCCTTGTGATTTGTAAGCTGTTTAAACGTGAATGAGGCAATTAAATAAGAACGAACGGCATGTAGGAGAGTGGGTGCCATGGTGATCATTAACGATAAATTACCCTGGTGTGCACTCAAACACTCGGGAGGACTTTTCAGGCAGACCACTCCGGAGGATCCAGATCCAATCTAACCATTGATTAACAGAGACTTGTTCTTCCTCTGAAATCACTCGACAGGGATTTTAGGGCACTCATCCGGTCTTATCGAGATAGGCTAACATCAAAGGCGAATAAAGAGGGATTGGGTAAATGGGCTCCCCTTGCCCTCTGTGTGGAGAGTTAGAGCAAATCTTGAATTATTGCCTCATGTAAATAATCTACTTGGCTTGTTTTTTCGGTGAGGTGAAAGAGGAACTCGTGAGTCACCCGGGGTAAAGAACACTCAAAGTACTTTGGAAGCTCTCATATTTCCCTCTGATGGGAAACAACGGTGGGGGCTCCATCCCCAGGAATGTAAACAACACAGTGTTCCTGACTTGTGTGATCTGCCCCAACAATCTGAATGTGTTAAGCTGAGGAGCTGTAGAGGTATTTGTTTAGAAGGAGGACTCTCATTTCCTCACAATACAAATATTGTATTCAGCAGCCTGATTCCTCTAATTTGGATATGATTTGATTTAAGCTGAATAAATAAGTGCCATGATTAGTCTCAATTGGAAGGTATGAAATTGAAAAATTGCACATTGACTTCAGTTGGAGAGTGGTATTTAACCAGAATGTCACAGGCGGCCGCTTGTAAATGACATGTAACACAACACGGTCTTCCCATACGTTAGGGGAATGATTAGCATGGCTGAAATGGCTCTTCTATTGAACAACAGCAGGTTTTAAAAGCTGAGCACATTCTGTTCAAAACAATTTCTTTTCCTCTGCTCCCTCCCATCATGGACTGAGCTTAGGCTGCAGTAGATGGAAAGGGATTTTCTATCCCTAAATGGCCATGGGGGCCGTTTACAGTGTCACTACTATGGGATCACATGATGTTTGAGGGTCTAAAGGTCTCGAGGCAGCTGCTCCTTTTCGGATGGGATTTTTCAAGGCGTCCAAGAGCAGGGCCCCATGCTGTCTGCACTGAAAGGTGGAGCAAATACTTCTAGTAAGGGAAAAAAAAAACTCAAATCCTCAGAAGCTGTGTGTCTATTTGAAATGGGTCTGGAGTCCCTCGGCTGCCTTCGTGTTATAAACACCCACAGTGCTCAAATTCTTTTGTCAAGGAGTCATAACAGGTGTCTATGGAAAGATTTTTTTTTCTGCCCCCGGTTAGCATATTTTCCACTTGCATGGAAAGTTTTTTTCTTTATTAAGAACATTCTGCCCTTGGTAGACCCCTTGCCTTGAGACATATGTAGACTTTCTTTGAAGCAGTTAAGGTTACTTTCACACAAGCTCAAAATTTGGCCATGGCTAGTTAAGCCAGGTTGCGTAGAAGCATTGAAGTCCTCCTGCTCACACGTTGGTAAGCCATGATGCACTTGCCATAGAGTGTTTGCATCAGGATGTGTTGCACATATCTATAATAGCTATCAAGTTTTTCTCATTAAACAGTGAAATTCAAGCTTGCTCCTTCATAATTGGCAACCCTAAAAAATGTTGGTTTTTTTTATTCTTACATGCATTAGAACATGACATAACATCACGTTGAATTTGGACACAGGGCCAGTGGGAATGGTAGGGTCTAAACTTGAGCTTTATAGCATGCCATTTGATTTTTTTTTTCTTCCTGATAAGCACACGCACAAGTGGACAGTCTCCAGTGTACAGCTGATACAAAAAAAGAACAACCTTGGCACCTCTTATTATTCTATATCATCTTGACTGCAGTTGGGTCAATTACCTTGGCAGGGTGGACACGTTTATAAAGCTAGCCTCCCGGGAGGCTGTTTATGTGAAGGATGTGGAGAATACACATTATTCATGTTCCCAGCTTCTGAGATAAAGCCTTTATCTTGCAGCCGAGCAGAGCTTTGCATCACGTTACGCCTAAACATCGACTCTATTGATGTCTGAAATGGCAGTGTGATGGGAAAATATAGAAAGGATAAAAGTGCTTTCAGTATATCAACATGAACTTGCTGAGTTCCTGTGGTTACACTCACAATCTCAGCAATTGTTTACTCTCCATTCCTGAGTGTGATGGCTGTTTTCCTAACTCATTGTGTTTAGGCTGTTAGTCGTTGTATGGTTCATACAGCATATATTTAATCACAAGTGGTCTCTCCCTAAATAAATTGTGATTTTCAGGCTTTTATACAAAAGGAAATAGTAAAACCTGTTTTCTTAATAGCCCTGAAAACACACCCTATGAAATGCAAAATAGTGGCTCATTTCTGCCACTTTAAAGATGAAGAGTGTCTTTTATTTCATGCATTCCCTTTGAGGGAGCAATCCAAGTTCCTTAGTCACAGCTTTCAGTTCTCATGTTGCTTTAATACTGTACGGCTAACTATAACCATGTGTGCCTCTTTTGCTTTTATCAAGCTAACATTAGGACCCCAACTGGCTCTTTTCAGCTCTGGCAACATTTATGGTCAAACATCCATTTGAACTTAAGTCAGTATTTTTCTTGATTTTTCTTTTCTTTTTTGGGAGTTTATATAACCAACTCACACTTGGAATTTCACAGTTGAACGAGGGCAGTTTTATGTTTCCCATTTTATATACTTTTGTTTTCCTCTCTGCCAGAAAACGTAATTAAATATCCGGATAATTTAACCTAAAATGAATCAATAGAAGCTTAAACCTGTATATTATACTTAATTATGTGTTAAAATAGTCTCTCCAGGATGTTGTTTTTTTTTTTTAACCCTCAACCTGAAGTGATTTTTCAAGAACTTTGCATGTTTTCTTCAGTTCTCTAATGCTATAATCTGGTGATGCATGAATAATTGGTTGCCACAGCTCATTGCTCATACTTACAATAGACTTTTAACCTGCACTCTGCATATTGCTAATGTCAGGTGGGTTTTTCAGCGACTCTAACAAAGTTTAAAGAAGGTAAAAATACCGAAATGGTTCAAAGTAAATTGAGAGGTTGGAACAGAAATGCAAGTTTTAAGTAGCAACACGTCACAACCTGAAATGGAGAGATTAGCGTGATGGTTACCATACAGGTTATTTAAAGTAACACAAAAAGAAGGTAATATTTAAATAGCTGGAATAAGTGGTTAGGTTAAGGTTAAGGCAAGTAACATAATACTGCTGACTGTCTACTGCTGCGAGTCTAAATGGTAGCAATAATAACTCTTACATGTGAAAAAGGAGCCATCAGACAAATAAATAAATAAATAAACTGCCTTCCTCTTGAAGCTGTTTGAGTTAGTGATAATAAAATAAAATTATAAACAATATATCCTCTCAGACTTTAGCAGAGCTGGAGGATCCAACACCAAGTCATTCAGTCATGCATCGCCAGTACCAAAGGATTTTACTGAGATTTAAAACTCTTTCTAATAGGAAACATGAAATTTAAATCTTTTTTTGATTGTAATAAACATAACAAAATAACTTTTTACCTTTTCTCACATGCAACAGTTTTAAAAGAATAAAGGGAAAATTAACTTAACAAAAGCAAAAACATATAACTGGGTGGTTCTCGTTGTCCTCTGCGTGTTATCATCTCACTGGTATCGATCAGTATCATCAGCCTTCAATGAATATTAATATTTAGATCAATCTGCCGAGTTGTGGACTTTAGGACAAGGATTTTATAAAAGGATGATTGTTATGTAGGTTTAGCACTAAAGAGCAATACAGTAAAAATAGACCTGGGACACAGTTTCCAGTACAAGCCAACAGTTCAGACACACTTTCCCATTAAATCATTTGGTTGATTTTGCATATATGGTGAATTGATCTCTTTCTGTCACGTTTTCATACCTCCTTTAGTTGTCGCATCTGCTCTTCATTTATACCTGTATATCTCCTACCATTGGAATTTTTATTGACAAATTTGTGGTGCTAATAAAGTGCAATTTCTCCTCGCTCTTACACATCTTGTAATACGCTTTGTGTGGAGAAACTGGTTGTATACCCATGTTGCAGGCATTTTGAGTCATGTCTGGAGGCATCATGTCTCTGTTTAACTGCTTTGTTCTCATTAACTGTTCTTTTACTTTACATCTGATACAAACCAGTTGAACCAATAAAATTTGGTCTTCACAAGTTCAGAAAAAAGGTTTTTGTGCATGCAAATCATTCATGCTAATGATATGAAGATGTGCTGGATTGTTCATGTTTCTTTGTGGAATTATTATTTAAACTTTGACAATAAAGCCAGTAAAACACACACATGCTAAATGCTTTTATTAGATTTCTTCAAATTCTCAATCTGTCAATGAAAAGATCGATACAAACTGCAACTTTACTGACAAATCTTAAAATTGTTCTATTTCAGGTTCGAAGAAATCACTAAGAGGAACAAAGTTGAATACCATGCTGGTGGTTCTACCCAGAACTCAGTGAAAATTGCTCAGGTAAGTGTTTTCTAGCTTTCTGGAGTGTGTCTGAGTGTGTTTTTAAATATACAATAGTAAGCTTGTCACTATTGGCTTTTTCACCCCATTAAATGAATTTGTCCAAGATTTTTGGATTATATTAACCGACACTAATGTATTCTGATCCCACAAAACAAAAAAATAAGAAAATAAAAAAATAATTTCAGGCGAATAAAGAAAAATTGCTTCTGCTTTGCAGCAAACATGTCTGCAGACACTGAAATAATTGTCCATTTCCAAGTTCTTCACGCTGCAAGTGGAAATGCAGTATGATGTCACAGCCACAGGATTTATTGGAGTTATGCACAAAACAGAAACATCAGGGAAAATATATATTGATAGTCTGTACTGCTCTGCTGCAGGTAGCAGTCCCAGCTACCCAGCTTTAAGCAGGGTACATCCAGGACAGGTTGCTGGTTCATCCAAACGCTAAACGTGACTTCTTTTATATTTTATTTGAAGTGAGATGAGACTTAGCTGAAGAGTTTGATATATTGTGTGTGTGTGTGTGTGTGTGTGTGTGTGTGTTTTAAATTTTCTGACATCACATTTTAATATTGATATCGATTTATATCGCTATGCCGATAATATCGGTCTTTGTTCCTTGTAGTCTCAGATTTGAATACCTGGCAGGTTTGGAAATGCAACATAACAGCACAGTGGATTGACATATTCCAGTTTTAAATGCTGGGAATTCATCAGACCTGCCACGGAAAGAGAAAGGCGAGGAGGATAAATAATATTTACAGTGTTATCTAGATGGCCTAATTTCCTGAGACATATCAAGCATCAATTAAGGAGAATTACAAGTAGATGCAATTAACATGTCACAACAAATTATATCAAACAAATGCTGATCTTCTCTCTGGCTGTTAGACACATCTGAGCATCTCAAAGAAATTGGTGATTGTCCAAATTTAAAATGGCAATCTGAACTCCAAAAGATTATTTAATGAATCGCTTTTTTTCCCCACCTCCTCCTCCTCCTCCTCCTCCTCAAAGAAAAAAAAACTGCAGCATGTCAGAATTTGACATGTGGTGATTAGTTGCTGATAAGGCTTTGGTCCAAACAAAGAAAAAGCATCCAGCTAAAAAATAATTCTCTTCTAAGGAAGAGAAATGAGTGCAGAAGCTAATTGAGAGGCTGATGTCTGAAAGCAGAGTCTTTCTTGGCTGTGGGTTTTTGTTTTCATGTCAGTGTGGTGTGCAGATTGCATGTATACCCATGTGCTTGTGTGTGTTTGTGTATTTAGCAAAAGATAGATACAGAGCGGGGGAAAAGAAAGCAGGCAGGCCCTCAGGCTGCCACCATCTTTGAGCTTTGGAGACAGTAAACATCCTTTTTAAAAAGAGATGTGGAGCTGTGCACCTCCGTACAAACACTCTTTAATTATCAAGATCACAAGCGTTTGCATAAAACCGACTCACTCACAGACATTAACTGTCAACTGGGTTTTATTCTCTGGGCAACGATTGCTCCTTTTTAAAATGATTCTGTGCGCTTTAAACAGCGCCGAGCTCGATTTCTCTCCGAGTGAATTACAAGCTGAAAATGTAACGGCTACATTTTCAACGGGAGACTGTTTCCTCCACCTGTCACAGCTCGAGCTACAGCGAGAGAAGGCAAGTATTCAGTTTGGTCTTCCTCTGTTAAGACATAGTTTTTCATGTTTAATTTAGGAGGACACTGTAGGAATTGCCCCAAGCTCCAAAGCAGCTCCAATGTGAAATCAGATGGAGAAAGACTTTTAATGCTGGACTCAAGGAGAAGCCGCCATGGCCTCTGTGCCCTGCGAGAAGCGTTTAGTCAACTAAATTGGCCTCTTAATGGTATAGCAAGCCCTAGTCAAATGTTATTCTAATGTGTTTATTTGGATATTTACCCCCTTCTGAGGAAAGATGTAGGGTTGATTCTGAAATGTTTCAGATAACAGGAGTGTTTTCGTCCCAGCCTTAAGTCTGAAGAAACAGCTTCTGTCAATATATGCCTTGAAGCACAGACTTTTCCACATTTTATTTTCAGTTGATGGTGTTCTTTTATGAAACATGTATAATGCATAACCGGCTCCCTGATTATCACATTGTAGCACCTGCAATATGTGAAACTTCAAACCCTGTTGTATTGTGGAAGCCGAACCTTCAAACACGAATGATATGCGCTGCAGCCCTGAATCCACATCAAAGGGGCCCGGTGACTAAATGAGATGCTCGATCCAGGGCAGGTTTGCTCGGGAGCGCATTCGCCGCTGGAGGAGGGAGAGGAGCGTTCAGAGGCTTTGCACAGGAATCGCTACACATGCTGGGAAAAACCCAGGGTGTGGGAGGATCAATAACTTCGCTGGTAGAACTAGCACTTCCCTCCAAAACTCAGCCGCTTGAACGGAGGCTGTGATAGGTTAAATACCGCCTCTTCATCCAAGTTTAGATTTCTGTACTATCAAGGAAAAACGTAAACCTCAGCTTTAGGAGGATGCAGAATCGATGGTAATTGGATTTGGTCAAAATAGGAATTGACCAAGAAGGACCTTAGATGGATAAGTGTCGTTTCCTGCTAAACGCTGTTACGCCCAGCTCTTTGATTTTTGGCAATGTCTGCTATTTATCAGCAACTTTCAGTCGATGCAATCTTTGCTTCCTCGATTTTAGTGCCATTATTCATATTCAAATCAGACATTATGACAAAGTACATCTCTAAGAATAGATGGATAAACTCGCTTTTGCTTCTACATCTGGGTACAAACGCTCCTGAATAAGCCTCATTTCTTGTTTGGGATCAAGTCTGTGAACTACTAAGTATGTATATAGAGCTCTCTGATTCTTGTAAAAGAAAAGTGTGATGATAGAAGTAGGTTGGAGGTTGTTGCCTTTGCCCAGACTCTCAGAAACACCATGCCCTGAAGGGGCATCCAGCAGAATGTTGCAGGTCTGTAAGGTAACAAAACCAGCCCGGCGTTGCTGCTTACATGCAGCCTCACACATCAAAGAGGCTTTGGCTGAGATTGGGCACGGCGGGAAGCAACCATCATCGTCTTTTCTTTTATTTATCTAGCAAAATTGAAGTTGGGGATGTGGCTTTTGCTGAGCATCTGATCCAGAATTTGGTACTGCCGAGCACTCGTCGTGTTTATCACAGGTGACAGAATTGGTTGAGGGAGTCAGTTGACTGGGGGATGGGGAGGGGTGGCTGTATCAAGAAGCACAGTCAATTCATTTAGACAGAACATCAAAGTCCTCCAACAGCTCCTGAGGGCTCAGAGATTGAAGTCTGAGCAGAGACAGGCTCATAGGGAGTTATTGCTGCAGTGAGGGAGGTACATCCTACTCCGACTGCCTTGTGTAAACCGTGCACTCTCATTAGCTTCCCCACAAATCAACACCATTGACGTATTGTATTCCTGTGCATTGTAAGCAGACTTTGTACTCATTCACCAAACAGACAAATGACTTTCTCTAAGTGCCTGAGCTGTAAATGTGTCACAAAAAGTTATGATTAATTATGCTCTCTTTTCCTTATTTAGATTGCGTGCAATTTCAGCAATCTACATCATCAATTCACTCGGATGTCTTAATTATTGTTTAGAGAGTAAAGGCTTTTGAAAAATCTGCGGCCTCTGTCATGGTTATGATGCCTGTTTAACATTTCCTCAGACTTGGTCAGTCGTGGACCTGGGGTGAATGGGGCCCAGCCTTGGTTGCTGGCTCCGAGCGCCTAATTGAAAACGCATGTGCGCCACACTGTTGAAAGTTGTATTTAAATAACAGAGAGAGAAAAAAAAATCCCACAGCACCACTTGACTTCAAGAAAGTTCCTTACCAGCTCATATTTTGCTCCAGAATACTTAAACTGGTTTTGATGTCTCATTGAAGGCTGTGACTTATTTCTCTGGGTGAAAATATTCCATGACCTCATGTTTGGCTTTTACCGCTCGTTTTGTTAGATAAATAAAGAATGGCAACCTGCCTGCATTTGAATGGGCTAAATGAAGAAATGCCTGTGTCTGGTAGCACTTAGGGAAAAGAGGACAGTTAAGGAGAAAGAGTAGAGCTTTTGTGTTCAAACTATGTGGGTGAACTTTCAGGAGGATGTGCTTATAAACTCTAAAAGGGGGCATTTGTAATTTTTCTGTCACTTTCTGTTTGCCTTTTTTCTTCCCGCACTTGATTATTGCCATTAAAACAAATGTGCTTTGTCTGTGTAGAGACTTGGAGGGAGTTTGATGATGATGATGGCTCATGTGCTTGAGTTTCTGGGGTTTTGGATCAAATTGAGAAAGCTTGTGTAGGTCGTGGCGCAGCTAATGGCCGATTTAAACCCAAACCCCGGTGGGCCTTTGAGTTTTCACGCCACAGAAATCAACCCTCTCAAGTATGTTCCTGTTGTTAAAGTAAAACCCTCTTGTTTGTTTTAAGACAGGTTAATTGCAGAACCACTGTTGGCACCCACTCTAAGCCGTTTTATGGCACCGGGGTCTTGTCGTTTCCTTCCCATTACAAAGCTGGGAAAGGTCACAGTCTGTTAAGCTTCTCGTGAGATATCCATGAATCCAAATGGATCCCCCCCCCTCCACCTTTTTCATTCCCATCTCCGCTCACTTTAGGCATTCCAGGTGCGCAAGTATGCACTTGAGAAAAAGGAGGGGGGATGGCGGTTGCCATTGTTTTTCTCGGCACAAGCGGTGGAAGCGAAGAACGCCTCATTCGCTTTGATGAGCGATGTGTTCATGCGTGGGCTTCAATGTCACCCGCCATGAGGCAGCTGTGAAGTCGCAGCTCATGTCTGTGGTGCCATTTACTCAATGATGAAGTGGGGAGATCTCTGTTGGTTCCACATTCACCTCCCCTTTACACACTTGTACACACACTGTTTGAGCATGTGTTTCCTCCCACCTTAACTGTATTATGACTGCAAGTCGCAGCCAATACTCGCATTTATTACATCTCAAGCTCTCTGATCACGATGACAAAGGTTGAGTGGGTGATTGTGCAAGGTTTTGTCATCAGAAAGCATTAGGAGATGATGGCCCCGGCTCGGCGCTACCTTTTTATCATGTTCTGAAATGTGACTTTCCCACAAAAACAATTAGTTTGATCCAGTTTTCTTCTCATAGTATTATAACCCTAGTATAAATTGGCACATTTTACCATATAGGTGACATATTAACATCCCTTCTGAAGTTAATTTGCCATCAAATTCGTGACTTAATTCAGGCCGCCAAAGGGAAGACGTGGGGAGTAGATTGTAACTCATAAGTATGCATTAGAAAGAATGTTGATTAACATTGAGGGCTCGAGAGACAGGCACACTCGATGTGTATCATCTACCCTCAGAGGCTGGCACTGGAATTAAATGTGATATCTTGCATAACGCGTCCTTGCTTTAAGTCCTTGGTTCCAGGCTTGGAACAGAAAACCACACTATTGGTTTGCTTGCTTTTTGCTTGGCTGTTGTACAGCTGCCCAGGCTCCAGGCGATCTCTGAGTGAAATCTGAAAGGACTTGTGAAGTAGACAGTAGTCCACATATCTGGCAGCATTCTCATGTCAAATTACAGGAAGATGTTTTGTGCAGGACACTTGATATGCTAGAAATTCAGTTGAAATGTGCTCCCAAAAAGCAGGCATGTTCATGTATGTTGCACAGGAAATTTTGAGAGACTGGGGAGCATGTCCTCAAAAGGTTGTGAGAACATTTCCGACTGTAAACAACAGTTAATTAAACCAACCGTTGTCACAATTATCTGTTGACACAGGTCAAATAACTGGAGAATGAATGGATGATTATGCATTTTACACAACTGTTCTACATTTTTTTGTACCGGCATTGAACGCTGCCCCTCTCTCATATTTCCCCGCAGAATGCCTGTGGCAGTACTATTTATTTGGCACATTCTCAGCCTGCTCCCACTCTCGCGGTTGAAGTGTTGCGTAGCAACTGAGAAAAACAGCTTTAAATATTTTGGTTAAAAAGGTTTTAAGAAAATAAAGAACAGCCTGCAATTACTGTTCATTTCTCCCGAGTTCATAAGTTTAAGGAGCTGCAGAATTGCGCCAAGTAATAAATGAAATACCAAATTTTGGCTTTGTGTTGGCCTAGAAAGACGGTACATCCAGAATATTGCCTCCCCTCGTGCCAATCCATCTTGTTTTTTCTTTTTTTTTTGTTTTGTTTATCGAATAAATGCTGGCAGCTGTCTGCACCTTCACTAATTCACAACTGTTTTGAAACAAAGCTTGCAGTAGTTTTCAGACTGCAGTTTGGCTCAGTTTTCAAGCCAAGCGAGTATATCTTTGACAGGATGGAAAATGTGTAGGTGAGTGCAAATTTGAAGTGATGTGCCTCAGGAAAACGGATATGGATGGAGCGACGGGGATGGGGGCGCATGTGGAGAGAGAAAAGCAGGATGACGCACAGCGGGTGACAGACAGACACTAATAGTAATGGCTCTTATCAGTGCTGCGCTCGCTCCCTCTTTTCACATGGGCTCTGACATCCTCCTCCTACTCCACCCCCTCCATCTAGCAGGGGGTGTTGGGAGCTCGCTGGGTTGTGCAGCCCGTTCAGACGGAAAGAGCCTGCCAAACACCGGTTCCCTCACATATAAATTGCATCATTAACATCGCCTAGATTATTCCAGGCTCTCCCACCGGGTTTATGGCAGCACCGGCTCAACTTAACTGTTTGACTCACTGAAGACATTCAGGTTTCCTGAGTGAGCTGTGCTTAGATCTGCTGTGAAATGCACCAGATCTGTTCTCTCCTAAGCTGTTAAACAAATCCAGAGGAAATTAGTCTGTTTTTTTTTCACTCACAGTGGCTTATTATATCGTTTAATGTGCTTTATTTATTTTTTTATGTCGAGTTGTCAGAGGTTGATTTATAAGTTGTAAAGTATATAAACCAGAGTTTTTATCAGCTTGGCTGTGTGGTAAAATTATAAGCTTAGGTAAAAGGCTAAACATGGTATGCCAAAGATTAATGGTTTCAGGATGTTTTGTATGTTTACCAGAACATGGTGTGTCCAGAACCAGCAGTGTTAAAGTTACCTTCATATTTCCCATCTATCCCATCTATCCCTTCTATCCCGTCTACATATATATATATATATATATATATATATATATACACACACACACACACACATCCATCACATACACACATCCATTACACAGACACACATCCATCACACACACACATCCATCAC
>JBAMIG010000023.1:8097737-8108565 GCA_037177335.1 Kiunga ballochi | reverse complement strand
ATATATATACACACACACACACACACACACACACACACACAGACAGTCTGTCTGTGTAAATATGTGTATATATATATATTTTTCATATTTTAAATAACAAATGTCACTAAGGTCTGATTACTTGTGCCATTTAATATGTGTAATAATATGTGCATGTACTCCACGTGTTGGCATGTGTTCTCTCTGAGTACTTCGGCTCCCTTCCACCGTCTAAAGACATGCATATACGGTTGATTGGTAGTTCTGAATTGCCCTGAGGGAGTGTGTTTGGTTGTTTGTCTGCATGTTCTTCTCTCTGCGTTGGCCCTCTGATGGACTGGGTTTACCCCGCTTCTATTCAGCTGTAGCTCAGGTGGAAGAGCAGTTGTCTTTCAGCCGAAAGGTTGGGAGTTCAATTCCAGGCTTCCCCTGACTACATGCTGAAGTGTCCTTGTGCAAGACACTGAACCCCAACCAGCCCCCCGATGTGCCTATCGGGGTGTGAGTGTGTGTGTGTGAATGGGTGAATGTGACTGAATACTGTAAAGCGCTCTGAGTGGTCACTAAGACTGGAAAAGCACTATATAAGTATGAGTCCATTTACCATTTTGCCATTCTCACCTGTTGATTGCTGGGATAGAGTCCAGCTACCCTCCAGCTACCAATTCAGCAACCCTGAATTGGATGAAGCGGAATGGAAAATGGTTTGATTGATTTCTGCATAAATATTTCCCAAAGTTGTACAGGTCTTAAATGATCCATTGGGTTTTTTTCCATGTTAAAAAGGTATTCCTGCATTTGTACCTTTGGTTGGTTGTAGGAAAACATTTTTTAAGGCTCCTTTATGCTCTCTTGTGTACCTAGAATGGGGACATTTCAGTGTTTTGAAGTATTGCACCTCCAGAAAGTTTAAATTTTTTGTAAAAAACTGGAAGAAGTATAAAAATAAACCCAAATGTTTTGTGCTATTCTCCTCCATTTTGTGTACTCTTCAGGTGCTTTTTATTCAGTGGAAACTACAGTTTACCTTCTGCTCCTCTTCTTCTCTGGTTGCACGTTAGCTATACAACTCACCACTGCCTCCTTAACCTCAGACAGTATTGCTCTGCTTTCTGTGTAAAGTGACAGCTGGCTTTTCCTTAAAAACTGACCAAATTATACGAATAACAGATACAAAAGGCAGACAAACTATACATCCTTCTGCATATTTGTCTCCTGAGTCGAGGTAACCTTAAATGGAGTTTGGTCTCATTGATACATTCATGTTTTTCCAACTATTTCAAATCAACTGGAGGCAAATCTATTATGTTTGTTTGGGTGACAGAAGTTTGTGAATATTGTTCAGTGTTGGGACTCTACTCTGCTTCAATTAAATGCTTTTGCTTGACATTTTCTTTTAAATCTCAGTGGTATAAATCAGTACTTATTCTTGAAAAAATGATATTTTCTCCAAATGAAATAACCAATGAGACATTTTAATGGAAAACATTAGCAGAAATTGATAAGGTGTTGTTTTTACACCCCATATGTTCACAAGACTGTTTTTCCACATGCCTTCTTCTTTTTCCTCACAATTCTTTGCAGTTATTGGTTGGACTCATGAAGATTAATGAAAGCTAATGTGAAAAGATTTCCTATGTCTTTAAATTTACCTTTTGACTCCTTTGAGGCCTCAGGCTATTGCTGTTAAAATAATCTTTGTTGGTTGACTACTCCAGTGGAGGAGATATATATATATATATATCTATATATATCTATCTATCTATCTTTGACTTTTCATATGTCACTGAGTGGTAAAATGAGGTGGTTGTGGCTCAGGAGTCATGTGATCTTGCTTATATTTGATTTCTTCTTCAGTCCTTCATTTCTCAGTCTACATGTTACAGCATACTGTGCTAGGTACCTTAAGTTCTTTAGATAATAGTGTGGTTTAGTGACAGGATGTAACATAAAAGCAACCTTTTTATCAAAGTCAGAGAAAACTTTATTTATCCCCAAGGAGCATTTAATTTGTAGCTTCTCAGACATGCATATATTCATTCATCAATGACACATAAATAATGATAATTTAATAATCATATTAAATAATTATTTAAGAGTGGATGACAGTGTAGAGAAATTGGTCATTTTCTTCTATGACATGTTTTTATTTAAATAAATGTGAACATGTGAGAGGAAAAATGTTGCACTCATGCTTTTTGGTAAATTTCCACATTTAAAGGACTTTTTTTTTCATTAATTGAAACAAAGACAATGAAAGTCCATTAATTTAAATACTTCCAGAAATGTGATGATTTTTTTTTTTTAAATACAGAATTTGCTTTCAGAAAACTTCTTCTTGTCCTCTTATATACTGTACTCTTTCTAATTGGTCCAGTTTAGCGAGAACATGTGATCCATTGCTACACCAAAGATGGCTCTTAAGCCCAGTTGACATCGACAGCAGAGCTGAATGGGCCATCCTCTTCAGATCATTTGGCAATTAACTCTGTAATTACTATCTGAGGTCGGGGTTAAGCCCAGAGTGAAAGGTTGGAGCTGCAAACATTTTTATATGATCCGCTTACTCTGTTATCCTTTTTCACTGCTACAAGGTTTTACCTCATGGGGAGAATACATTACATAAAGCCCCTTGGTAATTACTCCTCAATGAATATCTGCATGGTGTATAGTCCTATGATTAATCTGGAATCCCCTTTGCCCCTGTTCGACTGCAGGCCTAGCTCTGCTTACCATGCAAGTTTCATTTTCACCTGAACAAATGGCTCCTTTAGACAAAAAGTGCCAACCTTTTACTTTTACTTGCTGCTTGGCTGAAAGGAAAAAAAAAAGGAAAAACAATAGAAAGAGGGAGGGCACAGTCTCCTGCAACAATAATAGATATCCAAACCAGGAGAAGAAGTAGAGGTGGGGTCAGAGCGGTTGGTTGTGGGGAGTTTTTTGGAGGGAGAGACGCTAAATACTGTTGAATAAAGGAACATTTATATTTGTGCTCCAGCCTATGACAGCCTCAGGAAATAACTCAGTCTCTTGATCGCAAGCAAATCCTATTAACTTACAGTGCTCTCACTCAAGGTAATGGGCTCCACCTTGAGACTTGGGAGAACATTGACACACTGATACTGGTGTCTGGAGGGCTTGGCGTTGGGTAGCCTAACACTTGGGCAGAGACTAATCAAGTCAAACAATCTGTCGGGGCCAGAGCAACACAGAGTGGGGATGTTGATATCCAGCAAGCTCATTCAACAGGCCCCTTCACACGTTCCTAACCCAATACCAAAGGATCAGTGCACGGGATCAGTTCAAGATCAGGTTATTCAAGCCCCTGAGAATTGTAAGGCGATCCCTGAACAGCTTTTGCTTTCTCAGGAGTGATCAGAGCTGTCGGTTCTGTTAGACTGTTGGGGCTGGGGCCAAAGGGAACTCCGGGGGTCTTCATTCATTCCTGTCCAGCAAGTGGAGGTGTGTTTGTGAAAGTGTTTGCACTGTGTGAGTGGAAAGCGAGAAAGAGGAAGTCAATTTACAGTATGTGGGTAGCCACGGTCCTAAATTGGTAGAGAAGCCACTGTTTTAGTGAAAGCATGGTGTAGAATTTTCTGTCTGAAATCTGATGGTTCAGAAATGACGGTAGTTAGTTTGAAGCTGCCACGTACTGTAATTAACTTAAAATGAGAATCTCTGGAGAGACGAATGCCTTCTATGAAAGCAAAACTGCTCAAATTAACAGACTGCAGTAAATTGAAGATCACCTTTTGATCTTTTCCTTTTGCAAAAAAAAAAAAAAAAACCCTTCAAACTGCTCGTTTCTACACATATTTCACATGATTTTATAAGGACCGTCAAATTTGAGACCCTCTAAAGCCGCGTTTAAACATCACTGACACCGTGCGACTCTACTGATGGATTGCCTCGGCCCTCTCATAAATCCATGTAGAATGGCATGCTCTTCCCCTGTCACCATTACCCCTTGTGCCTGTCGTCATCTGGCTGTCTTATGTCTGCAAAGTTACAGTGTACACCTGTCAGATACAATTTATGACATGCAATTTGTTGTGTACCCAGGGAGTTGTAGCTTCTTGACTTGAGTTTTTTTCCCTGTATTTAATGTACATTATACATAGATATGTCTGTTGCAGCATTTCTGTCCAAGGTTTTGTGATTTGTATTGTTTCTCCAGACATGTTGACATCTTAATTATCATCAAGTGTCATTTAACCATCGCAGGAACTGTTAAGAGATTGTCAGGATGCTATGTTAAGGAAAAGATTCTTAGTTTCTGGAGATGTGCTTTCCCTCCTCTGGACACCAGCATCAGTTGCCTCGCAATGAGCTGTCACCAGCTTTGTTTGATACAATAAAACAAAATGAATGCACCGCAATTAGATGTTTGTTCTTTGTCTTTGTTGCACCACTGCGATGCTGCTGCTTGCGCTCCCAGCAAGGATTATCGCCCCAAAGAGGGGGAAGCATTACAAAATGACAGCCTCTCATGTCGAACAAGTCAAGCTGATTCTGTGAATATTGAAGAGGTTCCCACCACATGTTCTCCTGCATGTTAAGGGAGCAGCTTTAACCTTGTTTTGATTTGCATCTCCTTAGCAATTAAGATAATATGTCGTAATTAGAATTTTAATGTACCGCTGTGAGATTTTTGATAATTACACAGAATTCTCTGCGGTGATTTTCTCTTTGCCTGCTTGTCTTCACAGATGAATTCATGGCTGATTAGATCACTGCTCTAATCAGATTTGAGTTGCATTGTAAAATAACGTCCCCGCATGTCTGCCAAGATGACTTTCTGCGTTCAACTGCGAAGCACTTAACTTGGCAGTACGCATGTGAGAGAGGAAGTTTGCAATTTGGACTTTTTACTGGGAGCAGGTTGCTTTGTCAGATAGAGCTGGAATGGAATCGAACCAGTTAAGTGATGCTGTCTGAAACACACTGTCCTGCAGTTTTCCACTTCTCTGTACACAACAGTTTGTTCTCATTATAAGCAGGGATTTGGGACACCAGACAGACGCAGGGTCCTTTCAGGTTTTTTTTTTTTTTTAAATCATCTATAAATATTTTACACCAGCCATATTAAGAGCAGAAAAAAGCATGACATCTCAGATGACCTACTGGATTTTTCAGCCAATGCAGCTGCATAGATGTTGAGACAGTTGTGGCAGTTTGTCAGCTGAACAAAGTTATAATGGATAGACAAGATATATATTACAAAGATTAGAGTTTTAAATTCTTAATTGCTTGATCTGAATTTAGATCTGTTTGTTATTAAATTAGAAACGGACTGAGAGCTGATTTAAAAATGACACAGATATGATGCCGATTAGCAGCAAAATGCTGATGGCCTTTAGAGATCGAGGTAGGGTTGCCAGACTCTGTGCTGGCTATTTGTTTGTGATGGGGTGTAAATAGCAACTGTGTAATGAAAGTATGAATTTGATCATACCTATGTACTAATCAGCCATGTTTCCTTAAGAATAATTAGTCCAATTTAACCTTTTTTTTAAAGAATTGGTTTTGTTTTGCAATGAGTGACTCATTTACAGTTATTGGTGCCTGGCAGACGCACTGGGAAAAGTCTATTGAGGATGAGATTTCTTTCTTTCTATAAAACAAATTCTAAATGAAAAGGAACTTATGCACTTTATGAGGACCCTTATGTTTCCTTAGGTAAACGAGAGTTATACTTCTCTGTGCAGATTAATCTTTGTGTGTATATAAATACATAGCTGCAGAGGAACTAATGTGCCAATATGGACACTGGTGTGCTGCTAAACCTGTCAACAGTGGCAGCTGGTACCTTCCAGCAATGGTGGAAGGTAGCCTGGTCTTCACTTGTAGTACATCATATGGACAGCCAAGTGATTGATAATATGATTCTTACTGCAGGAAAACATGCTACATGAGACACCGGCCACCCTGCGGATGAAACTCATTTCGGCCACCTGTACCCGGGATCTTGTTCTTTCAGTCATGACCCACAGCTCGTGACCTTAGGTGAGGATGGGGATACAGAACAACCGGTAAATTGAGAGCTTCGTTTTCCGGCTCAGCTCTCTCTTCACCACAACAAATCAGTGCAGCGTCTGCATTACTGCAGAAGCAGCACCGATTCGCCTGTCGATCTCACGTTCCATCCCCCCCCCCCACTTGTGAACAAGACCCAGAGATACTTAAACTCCTCCACCTGGGGAAGGATCCTATCCCCCACTCTTAGGCCCAATCCCAATTCTCATTCTTAACCCTACCCCTTCCCCTCACCCCTTCAAACGGAGCTACAAGGAGTAGGGTTGAAAAGTCAGCCCTACGAATCGGAACACCCCTTCAGCGATCGCGTACATCATCGGTAGTCGCCGCTAGTTTTTATGTGAGTAGAAGCGACAAGCTGTAGTCCCAAATCTGGAGAAAACATGCCATCCGCAACTCTGTTACGTTGGCTATTGGCATCTTTTTTTTTTTAGATGCTCGACTCGACATCAGTTCATTCACAAATTTTTTAACAACTTTAATTTCATGCATCAACTGAAGACTCAAGTCACAAATGCATTTCTTTATTACAGGTACAGGGTAAAGTTAGCATTACTTTCATTTTGGGAATTGCATTTACATGCGTGTTGTGTTCCATTACAGCCACAATCTAGAAGGCCAGCAGTGGAGTTGCAAAAAGTTTTATTAATAACGCTACCAGAGTAAATAAGCATGGCTCACTACAGAGCACCGCTAATGTCCATAATGCTAACGCTAACATTACTGAATCTTCTTTTAGTGACTTAAGAGATTGACCATTAGGCTACATATTGAATTAACGTTAAAATATACAAATCAACAGTTGTCATTATTTTAAAAAACTTTTTAGTGAGTGGATAAAATACACATTTGAGAACCTGTTTTGACTCGGCAGTAGCCATCACGCCGTGAATCGAAGGTATCCTGGGGAATTTTTCATACCCCTTGGTTTGAAGTGTGCTCCTGAACAATACAGCCCTGCTCCTTACCCCTTCCCCTCTGTCCTCATGGGAATTGGGACACCCCTACCCCTACACGTAAGCACGCAAAACGTAGGTGTAGGGCCAAGGCATGAAATGGGATTCAGCCTTAGAATAGAGAATATCATTCTATATGCATGTATAAAGAGTGAAGGATAAACATTTCTGTAAATACAGCTTTATTTTGCACACCTGTGCAAATCATTTAAAGCGTTTTTAGTTTTAGAATAATTTAAACTAATAAAAAAACTGCTTTAATTTGCACATCTGCTGCTGATCCTTATCAAAAGTGCATTTATCACTCAAGGCTATTAATTACAACCGTCTCTTTACATGATATAATATATTGCATCAGGATTTATATCAGATGTGATTAAGGCAAGAAATGTCTGATTTTTGGTTCATGTTGCCCAGCCTTACAACAGATTGCCCTCTGACAGAACAGCAAGTGTGTGATGTGTTGCTGTTCGCCACAGCTTTTAATGGTTTGGCTGACAGGTGTAAATTTTAGCCATATTAACAAAGTTGCTCCATTTGGATAGAATCGGCAATAAAAAGCAACAAAGCCACTGCGTGTATATAATTAATCAGCTTAATTGGTGTTGCTTTAGTGAGTCAAATTAGCCTCTTCAAATCAACAAAGGATTTTCCAGTTTGAATAGTTTGTAAAGCCTAAAATAAAGCGGTAACATTATTCCACAAGAGGTTATTTCATCAGTATACCTAAACTCAGGGCATTAATTATAGTTGTTTGTTGTGTTTCTGTCTGTGCATTCATGCTGCTTGTTTCTATTCAGTACAAGGCACCAGCCAATATCCCCTTGGCCTTTTCACTACAACAGCACAAACCAGTCAATATTGGCAGGAGAATATTTTCCTTCCCCAAGTTGCCACAGTATCAATACTTGAGCACGATAACCAGGGCCAGGGTAAATGAAGAGAGATTTGCAAAGAAAAACTAAACCTGAGACCTCTTTGTGGTGCGAAATTGGCCACCACAAAGGAATTAATGACGGATCCTTCCAGCATAATTGTCTAATTATGCCAGGCAGATGGGGCACTGCTTTAACTAGGACACATTGTGCTACCTCTCCAGACTCTCCACAACAAAAGGCAAACCAGTGTGACAGCCTCTTCAGCAGTGAGTGGGAGGGAGAGTGAAAGAAAATGGAGAGAGAGTGGAGCAGAGAAGGGGCGGCAAGGGAGGGTACTGGGTCTGTCACCAAGCCATTCCTCCACTCGATATGTTACCACAGAAACAAACGTATGGTGTAAACAGTGCGTAGATCATAGCTTCTGGGAGGTGAATCACTGCAGTGTAATGAGGTTGGTTTACATGCTGCTTCTCAGCCTCCCACCCAAGCTCAATTCAATACTTAAGCCCTCTAATTAAAGAGAATCGACCACTCGATAATTGATCACATTGGCTGCCTCTGCATCCGCCTTCACTGTAAGGCATCATGCCACTGTTTATTAGAGATGTCTGCCTTCTTTGTCTCCTGGGAAAGGGGGGGGATTGCTGCAAGGGAGGGGCAGGTAAGGACGGGGAAAAGGTAAAATGTGTGGTTTAAGCAGAAGTGACCCAAACTGTGGAGGATCAGGTTATAGTTTACATCTCATGCAGGAATTTCAGCAACGCCACGGAGAATGTTTGATCATTTTATGTTTGCAGATTTTCGCAGCAATGTTCTCATTTTTTCTCTAATATAATAGAAGAGCTGGTTGTTGGACGACGGTCAAGTGTGCCTCATGGTGTGTGGGTTATTTAACCCGTTTATTGTAGTTTTGGTGCAGTAAACAAACAGTGACTGAAAATAAAAAAAGTACCATAACACTAAGATTTTCAACTATAGTAGCTATTGCTAAACCTCTGTTTGTCCATCCTCGTTCATGCAGTAATATGTTGTTGTTGTTGACCTCTATCCGTAGAAATAACGCTGAATGGATACCCAGTATAGCAACACAGAGGGTGCCTTACGAGGCATCGGCATGTGCAAATTTGGAATTGTGTTAAATCCAGCTGGGTCAAAAAGTAAATATGGTTTATTGAGCTTTCACATTCTCACTGTTTTTATGGTTAAAGAGAATTGAAAGGGCACAAATGTCTTATTTCCGTGTTCCCTGGTGGAGGTCTGAAAGGTTAAATGGCTCAGAAATGAGACATTTAGATCATTTTGATTCAGAAATATCTTAACCTATAACATGGAATGTGTGCTTCCTTTAAGATAATGCAAAAAAACCATAAATATGTACATTTCTTCCTCATTTGTCTGTTTGTCTGTGAGTAGGATTATTCAGAGTCATTTGCATGAAAGCCTCTGTAGAGGCAAAACATGGCCCTGCCTGAATTGAACTTGTCTTCCTTGACTTTGCCAGAGATGTTTTAATTCAGCTGTAGGAGGGTATGCACTGTCAAACTACTGTGGTTTATTATTTTATGTTTCCACCTATCTCCTCTGTTACTCTCAGCTGAGTTCATTCAACTGGTTATCATTGACTTATCTTACTTTTCCCACTGAGGTTTGTTGTCACGTTAAGAGGCAAACAAGGCAGGAAGTGATGGGGCCGACTATTGAACCTCTACAGGATCTCTGACTTATAGATTTCCTCTGACTCCCTGTGTCACAGGGTAATTGCTGAGTTTCAGAAATTGATCTATTGAAAGTAAATGTATCATCAAGGTTGGGGCTGAGAGGAGAGTGGATTGACCAGGTTAGATGGCGACAGAGGAGGAACTAAAGCTGTGAAGACACAGATAAGTTGCATGTTATGGTGGTAAGTAGGTCTCATGATGCACCTGCAGAGCAGATAGCATTTTATTACAGATGGGTCTGAGCAGGTGTGCTGGAGTTGAAGATGTACGGCTGCAGCAGCTCCTTAGAGCTCATTTTTATATCAAAATCCACAAACACAGCCACAGAAGAGCAAACTCAGCATTATTCTTGTTCATTTTGCTGTTATTGAATATAATCTCCATTAGGTGTCACATTACCTTTTGTCAGAATGTCTATTAAACATGGAAGATTAAAAAAAATAAAATCTAAAGCTTAATCATCAAACTGAAATGATGACATCTAAGAAGTTACATTTAATTTGTTTTTATTAGCTTTACAGGAACCTCTGTGGTTTAATTACAGTTTTCTTTGGCCTGATGTTTTTGTATGAAATGATCTGATCTGTCTGTCATGTCTGGTCTGGCAGGGACCCATCTGGCACCTCACCAGACAGAAACGTATTATTACAAAGTGGGTGTAACTTCCTTATGCCAGTCACAAAATGCTGGTTTGGCATTTCTGGATTCCTGTGGCTGGCAGCTGTTCGCCTTCGCGCTCACAACCTTTAAAAGAAGCCTACTGGGGTTTTCCCATCATTAACACTTATTAAAAATGACTTCTCAGAGAAATGGGAACTCCTTTGCATGTGATACAAACTGTTATGAACACCTTTGATTTTATTTTTGATAACCGGCTACACAGTCTGTCACATCAGCACAAACCGACCGGAGACACAGTAAATCCTCGCTTTGCTTTGCTGTGATGTTATCTGGTAATCGCTGTCTCATGATTCCTGCTGGATATCATTTTAGAAATGCATGTCTAAACATTGTTTCTGTGTCTGGATCTGGATGGAGATGAAAGGAAAGAAATAATTGAGTTACACAAAATGTGCTATACTTTATTTCAGTTCAAAGATTTAGGTTGAGCCAAATTATATGGGTTAGAAAATAACTGCGTGAAACTGGATTTAACACTGTTAAATAAGGTGTCCATATTCACCTATTATTATTATTATTATTATTATTATTATTATTATTATTATTATTATTGTGTATGATGTTCTGAAACGTTGACTCA
>JBAMIG010000023.1:8060006-8092297 GCA_037177335.1 Kiunga ballochi | reverse complement strand
CCACTAGATGTATTCAACTCTTTGCTTCCCATCCATAAATTAAAAATAGAGCATGGACATCTGAATAGTGATCTCTTGTCGATACTTTGCTTTTTGTTTTAACTGTTTTAACTCATCTGGCCGACATCTGATATTGGTTTCCCTTCCACTCCTAATTGCAGAGATTATCTAGTTTTTGCTGCTGTGGAGTTAGAATACAGTATTATTTTGCATACTTTGTGTCATGTTTACCTGTTAGCATGTGCAGATGTAAAAAAAATAAAAGCTAAATGATGATCCAGCACTTTATTAACCTGCATTATTCACAACATGCCACAATGAATCTCCTTTTTATTTAACACAGACTTGGAGATGAGCGATATGAGATAAAATTACTCATTGCTGAATTTATACCAATAATACTGTCAATATCCTCTTATTACTAATATTTAATTGACATATAGCATTTTTTTATTAAAACAAAACAAACTTTCAATATATTATTTAGATAAACAGCTGTCTAAGAGGATTTTTTCAAATATACATACCTGAAAATTGTGTTGTTTAATCTGTTGTTTTTTTTTAAATCCAATACAATGTTGCAGAGTATATACATCATTTTTATCTTGCACCAAGTCATTGGCTGCTACTTTTTGTGCAATTCAGGATAAAATGCTAAGTTATTATTGACATGGTGTAATATTCATGTAACGTGTTTGGTATCTGGGGTGTCTGCTTTGTATTGTAAGCAGTATGACAAAAACATAAAGATCTTTGAATTGCTGTTTGATTATGGTTATATATTGAGTTTTTATCCAACAGCACATTGACAGGAGCACAAATATACTGCTTTCTGTCACTGTTAGTGCACTGTTGAATTCTTGAAACATCCCATCCTCACATTATTATCCGCTGGAAGTGATGAGACAAATACCTTCTTTATGGTTTCGTAATAACTGCCTTATTCTTCATAGGGACACAGAGCATTATTTATCACTGGCAGTGTTCATGGGGATTAATGATGCATTACTCTGTTGGAGTTGTCTGGCATACAACACCAGCCGAAGGAATCTGGAAGGTTATCAGAGCAATAAATCCCAAGTTTTTCTCAGTTGTTTGTCACGACGCAGTGCAGCAGCCAGTCGTTATGATGGCTAGCGCTTGTTCTATTACTTTTCCTCTCTCACAGAGCCTTCAAGAAGAAAGCACAACTTGTTTAAGCTGTGAATTGATAAGGTGGGATTTGATCGGGGCAAGCCAAAGTTCAAAGCAAGCAACTGCTTTTAAAATCTCATCGTTGAAACTGTGTCTGTCTCTCCAGCTGGATGATTGGTTGTAGAATGGGAAGTACACACTTACTGATTTTCAGTCTGAACCGTCTGTTCAGTCTTGCATTTTAACCGTTTTGTCGATTGCCATCATCCAATTCTGTCCGTCTATAAACAGGAAATTAAATTAGGTGTGCAGACTGTTACACAAGTTCAATCTATACCCTGATAGTGGCACATTTCTTTTATCATGGATTATTTTCCCTGTTTAATTTATTGAATAAATTGCCCCTTTAACTTGTCAGGCAGGAGGAAGTCATCCATGCATTGTCTATGATCCGGGCAAAGAGGAAGATCCAGTCTATTAGTGCAATGATAGGGCCTTTACTGCGGTGAGCTCACTGATTGAATGGCATCCTTGTCAAGGTCAGGCCGGTGCTAAGAGCTTTTTTCTGCTTACCTGTGCAGCCGGCCGGCCACAGAATCTGCACACAAACTGCGTTTGCACCAGCGAGCTTAGTAAGCGGAGAAGCTCATCACTGATATTTCCAGCTGGTAACATAAAGAGAAATCTCTGTGCCTGCAGAAAAGAACACAAAGGCATGAGTAATATGATAAGAGGGTTTTTTCTACAGCGCGTGAAGACATTAGGAATGTTTTTTTTTTTTTTTTTTTTTTTTATCTGTGCCAGAAGCCTAATCATGTCCTCCCATTGTGTTCCTGTCAAAGGAAACTAGTGTGTAAAATGTGAATCAGTTTGCTTTCAATGTGTGAACTGGATCAGAGGTGAAGCTGGGAGGATGGCTGTTTCTGTCTGGTCATTTCAGATAACTATGAAATGTCGGCTCTTCTGAGCTTAATTTCTTCATATATATATATATATATATATATATATATATATATAATATGAACATCATGGAAAAGTTGATTAATTTTCCATAATTTCATTAAAAAGGTTCAACTTTATCACCTTCCATGTATGGAACAATCCTTTACATAAAAACAGCAAAAGCATTACGAATATTTTAAAGAATAAAAACCGGAAACAATTTCAGGTATTTATTTGTTTGTTTTAGACTTCTACACAAAACAGGAGTTAAAAAACTAGAAACCACCACTTCTTAGTTTTTGGGCTCCTCGGGTTAAGTATGAGCCTTATTTAACGCAGTTCATTGACAGAGATAAAGGTGACGATGATGGTGATGATGATGCTTGTAGTTATGACTGCATTTTTCATTGATATCTGTTTAGATAAAATAAAACCTACTGTGGATATTTCACATATGTTTTTTTGTATTTTAGCTTGACCTGTTATTCCTCAATTTCTTTTATTCCTATAGTTTATTTTTTATTTATTTTAAACTTTTAAATCTACTTCTTGATGCTTCTTTTGCATGTAGCGTTTAATGCAAAGCACTTTTTATTTAGATTCTCATCTACGGCACCAGCCTCCACTCCGGTCTGTTTGCAATTCCAGGGAACAAACGTAAAGATGAAGGAAAACATGAACATGTTGTGTTTTGCAATCTTTTTCACTAGGGGTTCACACATCTGCAATATTCTGCTTTTATTCTGTGCCGGTACTTCCTTTCAGTTGAAATGAACGCATTACCTACGTGTAAACTGTTTTGTTGGATGCAGTGAAGTGCAGGAAGGGAATCATTGGCAGGATCAGGACTTGTGGCAGTGACCATGTTTTGTTTTCTTATTAGATAAGAACTTCTGGGTTCAGACAAGCCAAATAGAGAACATAAATGACTGATTTTTGTAGATATAAAAACAAATAAAAAATGACTGCATTACTTTTGTGCTCTGCTATAATGCTCTTAATAAATATAGCACTTAATATCGCACACACAACACAAAACAAGCCTTACCTGATGCTCCTGGATTGCCTTATATTATGTACATGGAATACACATAGACCCAGTTTTGGATCTGTTAAAAGGTACGTCTATGAGTTTGTTTTCGTTTCAGCTTACGGTCAATAAAGTGTTTCACCGAGCAGCATGCTAATGCTAATTATAATCCACTTTGTCCCAGTAGCACAGTTTTGATGTGAATCTTCTGCACTGCCACATTGAATTTAGCCAGGCCTGACCTGCGCTGAGCCCTCTACGGGGGCTGTCATTTACCATGTGTTAAAAAAAAAAATCTCTTCGGTAACATGGATCTCCCGCACTGGCTGCCACCTCTGTGAGATCAAAGCACCGTGGAAATCCACCATACTGCTCACAGGGGAGTTGTGGAAGCAGGAGCCAGAACGGATTCACCTGTGCAGGGGCCAAGCACAGCTGCATTCCTACCAGCTGGAGCCCGCTGACCGCAGACAGGATTAGAGGCTTTAGCTGCAAAGGTCCCTCCTCATCTCTCTGCCTGAACCTTGTATGGCAACAACCCCTGCAAACACAAATGCCATTTTATGATCACTTAATAACACCTCCATCCTCAGTTTATGCACACTCACACTCAGTAAATCAGCTCCTGTGCCTTTATAGCCACAATTGTCTCTGCGGATAAAGAGGACAACCCAGCAGAGTGGGACTCCCAGCCCATGAATCTGTTGTGAAGGCATTTTTTTTCCTCACCCCCCCATCAGATAAGTATCGCTATACAGCCTGCTTTTTGTGAAGCTGCTCATTCATCGGTTGTATATGCGAGCTCAGACCCTCATGCCTGCCAGGTAAACCCGTCTGCCTCTCTGCTGCAGTGGGGTGGGGGGGGTTTGGCTCTGACTGACTGAAACAACATCACCTTGTTTATCCTGTAAATAATTCACCCCTTCCGGGCAACAGAAACAAAATCAAGGTTGTGTGTTTAACAAGGGAGTCGAGGAATGAGAGGAGCCAGAGAAGAAGGAGGAAAGAAAAAAAAATCAGGTGTTGCCTTTTTAGATAAACTTGGCGCCTGGAGACAGCGACACATCCTGATTCCTATGCAGTGCGAAGATACTGCAGTGAGATGTGTTAGGTGTGTGTGCAGCATGGAATGGTGTGGATTTTTTTTTTTAACGTGTGTGTGTGTGTGTTCACTGAACTTGTCCTTTGATTGCTCTTTGAAGAGGGCGCACAGATCTGTTGGAGACATATTTGTCGTGTTTAACAACACAACCTATGGAGTGTGTCGGGGCGTCATTGAGTTTGATGTTTATCATGAGCGGGGGTGGGGGTGGGGGGGGTGTCGTTCCTGGGTGCTGTCACCCAACCCCCCTTACTCTCTCCCCAACCGCTCAGTGACACTCACATGTGCGTGGACACGCGAGCTGCCTTGGTTTGTTTAGTTGTTTTGTGTTGTCTGACATCACTCCCCTGAGGTGGTGTACTACTGTCTAGAATAGACACACTGTTTATTTCCCCTTCACTTGCAGCACAGGGACACCTTCCTTCTACCTGCTTTGATTCTGTACGTGCACAAAAAGGAAATTTGTAAAGTCGCACCATTAAAAAAAAAAAAAAAAAGCCAGGAAAGGTGTTAATCGGTTAAAACAAGAAGATGCAAAAATGCAAATAAGTTACAAAAAAAAAGCACAATTACACTATTGGTTCCTCTTCTAGAGAAAATCTAATGAGGAAGTACATTATGTATACTCTGATCTTTTATTGGAAGCATTAAAATAACACTGAATCTATCATTGGTGGGTTTCTGCAATGATAATACTCCGTCACGATTAATTATTTAATCTTTTAGTGGCCTCAAGTGCATCCACGTCACCATAGATTATTCTAATTGATTTAGCATTTTTACAGTATTTTATTGCAAAGAAGCCTCCCCATGCTCATCCTGGAGCACATAAGAATAGAGATGGGGCTATGAAACGTCTGTTAAAATGTGTTATTACTTCCTCAGTATGCTTTAGTTCCCATAGTAACAGGTTACTCCAGAGGGTCACACTGAGTGCAATGATGAAACAGTGTGAATCGATTGCATAGTAAGAAGCATACGATTGTTGACCACCAAGATATCTTTACCTTTTCCACTTAACCATTCAGGTCCAGGTCTCTGCAGACAGCTGTTAAAGGTCTGACCTCTCTTTTTAAAACTACCTAGTCCAACTCAAATGATTGGATTTTCAGCTGAGAGATATTAACATCTTTCACTCTGTTTTTTTAAAAGTGGGAGTATTGCACCTTCATTGCACCTTGTTAAGAGAGCCAAATCAAATGTGTACATGCATAACTGAACGCGGATGCTATTGTCATGTCTGATTATTTTTCAAGCATGCATAAGCACGACACTATCAAGTCTTGCCTGCAACAATATTTAGCAGTTTCTGTGTGGAAATGTTATAATCTCTCTCTACTCTCTGCAGTTCCCTTCTTATAGACATGTTCAAATTTAGTATTTTATTCAGTGCAGAGATGCAATAGCTTTACACCTTTTAGACAAATTCAATAAAAAAAAAAAAAAACCCTCTATAGAAAGATTCACAAAATTATTTATTTTTAAGCAAAATCTCCCAATAATGTAATGATTTTTAAGCTCTGTCTCAGCTCTTTAGCTTCTGATGTTCTACTGTTGTATCAAAACAATAGGAAGTGAGTCAGTGTCCAAATACTTGCACAGATTGCATCAGTAGACCATCCGTCAGCTTTATGTTGTCTTGCAGCCAGAGCCTAAAGCTGCATGACAACTGTGAAACATCCATTACAAAAGCAGACTTGAGCAGTGATACACAAGCCTCCCCACCATGCTGGTGTGTCAGCAAGGGATGGAGCTGGCACTGAACAGAAAATGACGAAGATCTTGATATTTGAAGCTGAAATGGGGCCTGGTTTCCCATCGGGCTACATGCTATGCCTCCCCTTTGAGTGTTGATTACAGACATAAGAATGTGGTTGACTGATCTGAAAGGAAATTACTGGAGAGAGAGCTTATCCATGTCTTTGACTGATAATCAGCTCATTAACGTGTTGATCATTTACAGCTCTCCCTCCCGCCCACTCTCTATTCTTTTAGCTGTGTCACCAAAGCAGAGCACTGAGACTTTTAACGTCTTGGCAAGGAGCCTGCCGTGTTCAGACACAGTTAAAAACACGCTCGACCTTTGCTTTGCTCCACTTTTCCACAGTACTGGTCTCCACCCCATTTATCAACCCTCTGAGAGCAGAGGGAAAAAAATTAAATACAACAATAACAACGACAACAACATATGCAACCTGGACGCGAGCGGCGCCTTAGCGCCCCAACATGACTAACTGTGCATGAAATTGAACTGATTAGAGTTATTGACCACAAAGCTCCAGCCCCTGAGAGGACCGAGAGGAGTGAGGAGGGGGTGTGCCTCGTGTGTTACCTGATTGAGTGAAAAATCCTTGACTGGTTGCTGTGATGCCAGGGACTTTACAGGAAAGAGTGATTTAATGGAAGCTGCCAGACCTCATCAATGTCTGCGCTCTTGGTGAGGGCCCTCTGCTCCACCAGTGTTTTATAGAAAAGCGCTAGCGATGACAACTCCTGATGGACAGATGTGTTCTGGTTGTTTTAACTGCACAGTGAAAAGAAACACTGATTTCAGCCCCTGCATTTGACTCTGAAAGAGAGCCTGTGAACCAACGGACGCTGCTGTGGGCCACCCTAGCATTCAGCACCCTCACCCTCTCCTCTTTTGAGGCCTCTATAAATAGCTCTATTGAATTTTTGTTGAGGTTATAAGCCTATAATTAATGTGACTATCATTAGGCACTAGCAGTTCCTCTCAAGAGGAACCAGCTGGAGAGGTGAGGCTGAAAAAATGGAGACTTTTAAGGGTGATTCTGTGTGAGAGGGTGAAAAGGAGTGACGGCCGACTAGCATCCCTGTGATGTGCAGAAGGCACCGCTTTGTTTTCAAGCTGCAGGATAACACACAGCATCATCTATCAACTTGCTGCGAATACCCACTGTGTTGCGTCTTCAGTAGATCTGAATTTCATTGGAATTGCATCATTAATAGAGCAGAAATGATTCCCAGCAACTCTGAGAGAATACATTGACCCCTGAGGGAGACTAGAAACAAGACAATGTTTTTACAGGAGGAATATCTAACTAGAGGTCCCATTACCGCTTCATCAATATACAGCAGCGAGCGAGGGAGAGTATAGGAGGAGGGAAGAGAAGCAAGAAAAGGAGGGAAGGGAACGTAATAGCTTATAGTGCTAATGGCAGTCTGAGCACTCAAGTCCCAAACATTCAGCTGCCTCATCTCATCTGGGCTGTGTAATTGCCCTCCTGGAAGCTGCCACGCGAAGCGCCTGCCTCTGTAGTGAAGAGTGGCAGCTGTTGGATGTTGAGGAGCAGGTCTGGGTCAGGTCCCCAAGTGGGGCTCCTTGCTACTATGAGATGTCATAATTAATAGCTATCTGGGGGCCAGTTTTAGGTGGCCACATTGTCAGGGGGGAGAATCTTGTTAAATCGAAGCCAATTGGAGAGCGACGCCAGACTTATTCCCCACTTACGCTAATGTATACTTATCATCACTTTGCCCGTAGCAAGCACGTCTGTTCAGCATCATACACCCATGTTTTCGGGGATTCTTTTTTCACTTGTTTGTATTAGGTTTCTCTTCTGTATATAAATGCACTCAGAGATATGCCGCTTTGGTGTATCAGGGGAACGTCTGAATCTTCGGGGACCAGCGTTTTCCCTAGTTAAGTAAATATAACATGAGCTGCTGTGGAAGATACAAGCTCCAAGCACCTTAACAAAAATTTGTTACTTCAGCTTCACTCTTTCTTCCCATCCTTTTCTCCCTCTCTCTAACATGCCGCCTGGGGGCAAATCTCACTCTGTCTCATCTGCTGCTTAATTTCACTGGAGCGGCTCTCAGTAATGAAGCGCCTTGATGTACATTTGCCAATTTCTGCCGCTACCACTGCGATATAATTGGGATATGACTAAGCAGGAATACTCAGCACAGGGTTGGTTGACCTCTTAGTGACCCCATGAATAGCTCTTTTGTCATAATAGAGGTATTATCTCACATAATCTGAGAAAGGAGAGGGATTGACGGTAGGGTGCCAGGGATGGAAATGAATTGATGCAACTCCCAGCTCCTGTGCACCACAGAGGACAAAGAAAAAAAATGTGAGATACATTTTTTTTTTTGCTTGCTTCTAATGAAGACATTTTCTTCTTATCTATTACTGCTTTGTGTTTATTGGAGGAGGAAAGCAGCTTTTGGCAGAAGCAGGGGTGGCTGTTTTTCTTCTTTTTTCATGCTAGAGAGGATTTCTTTCTGTGTGTGTACATGTGTGTGTGTCTGTCAGCCATTTCTCTGCGTGGGTGCACTGTGTGCTCACATGTGAGTGTGTATGTGTGTCTGGTAATGACCCTGTAAAATGACAAGCTGAGCTGGCAGTGAGAGTACAGCCGCTTGTCAGAGAGAAAGAAGGTGGAGGAGGAGGAAGGGGAGTTCAGATGGAGATGTGGGGAATGGAGGCAGGGGTGGGGAGTGGCTGTGAGGTCGGTGGTTGCTGTGATTCACCATGCTGTCATCAGAGAGTGACCGAAGCCCCTGAGTGGCCCTCTCTAGTCCCACCTGAGAGGCCTCAAATGGAGGGGCTGCGCTGTCATTATTTACAGCCTGCAGCTCCTAACCTTGGATTTGGAACTCATCGCTGTGAAGGAAAAATCAGATTGGACTTGACGTGTACCCAAGCCAGTGACCTTGATAAGTGTGACGAGCCTGCAGCAAGAGGTTAGGGAAGACGAGCTTGGATTTGTGCATTTGTGTGTGTACATGTTTTCAAGTCTGTGTATTTTTAACCAGGTGGGGAGCTGAATGCATGGTTGAATGACTGAATCATGACTCAAGATGACACGCGGTAGGGCTGCTCATGCACCGTGCCACTGCCGGCATGTGTGACATTCCCTCGCCTCATTTCACGGCCTCTATTGTGACGTCACATCAGGGAAATTAAACGTTTTCACTGAATGCAAAAAGTTAAATCAACAATCCACAAAGGTTTCATTCTGTGCAAACCATTTTAAATATTGTCATATTTGATTGGAAAGTAAATGTGAAATCTTGTAGAATTATCTAATACCAGTATCAGAGTGCAAAAATATCCCATAGCCAAACAGTCTACTTTACTGACTGATACGAAAAATGAGAAGTCAAAGGAGAATTTCACTTAAATGTACATTTGCAAATAATTCACAGTTATGCAAATGAGTGTGTCCTCCCTCAGAACACACAGCTGAGATCGCTCTAAGTTTGGAGAATCAGAAAAGATTCCTCATGGACAGGTCAAGCCACAAATCACAAGAGCAACAGGTTTTTTTTTTTTTTTTTGCCTTTTCCACAACCTAAATATAAAAAGTTAAAGCAGAGGGAACTGACATTCTTTGGTTGAGAAAATGGTGATAAAGTAAATAACTGATTCTAAAGTGGCATAAAAAATTCACAGTTTGCTCAAACCGCCATGAAATTCTTGAGGTTTAAGTTTTTTTTTTGTAGATGGCAAAAATTTACTCCTTGCCTCACATTTAGTGGATTTTCAAAGGCTTGCATGAAGAGCAAACCCTGCTTTTGCACATAGAGGCATGCTGGATGTTGACTGGACAAGTTCTCTGTTATTTATGGAACTACAGAAGATAATAAAAAATAATTAGTTATGAAAAGCATTTAACTTTGTAGTAACAATGAGACAATAAGAATGTAGACTGCAATGAGTCCAGTGATCAGTTTAGGGCACATGTGTCAAACTCCGGTCCTCGAGGGCCGAAATCCAGCAAGTTTTGGTGTTTACCTGCACTAACACACCTGATGCAAATCAAATAGATCCTACTGCTTCTTGTCCATCTATTAAGTAATTTCAGTCAGCTGTGTCAGAGCATGGAGACAACAAAAACCTGTTGGATACCGGCCCTTCAGGGACTGACTTTGACACCCCTGGATTAGGGGAACAGCATCATCAACAACAAGGACGATTTTGCAAATTGTTATGCAAAGATATGTAAAATCAACACTAAATGTTTGTCAGAAATGGAAAAAGCATCAAAATCAAAAGCCTGGTTGAGACTTTCACAAACTTTACACCGAAATTCTCATCCCTGCACAGAAGTATACAGGGGCAAAAGGACTATCAGTGTTTTAAAGTGACTTATTCTCCAGGAAACGAGTGCAAAAAATGTGAAAAACTACTCTTATGTACTTACAGGTCTGCACTTGTTTGTTGTTGTTGATTTCAGGGTTTCTTGAGGAAAAATAGTTGGGAAGCCACTTATGATTAAGATATATGTAAAAGACATTTGGGGCTTTTTTTAGGCTCTCTTATTGCACTGCATTAAAAACCGACAATTGTGTTGCAGAAATCCCAGCAAGTAAACACAGCTAGCTGCAGGATCCATGCATACACATTAAAATGCAAGCATGCAAAGAAAAGTAAAAAATAAAACGAGAAATACTGCTTTATTTAGTGGCACTGAGCTTATTTATAATGGATTGAGGGGTAGTGAATTATCAAGCAGAACAAATTTATTTTTTTAATTTGCTTTTACATTTTTATACACAGTTGACAATATCTGTGATAATGTGTTTACATCCAAAAATAAGCTCTATTTGAATAATTTCGAGGCTAAATTTGCTTTAAAAAGTTGTCTGGGAATGCACGAGAGCCTTCTCTATATAATAAATCTCTTACTGGACAGTTATATTTGATTATTTTTCCATTGGAACTGGTTACCTGGAGACCAGGTGCATGGGGGTGCAAAAAACATTGGACAGCCATCTGAGGACAGGTGATGAAAATGCAGTTTTCTTTCGCAGCAGAGATGCTATTTGGTCGTGTGAAATGATTAATTTCACACACATACAGGTCATCCCCAAAAGCTGCAACATCTCATTCACAAGGGGCTCTCAGTCAGCAACAAAACAGGAGGCTGCAATAAAATGAGCAAACAGCAGCACGTACTGTACGTCAATAAATCTTTGGAGGTTAAACCTGAGCACTGTAGAATTTGAGCAGCCCCCCCTCCCTCTTCCTCTCCTTTCCCTCCTCGTCAGGTAAAAGTCACTGAGTACATCAAGACTGTCGAAACCAAAAAAAAAAAAAGTGCCAACCAGCAGTTTGGGGAGTGTCCTGTGGCAGCAGGAACATACTCTCACTGAGTCTGTGTTTGCATAAGAAGGATGAAGCCTTGAATTATGGGGTTTGTGTAAATAACGAGATGAGACTGTTTTTAGCTCACAAGCAGGAAGGAGGAGAGCTTGGATGAGAATAGTCTCTCTGTGTGCAGTGGAATTGGTCTTAGGTTGTTTACGACAGCTTTCAGCCCTCATATATTACAAGCAGTATGTTTGCTGTGAAGCTACAGTTTGTATGCCATCTGCCTTCGCTGAACTTGACCCGCCAAACAGACTTTTATTTGTAAACCCAGCTTCCTGCAACTGTGTTTCTTTTCTTTCTCCAAGTGGATGATCCAGAAGCCCCACAAGGTGGCCACCTTCTTCGGGTGCATCGGTAGAGATCATTTTGGGGAAATCCTGAAGAAGAAGGCCGAAGAAGCCCACGTGGATGCCCATTACTATGAGCAATACGAGGAGCCAACTGGTACCTGCGCAGCCTGTATCACTGGAGACAATAGGTTAGCATTCTTTCACTTCACTCTTGACCAACAAACAACCTTTTACCACAGATTTAAAGGAGTCATTTTGGTTCATTTTTGTCGTCCTTAGGCAGTTGACTTCTCTGAGCTGGGAGTCATAACAGGGAATCATTGCCAAGCTCACACATCAAAAGAAAAAAGAACAGCTTGTTGTTGTTTTTTAGGCCCCTGCTCGGTCTCAGCTGCCCCAATGGGTTGTCATCCATCTATAAGCTGACAGTAGCAGTGTGTTAGTGATGCCTGGGCTACACCAGTTCTCACCTGTCAGCCTTCTCGGCTGTAAAAAGGGCTTTAGCGTCTCTGGCGACTCTCTCACAAGCATCATCATCAGCACATCTGAGACAGCAGAGGTCAAACAGCACAGTGACACACACACACAAATATCACTAACAGTAAGGGCTGCAGTTCATGATAGGCCTGGTGTCGATCAATAGCCCCCTTCTCTAAACACTCCTCTCTTCTGCAGCCCTTTATCCGCCGCTACTTCAGTTGTCAGTCAGTTGGAGGCTGGACCCTGACCGCCCCGGGAGCCAGCCGTAGTGAGTGGTCTTTGTGGGCTTGTTTGATGTGGGTTCTGACACCTGAAAAGGTCAGGTGCCATGCTCAGGGAGACAAGCTTTGTAATATTTCTTACAGGTGTTTAACAGACAGCTCAGGAGGCCAGAGGAAAGGTCGCCAGCAGGGCCAGATTGGAAGGGGCGATGGCTTTGAAGGATTGGGAGCCAACATGCCACAGCCCCCAGGCTTTGATTAGTGCAAGTCTTCAAAGGGGGAGAATATAAATCTGTCTCCCACTGCTCAATTCTGCAAATTTAAGTCACAATACATGTTAAATAATTACATTTTATTCAAATTTATTCACTTCTCATACATGTAATGAGTCATTCAATTGAGGTTTTCATTATTTTTATAATTGCAGAGCATCATTTGTACCCTGATGTTAATATTAAATGTACTTATAATTTTAATATTTATAATGTATGTTAAAATAACTTGATGATCGTTTTATTCAGTAACTTTTACATAGAGCAAAAATAATTTGCAAGTGTTTTTATTAGTTAGTAGTGTAAAGCCTTTTATCATTTCCTTTTTTCCTTCGATAAATGCAAATGCTAGTACACTAAAAGTTTTAACAGGGTTCATAAACCAAGTGAGCTTTCTGTTCTAATTACAAACACTCAACTGCAAAATCAAGTCATCGTAAGTGTAGCTAAAAGGAAGCTCATTATAGTAAATAATCATTGATTTCACTTTTAGGTGATGTTATCTAACTTAGTAGATTTACTACAGTAGTTAAAGGACGCATACACCCTCTTTAAACATAATTATTTTAGCAAACAACTGTCATGTAGCTGTTATGTTTTCAGACTGTTTAAACTTCCCTCTAAGTGCTTCTCTAAAGACAAGTAGTTTTTGCATCTTGAATCACAAATATGTATATAGAATATATACATATATAGAAATTTGTCTAGAAAATTTGTTTCTTTCGCAGCATTTCACTGTTTTTGACATTTATAACAATAACAATAATAACCCCCTCCAGAAGGTCAAGTTGACATTATAGAGCCAGATCACAACATGTCATTTAAGGTTACTTTCCAAAAGATCAGGTTTATCGTTTTGACAGCAAGTCAATTCTGTCTTTGTGTCATTGATGGTGAACTTCCACTGCAATGTGCACACACACAAAGACGTATTCGCACTTGCACGGGTGAGCACAGTCCCAACATCGGGCATAAACTGCATGCTGTAGATCAGGGGTGTCAAATTCCAGTCCTCTAGGGCCGGTACCAGGCAGGTTTTGTTAGATCCAACAGGTTCTTTTCAACTGAATCATTTATTTGGGTCAGCTGTGTTGTAGCATGGAGACAACTAAACAGTGCCCCAGAACTGGCTGACTGGGGTGGTGATCCCCCCCCCCTGCAAATAAAAAGGAGGTGTGCTTTTGTTTAACTCAAAATTGAGGAGGAGCAGTGTGGTTTTTGTTCTGGTCATGGAACGGTGGACCAGCTCTATACCCTCTTCAAGGTCCTAAAGGGAGCATGAGAGTTTGCCCAACCAGTCTACATGTGTTTTGTGGACTTGGGGAAGGTGTTCGACCATGTCCCTTGGATTCTCCGAGAGTATAGAGCAATGAACCCCCTTTGTATGGACTGTCTGGTCCTTGTAATACCGGTGTCAGAGCTTGGTCCACATTGTCAGCAGTAACTCAGATTTATTTTTAGTAAGGGTTTGGGTCTGCCAAGGCTGCCCTTTATCACCAATTCTGTTTATAACTTTAATGGACAGAATTTCTAGGGGCAGCCAAGGTGTTGAGGGGATCCAGTTTGCTAGCTTAATGATCAGGTCTCTGCTTTTTGCAGATGATGTGGTTGTGTTGGCTGTGACAGGACACTCCACCCTTTTCTGGCTTAGAACACATGGTTCCAGATGTGGAGGTGCTGATTCTCATGTAAGAGTGGGGGTTGAAGTCCTGGCCCGAGGAGAGGAGTTTAAGTATCTCAGTCCATCTTCACTCTTGTTCACAAGTGAAGGAAGAATGGAGCGTGAGATCAACAGGCGGATCGGTGCGGCGTCTGTAGTGATGTGGCTGCTGCACCAATCTGTTGTGATGAAGAAGGAGCTGACCTGGAAGGCAAAGCTCTTGATTTACCTGTCTCTCTTTGTCCCTATCCTCACCTATGGTCATGAGCTGTGTGTAGTGACCAACAGAATGATAAATACAGGCTCTCCCTTAGAGATAGGGTGAGAAGCTCCGCCATCTGGGAGGAGCTCAGAGTAGAACTACTGCTCTTCCACATTAAGAGGCGCCAGATGAGGTGGCTCAGGCATCTGGTTAGGATGCCTCATGGACGCCTCCCTAGTGAGGTGTTCCGGCATGTCACTGCGGGGGGAGACCCTGGACACGCTGGAGACATTTTCTCTCTTGGCTGGTCTGGGAATGCCTCGAGATTCACCCCGATGAGCTGACAAATCTGGCTGGGGAGAGGGAAGTCTGGGCCTCCTGCCTTAGAGTGATGCTCCCGTGACCTGACTCCGGATGAGCAGGAGAAAATGAGGTGAAGATGGAAACAGATGCTGTCCTATGTGGAGCAGCTAGAATTCCCCATAATAAACCAGAATCTTCTCAATTTTCAGTCTGTCTGAGGCAGGTTGCAGCTTAAAATTGACCCAATATTCGTTGTAGAGTTGTAAGAATATTTACAAACTACACAAGTAAATTGTATTTCACCAGGTCATTTAAAGTTGAACTTCTTACTGATCTAATTGTGTTTTTGGCACATTTAAGTTTTTTCTATGGGAAATGATCTCGCAATGAGATTTGAAGAGTAGCTGTGAAGTGATGTGTAAATCATTTAACCAACATCACATGTGCCATATTCACACTGTTACAGCTGATTTTAAGAGTTTTGCATGTCCTGGTTATTTTACCTTTATGAAAGTTATACGTATGAACATCAAAATAGAATAATCACAATGGAAGAAACCGTACCCCTTGAAGTTGTCTGTGAAAAAAAGCAGCAGGGAAACCAAGATTTCACAAGAAAATACTTTACTTTTCACTTCTTTATATTTTTTTATATTTGGTTGAACTAAAACCCTTTTGAATGGCCATTTTTTTAAATGATCTGTAATAACTTTTCACTTTACAAGCCAGCAAACTGATTCTCATCAAGACAAATATCAAGAGATTTTGAAAAATGATCAAAGCTCAAATGAATGCAAAAACACTGAAACTGACTTGTAAAAGATGTCGGCACATCTGGAGTTAATGGAGTCTCTAATCTTATTGATTTTGCAGAATTGTTCGCATGATGGATATAATTGCTCCCAACACTTTTAAGGATGAGACAAGGACAATTTGAAAGTTAAAATCCAGCTTCTCACTTGCATTGCTTACGGATGAAACAGAAACATCTTGTAGATGATGTAAAACGTCAGATTCTTGGAACTTGGATCAGCCCATATCACGTTTACCTCTTAAATGTATCATCATCCGATCTGCTTGTTCTTTGATAGTGCTCTGCTGCGCTCATGTCTGTCGGACTCCCACTGTAATGACACTCATTTTTCCTGTCATGTTTGTTCCAACCTTTGAGTCCATTACTGCAGCTCAGGTCAAATGCAGTCTCTATCCTGCTGTCACATTGCAGCCTTCTTCATCACACTCTGATCAGCTTAGCACACTGCTGCTCCTCTATGACACTTACCATGGTGAGCAGCTTTTTCTTGCCATGTGAGAACAGACCCCTTCCTGTTGTGACACCCTCTTGTCATATGGTCGCTTAACAGTTTTCCCATAAGTAGCTATGATGGTTGCTCTCATTTTGATGGCCGCTCATAAGGAGAAAGAGCATGAGGACGGGCTAATGAGCTATGCTAAGATAACGCCATGTGCTTCACTTCCCATCTCCCACCACTCACAACTAAAGTGCTCATCTGGTATTGCATTTCTGTTCTTTTCCCACCCTCATTAATTATAATCCACTTCTCCAGGTGATGTAATAATGTGAATAGTTTGGAGGTGGGTTTTTGTTGATCCTGGACATCTCTCCTCTTATTTTAATCTCTGTCACTGGGGTTTTGAGATAACCTATTTCTGACAAAGAGAAATAAAAACCCTCAGAAAACTTTAGTTTATCTTACTTCAGATACCATGAAAGAAACTATTAATATCCTTTTATATTACCGAAGAACAAAGGAAAGTCTTGGTCTTTTGCTTTTTTTTTAAAAGAATGTTTTTGAGACAAAATTAAGATGGATGATAAGCGAGGCAGAAGATTTATGGGGTCTGTCTCGGCAGGTCCCTTGTTGCTAACCTGGCAGCGGCAAACTGCTACAAAAAGGAAAAACACCTGGACTTGGACAGCAACTGGGAGCTGGTGGAGAAAGCCAAGGTCTATTATATTGCGGTAAGTGAGACCCTGTACATTCAGAATGACTGTTCCCCAACTCTATTGCCAGAGGAGGACAAAATGTTAAGAGGCTTTATTCAGGAAATGCCTCAGCACGCCTTCTGCATTGTCAATATGTCCATTCATCCTTTGTCGAGAGTGAAATGAGCTGTGTTACCTATTGAGACAATACAGCTCTATTTTTCTAATGTTCCCCTAGTCTTTGTGCATGAAGCTGCAGCACAGTGTGAAATTGTTCTACATGTAATGCATTCATTCATTTCTTTTAACATGGAGGCGAGCCAACAGGTGCTGCCAAAGTGTGAAAATCGATTATGCTAGTTCATTCGGCTTTACCCCCCTCCTACACAATCTCCCCCTTACAGACTAAACACATGCACAGATTGAGGAGGACAGATGTGCGCTTAGACAGTCACACACGCCTGGGCTGCACCACTGAGGTAATGTCTTCACTTGCAGCTCCTAGAGTAGGGTGGCCTGCTATGCTCATATTTCACCGTTTGGGATTATGTTAAATTCCAGCAGATCAACTCGTCCTCTCATCTCAAGTCAAGATGATAGCCCTGAAATTGCACTACATTCTTCCTCTTTAAGCAGTTCATTATTGGTATAAATCAGCATTACAGCCCAGGCATCAACACACTCCCTGGCATACTGTCCCAAGTGAAATTCCCAGTGCTCCCTCTGATGCCTACAGGCCCCCCAAACATGGGCGCACTGTTTTGCAGTTAAGACTGAGGTTTCATAATTAGCCGCCCAGTCACAGAAACAAACACCGGCTGAGAAAAAAAAAGGCAAGGGAGGGGGGGGGGGGGGTGAAAAAAAAGGAAAGAAATACCATTTGTGTTCATGCCAAAAAGCAGATCACTCAGTCCATCCTCCTGAGTTTGTGTGGTCTCATTTTTAGCCTCTGCTTCGCATTAGCAAACATGGCACATCCTCTGCAAATTGGCAGTTGGGTTTTGCCCACATCCGACAGTCTTGTGCACAGGGAAAAGCTTCCGTGGGATTTGAGGGGGGATAGAATGGCCACAAATGGGTGTTTGTCAGTGCTTGGAATCTAAAATGCAGTGTTCGGCGTCCCTCCTGGGCCTCTTTGTCAAAACAGTGGGATCATTCACTTTATTAGAGTCCCATTCGCACTTCCAAGGTACTTAGCTGGATACACTGCCACAGATATTCCCACTTAATACTATATAGTGTGTCTAGACCAGCATACACTAAGGCCTACTCTCTCCATTAACCTTGTCAAGAGCACTTATGTGTATTTACCTAATTTACAGCCAGATTGTACATTTTTCTCTCTGACTACACTAACCTCTTCCCCATGTATTAATGTGCTTTGTTGATTTTCATTAAACTGCTGCTGTGTGGATTATGCAGCCATGTACACTGATCTGTAAATTTAATTACCAGGAAGTGCACATGTGTGTACGTTCACATGTTATTTGCTCACACATGTGTCTGTGTTTGTCAGAGCATGTGCGTTAAGGAGGTGATTGATGATTCCTGGCAGAGAGTCTCAAGGTGCCTGCTAGGATGCAGTGTGATTGGATGAAAACAGAATTATTAGAGGGGGGCTAGGAGCCAGTCTGGCTCATCCAGCAGCAGCAGCAGCAGCAGGGCTGGTGGCAGACGCAGAGCAGGGCGGCAGCACTGCCATTTCTCACAAAGAGAGAGAATGTTGAACTCCTGCCAAATGTTTGGTGGCAGGCTGTTGCTAGGAAATCTGGGTCCTTAGGCAAATCGTTGCACAAAGACCAATAACAAAGGCGAGAGGGGGAAGAAGGAATGGCTAAACGAATTTCAGGCACATCTCTCCCTCTCTGTTTTTTATTGTTGTTGTTGAATGCCATTGCTGCTGCAGTCATGTTTACAGATATTTCATACCTCAACAATTGTCAACATCAGAAATGGAGGGTGATGTATTGTGCAAAGGGAAGATGAGTGACTCTAATTGGTTGGGGTGATGCGAGCATGTTGGCCCAGTTAGCCTCTTCTCCCTTACTCTTTCTGTCCCCCCACCCCCCAGCTCCCGGCCTTCTATGGACATTCCTGTCGTCCTCGTCCTCCTTCATCCCTGTTGTCCCCTTCCTCCTCCTTGTTCTCTATCTTTGCTGTCTTTTTTGCCTCCCCCCTTATCTCTTTCTCTAGTCGCTCAGACATTTGCAGTTAAACACACAGCGTGCACGCACACATTCTGCAGCATACCATTGGCTTGTTTTTCTTACCACTGAGCGCTTTGCCCTGTAATTTGATCTCCACCGCTTGATGCATCCTCCATGATGCCACTTTGAATTAACCTATGTCTCCATAACTCTCCTTGGCCTCTGCTAATAAAATGGCCCTTACTTGCTTATGCCATTTATATTCAGGTAGGGAGTAGGGGGTGGGGGATAGGGGGCTTGGTCTATCTCATGGTTATACATAGTGTAACTAACAAAAATTGAGAAGAGAGGAGAGGAACAAGACAATTGACTGTGAAAAGGCCTGTTAATGACTGGGCACAGATGGTCAGAAATAACCCAAGGATAGACGGAGGAGACACTAGTCCCTGCCAACTGGCTTGGTACACAAAACTCACCCAATGAGACGCAAGATACTGAGCTGTTAGGTCACAAATTGGATCACAGCTGTTCATTTGCACCCGTGCTAAGAGCACAATCCCTGTTAGCTTGCAAGAGTTAGCCACGCCCGAGAAAAAGGAGCATGCCCACCTTTTTTTTTTTCTTCTTTATCTGTGTTTTAAACAGCACAGCAAGTTGAAGCGATATGCCTCACACTGTTAACACTGGCACAGTGTATACAGCATTAATTGGCAGTTGTATTTTTGCCCTCACTGCAGGGAAAAGCTGAGTTCAGCTTCAGTCACTGTAGCATAATATGCAAGGGTAAAAAAAAAAGAGGCAAAAGCAGAAAAAAAAAGTGCAGCACTGGCACCACAAGCAGAACGCCAGCCTGCTTACACCCCAGAGTGACACACACACACACATTGTTACTCCACCCTACCAGCCCCCTTTAGTTTGCAGCCAAAAAAGCAAAGGAAAAGGTTTTACACACACACACACATCTAACTGACACCTCATCAGCCAGCTGAAGGGCTGATTAGCACAGAGGTGACTGCGGCTGCATCTCTGTCCAACTCAGGACCACACTGTCCTCATTTTGACCTTGAGTTTCTTCCTCTTTTTTTTCTCTCCTTTTATTCTCCATTTCAGTGCTGTTCTCCCATCTCTCCTTCCCAACTCCCTCTCTCATGTCTTTCCCCTTTTTCTACTCTATACTGCACCATTATGCACTACCCCTGTCCTTCTACATAGCCAGGGAGGGATCACGAGGCAAAATGCAAGCTTGGGAGAGAAAGAGGGAGGGAGGATAGAGAAGTGGAGGTGGTGAGGGGGGAGAGAGAGAGAGGGGGGGAAAAAAACTGGCAGGCTCCCCCTTTGTCTGCAGGCTATCAGTTACAGTCTTGGTTGCCGATGAAATTTAATCCCCACCGCATTTACATGCCAAGTTTGACTTCTGGCAAGCCTTATTAAATAGATTTGTAAATCATTTCATCTTGATTAGAATCTGTTCTCAAGGGGATCACCGTTTTATTTATTTATTTTTATTTTTGCTTTGCTAGTGTTTTTGGTATGTGAACAATCCGTGCCCACTAGTGTTAAGATCTGAAAGTCAACCCCCTTTTTTTTTCCTGTGCAACTGAGTATAAGCAGTAGGTTTTAGGGGACAAAGAGCAAAACATGCCAAGTCCCGTCTGTCACTGGTCAAGCCACTGTGTCAGCATGTCTCTCATCTCTAGAGGTCATGTTGGTGGCCGGGCAACTGTTCTGATGTGCCTTCTCTTTATTGGGCTGACACCACAGTGTCTTTAGCATGGAACAATGTCATTTCAAATTGTGCCTAATCAGATGGCATTTTGTAATTGCCAGCAAACATCTTATGAATATGAATTTATAATTGTGCAATTACAAGTCAACTGCACCTTATTCATTGGCTTATTTATTTTTTTTTTCTCCTGCTGGCCGGGATCAATTATAGGATTTCAATCTTGAGGCAATCAAGTGATAAGGGCGTTTAGTGTTTGCTGTCACTATATAATTCTCCCGAATGTTAAACATGCATCTGGGAGGGCTGTATTTGTCAGAAGGCTGTGCGTGGAGCTGCACCTGCCTAATTGAGTGGTAATGAGCTGTCAGGAGTGCAGGCTTGGTGATTGGCTCTTGGCGGGGCGTCCTGTGCCAGTGGGTTGTATGGGCTGGCCCCAGCCCTGCTGCAGGATCAGCCAGCCCCACAGCCCTGCAGGCCTGAGTGGGCGGAGTGTGGTAAATTAGGGTGGAGAGGCCAATGACGCTGGCTGTGGAGCCATCCTGTGGCTTTCACTCAACTGTGGGATTTATTTAGGTTGTTTACCATTATGCTTAATCCAGATTTGGTTTTAGTCTCCGTGTATGAGCTTGAAGATAATTGTAGATGTTTTTGCTGTAGCAAAAGTGGAAATTCAACACTTATTACTCAATTATAACAAAGCGTGCTGCGGTTTATTTCAGGTAAACACAAATGCTGCTATGTGGGAAAACTTAGTGTTTACTTAGATGTTTTTTCTGTCTTATGTCAAATGCATGTTCCACACTTTCTGCAATGATTCTCTTTCAATTTTAGGCAAAACCTTTAGTTCAAATTATGACCATCCACATATTTACCAACAATGTTTCACTACATGACCACACTTAGCATTGTGAACCACTACTGTTATGTAAAATCTCCAGGACATTAAGGCTTGGTTAACATCGATCTTTTAGTTGTTCCATCCACAAATTCTGAAACAGAGTCATGTCATGGCTGAGGTTAGACCAAAATGTTAATATTGTCTGAATCTGATACTCCCAAAAAGAACACTATTTTTATGCAAGTTATTTCATTAATTTATCTTCAAGGGTGTCATTTTTAGTATGAAATGGTGGAAATATCTTACTTTGAGTTTATTTGTAGATAATGTAGATAATTAAGTCACCATTAAGTGTATTGTACTGAATTGCATTGTGTCATATTGTGTTTTGTCATTGTATCGTATCACATCGTATTGTACTGTATCGAATTGTATCCCTTCATTCTGCATCGTATTGTATCATATCATCATTTCAAACTATTTATAAAGTACTTTTTAGGCATAATAGCAGAAAAACACAGCCCCAAGTTTTTTAATAAACAAACCGTTGCACACGCAATTATAGTCTCTTTCTCAAACAACTAAATGGACATAATGCACTAATCCACCACTTGACCCTACTCTAAAACAAACTGTGTCTAATTATTTAGAAACCGTATACACACACACATGTCTTGTTTTAGATGAACCAGGTGGGGTAAAATTATCCTAAGGGTCCATCAAAGTCAGAAGTCACCCAACTTAATAACACAGAGGTAGTCACAACGGAAACCACTAAGATCAGTGCAGACCGGGTTCAAACTACCGTGCACGGCCCTCAATTCCTCAGGAAAGGAAAAACACCATGGCAATGACCATGCAGCAGGAACAGCCATAACTTCTGTTAAATCAATTAAAAAATAGTATCAATAAATAAAACCAGTATGTGTAAAAATATTCATAAATGAGGTCATTTAAACCATTAAATTAGCTGTGGTCACCTGGATTACCTGCAGTGTTTAAGTGATAAAATTACACATGAGCTTTGCTTTCCCATAACTTTCCTCCCCAGTTTCCCACACTGAGTCCTCAGACTGCCTACTTTACACAAGAAACAATCCTCTCATAAGCATTTTGCATCGCCTCCTTCCAAAAACAAACAAACATAAAAGAGAATGTCCATTTAGCATCCATAGCATGATTTTTTTGGTAATTAATAAAGTTTTTGTACTCTAACTTACTATTAAAACAACCTATCACATGTCTGTTTATTGTTAAGCATTGTTAAAATGTCCCAAACCCATACATGAAACCTTAATACAGAAAATTTTATAGGGAAAATATACATTATAAGGGCTAACATGTAGAACCAGCCGTCATTTTTTTTTGCTTTTAGTTTTTTATTTAGCTTCAGTGTAAACACTACAACTATTTAAAAGAACAAATATATTTGGATTTGTTTACAGAAAGAAAGTTTACATGATGTCAGAGTTCATGTCGTTTTGTTAATGTAGAAAAGAGGTTCTCATCGTGCTGAACGCATCCGTTTTGGTTCCGACTACTCTCTTTTTGTGATAAATTTATCTCCGTATTTGTTTTTGTCAGAGTAGTGTGTGGAAGAGCAAAGTTGGCAGGGCTGAGCTGGATTTATTTTGGGAGGCTTTATTTACAATTAATAATTGGAACATTTTTTGGATTCTGGTTTGTTTCCAGGCTGTAGCCCATATTGCTTCACCAGCAGGCTGTGTCTTTTTTCTTTCTACACCCACATTACCTTGTAAAAGCAGTTTCTCTTCTGCAGCAGGGGAAACACCATGTCCTTTCACCCCAGATTACTGTGTGCATCTGCTCCACCAGCAACAACTCTGTTTTCTGCCGGATGAAATAGTTTGCACTTAATGATATTTCTGCTTGCCATCACCTTGTCCCCACGCTCCCGCTGCTTCAAAGCCGCCGGCATATCTGTGCTGTTTTTATTCATGAGACCAAGTTGTAAAGCATTGAATAATGTTTCCGTGCTACACTCTCGTTTTGCGGCCATTTGTGTGAATTCCACATCTTAATTGAAAAGCCTGAGTAATTATTTGTCAAGTAACGCCGGGCAGAAAATAAATAGCCACTTTGCGGCTGTGAATTGTGCCTGATAGCCATGTGTTGATACTCTCACCAGGGAGGGTAAAAACCTGCTCTACTGGCTAAGTATCTGATTAAGATTCACATGATGGAACCGCAGACGCTTTAGGATAGCGTGTCTCCTGGGCAAAGATGGTGAGTAGAGTTAAGTGTCAGACAGTATTACATGATCACACTGGAGCATAAAGCTTTGACTTAATAAATATTGCTGAAATATTCTCACCGCAAACCATCAGAAGCACTCTGGTCAGCTTGCCAGGTTTTTAAAGCTGCCCAGACAGAACCAGCACAGATGTGATTTTCTGTGTGGCAGATGCTGGACAGTGCTCTTTGAGAATTGTTTAATTTTGCAAGGTTTAATTTTTCCTTTTATTCTCTTGTAATTTGTTTATGGTCTGTTTTAAGCCAGCGCGTACCTTCCTCCTGCCAGTTTGGCCTCGATCCATTGTAAACAGTCAGTATTTCTTTTTTACTCTCCCCTTTTAAAGGAAAGTCATTAATTATTATTTTTAAAGTTATAAATCTCATGATTTAAAACAATTAAGCATGTAATTATAGTTGGTTTTGATGGACAAGTTGAAGCAATAATTGATCACTTAACATTCATCCTGTAATCATGTCTGTACATGTTTCCGGTGCTACTAGCAGATACTATGCACAATGTACATCATTGGAAGAGGCTGGAGAATTGAAAGTCCACAATTTTATTAACTGGACTAGAAAACGGTATTTTTTATCCCCTCGGTGTTTTTCGAATGAGTTTAAGCTGAGAAAAGCAGCAGGTGTTTTTAGCATATCAGCTTGTTGTGGCAGATTGTTGTCATCTACCTCTGGGGATATAACATTTGTCTCTGTAACAGTGAGCCTGTTAAAGTTTGTATTTTACCTGTTCAGTCATTTTCAAAGATTAGAAAAATTATCCATTAGTCTAATCTGATGTTATATATGGCTGGATGCAGTGATGTATTGCTGATTATCTGTACATTCTTTGGTCCTCTAAGTTTTTTGACTAAGCTGGTTCCTGTGCTGGTTTGGTGCTAGAGCCGGAGCTTAGCTGGTTCAGTTCTAGTTTTGTTTTCGACTAAAAGAGCCGAATCGGTTCTGCATCATTGCGTGATCCAAATCCCGTTTATGTGCTTAATATAAAACGTCACAGCGTCCCGTCACATATGAGTAACACTATAACAGCAACACTTACCAGACTCTGTGGTGTTGAAGTTATGAGTTATCACCATGGCATCATCCACCATGGAAAGAGGAGTAACTCAAACATGGCGGAGTTCAGGGCGCCTGTTGTTTAGTTCACCAGCTTTTTACCGCTACAACCCAGCTTCCTCTAATGATTTTTTAAAATCTTTTTAAGCTTGTATTATTTGTTGATCAGCTGGTTGAAGCGCTGTTTTCGCTTGAACACAGACTTTGTGCAATTTGTTTGTTTAATTTACTTTGAATCTCCGCAGGCGACCGGGAAACACTGAGTTTCCTCCTCAGACCAGCTCTGTTCGTTCTTAGGGTCCATTTCTTTGCTTTTGTTAAGATGTGGGTCCATGTTTCAACGCTATTATTTTAGCCAGGTAACTTTGCCCCCAGCACAGAGTTGGTGCCTGGATTGGACCAGTTTTGAGAACCAGGAGACGGTGCTTAGGTGGTCAAAAACCAAAGCACCAGTACCAAAGTTCTGGCTGGTGTTTCTGGCTCCAAACCAGCACAGGAACCAGCTTGGTTCCACTAAGAGTGGTCATTACTCTTAGTTTGGGTCCCACATCTACACACATGCCTTTATTTATAGATGTTGTGCTTACTGTATGCATTGCAGTTGCTTACCATGGTTGTCGAGGGTTGTGAGACGGATAAACACACAGGTAGGACAAGGCAAGCTAATTTAATTAGAATATTTTAATCACAAGATAATTAATAACCAAAATGTTACATAGAGAACTGGAATTATGCTCCATTTACATCACATTAGTCTTAATTTTCTAATTGGAAAGTAGCTGTTGTCAAATGCTACTACTGTTTGTTTAAACTCAATATTGTCAGTCGACTGATTTAACATAATTTTTAAAAGAATTTGGCACAATAAATTGTTCACTAAATGTATGCCCATTTGGTTTCACTTGCAATGGAAACATTCTGTAGGACACAATGTAGGACACTGTCCAGGAGGTCTGGCTGGATGAGGCCTTGCCCTGCAAATAACCTCCTTACACTTGTTTTTCTGTGGGCATTTCCTGTTTTCAGTAATATTACCTAACCAGCTTTTAAAGTGTGTATAAGTGAAACAATTATCTTCTGGTTGTGTTCATATTTTTTTTTTCTCCACTTTTCCATTTTTTTCCTAGAATATCAGCCTGCTTTTTCTTTACATTCAGCGCACATAAATGTGAACTACTGTAACAAATAATTATGCATTTTTATCAGATGCCAAAGAAAATGTCTGATTATTTTAACATTAAAGTATTTTGGTTATTTTCCAGAAATGCTGCTAATCACTGCTCCTCCTTGCTTCCCTGCCTTTCCAGATATTATTTTAGGAAACAATTTCTTGTAGGACAAATTCCTTTGTGTCTGATATTTATTTAGCTCGTTTCTACATGAGTACAGGCAGCCATAAAGTCTTTCTTTTCATACATGGTCCTACTCAAACATTGGCTACTACTCTGACCTTATCTATTGTTTCTCAAGTGTATACTGCAAGCAGCTTTGGAGGCTTTATAGAGACTTAGCCGGCAGGGCTGCCGTTGCTCCGGTGGAACATTTAGACCTCTGGCAAGTGTCAGATTTTCAGCTACACATTAAATCTCTTAACCCAGTTCTTCCCCATCTCCATTTCCTCTCCCTGTCTGTCTTTCTGTTCTTCTTTCCTTTTCCTTCTCTTTCTGCCATGCTAACAAGCTGGCTGTGATTTATTTTTCATGTGTGGTATTGATACCCCCCACCTTAATTCTCCAGCTTTTAAATTCTTGTGCCAGTGGTTAGCCTGGTGCCCAGTCCCCTGAGGGGGCAGAGTGAAAATGTAGCCAGAGCAGCTGCACATCACCCCAACTGGGCAAAGTCCTCCAGACGCACTGTCATGGGGAAGCCAGAGACGCTTTGATTAGCATGTCTGCCGTTACTGGCCAGCTTGAATGTCACGCACCTCGAGCCCAGTTGTCTAATGCTTTGGCTGGCCAGTGGGGCCACTCCTCACAATTACTGATAGGGCTTGTTCTCGTCTGGAGGTGAAGCCAGAGAGCGCACCAAAGTGCCAAAAGACTGTCCTCTGTAAATAAAAAGCAGCATTTTTCCGTTTTGATGTTTTTTCTCGTGCGTGCTTTATTTCAGATGCTGTGGCGCAATCACATTTGAAAGCATTTTATGTTCCCAACATAAGAGGTGGGGGTGGGGTGGGATACCAATCAAAACAATAAATGTGGTTCCTTTTGACAAAGCCCTTGGCTCGCAGTTGTCAGAAGATGTAAGCTGACTCATCCACACAAGAAGGGCATGTATCCCTGGGAGCGAGGGGCAAAAAGCTATGATGAATCCTCCCCTCTGCGTTTGCCTCTTTCCACTGAGCCTGCATGGATTAATTACCAGACTAGTAACTAGTTTAGTCCCATTATTTATTTTTTCTTATGAATAATTTCACTATCCTTTTCTGCCTCTATTTTATTCTTCTCAGGACTTTCAGCTTCACCCTGTGGAAATAAGAACACATTGATTATTTTCCATCTAGCAAATATCCCACCAACTGAGGAATAACATACCTTCCCCCTAATTGGTTTGTTTATCTTGAGCAACAGACTCTGGGTTTGTTTGGACTCTGGCTGGCATCCACACACTGCATCGCTCCGCAGCATGATTACTCACCTTGGGAGGAGGCTGCTGTGGCAAGGTTGATGTTCCCCACATAGACATCAGGCTGTCATTCTCCCCACTTATGTGACATCATTTGCCAAGACAGATTTGTTACAGGAGGAATAAATTCAGGCCTAAAAAGGGATTGATTTAAGGACAGGCTGCAAGTGAAGGAAAAGAAAAAAGGCGACAGGAGGGATGGGGGCTCCGAGACACATTTCGCCACTCAGAGGGCTCGGGCCAGATCCAAACAAGCTGCCAACAGAAAGATGGATTCTGGCTTCATGTATAATTGATAAACTGTATGTTCTAGGTGTCAGCTTTAAAGAGGGAGCTAGGACTATATCAGGAAGCTATTTTTCCTCTCTGAGGCGAGCATCATTTTTATTTTGTCCTCCCCCGTTCTCTGGCTTATCTTCTCAGTTCAGAAAGCCCCGTTGAAAATTATCGTTTTCTTTGAAGGCGACGTTTAGGAAGTGCAGCATTAAAAGCACATCCTGTTCCTGTGCCTATTAGCAGAGCTAGTATAGGGCAGATACCCATCTGCAAAGTTGACTGAACATCCTGAGTTATCAGGATTAGCCATCTCACTCTTGACACCTAGCACATTAATATTAGCTATGGGAGAGTCTATCCTGCTGAAAGCAGCATAAAAGGATTAATGCAGCTCTTATCCTTTTGGAAATAATGCCCTTTATTGAGCGGATCTGACACTGTAGAGGCTAATGATGACATTGAATGGAGCCAGAATAAGTAATGGCGCATCATCCCATGTCATGCAGCCAGAACAGTCGCTATTTGCATTCTAACAGCTCAGACTGTATTGATTGTGCTGAAGGCTTTCAGTTGTTTTTCCTCTTCAGCAGTAAGAGGGTGTTACTCAATCATCAGCGTCCTGTAGATAATGACAGTCCTCTCCCTGTGGCCCCAATGACATGTTTCGTTCATCGCCGTACTGTACGCCGCGATTTCACCTCTGAGCACTTTGAGCTGCAGCAATTACTGTACACGGAGCACAATATGCCAGCATGCCACCCTCCCTGTCTTTGACAGAGTCTGTCGGGTTAATGTGGCTATGCACACTCACTTTTATAGGGATACATTTTTATCCTGCCATTCAAGCCGTGTGGATTTTGTACATTTTGTCCCACAGAGGTTGACGTGGACCAGGGGAGGGTGAAATACCAAATTTATACCCTGTCATTTCCTTTAGGCACAATAGCTGTGAGAAGCAGTTTCCACTTGTGTGTGTGTGTGTGTGTGTGTGTGTGTTCTAAATGGGACTTGAAGTGCAAAAAATGGCATGATTCATATTATTTCTTAATACCCCCTCCTGTGCACTTGACTCAAAACGAGGCTGGATGTAAACAGGAAATGTGCCTGGTGGCGTCCAGCCACATGGTGGGGATTTGAAATGATTGTGATTCAGGGCGAGCGAGTCTCCTTGAACCTCTAACATGATTTCATTATAAAGAGGTTAAACAGCTGTAATAATAAATCTGTCAAATTTTTAATACAATGTGCCATTTTGTCCTGGGCATTATCAAACCGAGGGGCAGACAAGTGGCCATCAGGGCCACCTGAGAACATCCGCTCTGTTCTTCCTGATAAATGGCCGCTTCCCCTTGGTGTTATATATATAAGATAAGACAAGATAGTAACCTTATCAATCAAGACTCCTTTCTCCTTCCTCCCCGGGATCCGTGTTATGTTTTAAGTCTGTGCCCTTTCAGTGGTTTTAATGGAAATGCTGCACGCTCATTCCGCCAATGCCTCTTTGAGTCTTGATGAGCTGATAGAGCCCCAATTATCGAGGCAAATCCTGGTGTCTGATTTGCATTACTGACTCTTGTTTTCATCACACGCAGCAGAAATGTACATGATTGAGGTCCTGAGATGTTGGCCTGCTTTTCCAGAGACTCACATGGCTTATGTGTGTGTCTGTGTGTGAATGGATGTGCATGCATAGGCATAGGAGATGGATAGATTAGATTAGATACAGTAGAAGCTATGCAACCTAGGCTGTTTGTGCATACAATGTGATTTAGTTGTGAGGTTTGAGCCCGCTTTTGGTTCTTGCGATGGGTGAAGGGATGGAGTGACCGTGACAGTTTTGGGGATGTAATGTCTCTGAATGAGGACGCATAGCCCCCGTAAGGCTCTATCTTCTTGCAACCAAACATGGCCGCCTTGTCTGCTAAATGAATTCTTTGCTACACCTGTGTTGTTTTAACTGAACTGTTGCCTTTTTATAGATTTACCTACAGTATATAAGGAGAAGTGGTTTGATTGTATATCAGCAGTTGTACTTATGTTAGATGTTGATGCATCATAGATTGTCGTATTTATAGTTTTTTCTTACTCAGAATGCTAAAAGCAATGCTTAAACATCAGCCTCTGCAAATGTCATCAAAGCAACAGGTCTTCAGTCAAAGCAGCCATGTAAGCAGTTTAGTAATACCAGTAAAAAGAGCAAATAACAATGGCAGGAGGTAAACGCAGCACACACGTTATACAGAGGAATCTTCATAAGGCAGGGGGAGGTTCTGTGTATGTATACATTCAAGACAAACACACAAAAAACCTTTGGCACGTGGGATCGTTTTTTGGAGCAGGACAGTCTCAATAAAAATATGGCCGTGTCGTCATCGCTGCAGTTAAAAATGAAGCTCCGACTTTTGTTTCACATAATCACACACCTGGCTCTCCTGGCTGCGTGCTCCTTTTTTCATATCTGAAACTAAAACATCATGTCCAGAACTTTGGCTGGGGAGCGCTGCAGCTCATGAAAAATGCATTCACTCAGCTCTTTTTCCAACTCTTTGCCTCTGATACTCTTGTCATATCATATCCATGTCATGTCAGTGTGTGTATTAATTATGTAGCAGGCCCAGCTGAGGAGACAATATGGATGCATGTGAACCAGACAACTCATGCATGTTCCTCACTGATCGTTGAGCTATTCATATAAACAAGAATTGATCAAGGCAGAGAAGAGATATTAATCCCTAAAAGTGAATAACTTTTATATTCTGTGTTCATTTTTTGTTCTCTGCTTCTCCTTTGGGCTTTGTTTTATTTTTAGCATCTTACTCAGTTCAACTGTTGTGGTCACTTTTTTCCGGTTCAATTGAGATGTGCGACCTGGTCATCCCACGTGGGGTTTATCCTTTCTTTCAGCTTGCCGGCATGCAATCGCTCAACATTCCTCAAACAAATGGCACCCAGCAGCACCTTTTTGGAGGTGTCCCAAATTGCAAAGGTAATTTATTTCTTTGCGTGCAGAATTATACTTCAGTAAGAGGTCATATTGTAATATGAAATTGCTCAGCGGCTGCACACATGCCAGATCCTGCTGGGGTTTTGTGTTTGTGTTTTTATTAGTCCTCTCTATGCAGTATTCATATGAAACTGTGATAGCACTTGAACATATTCCCTTGCCAAAATGAATATCAGGAGGGAGCACAGTTCTGGGTGGTTCCTCTTGAAATGCAGCTGTTTCCCTCAGGTCATCTTCTTCCTTCTGTAACAAATGCTCTCCTAGGATTAAGACCATAACAAACACTTTTGATATTAATCTTCTTCCAGGACCTTAAATGAAAGCTTGCATCTCAAAGAAAATACAAATACTTACCTCGTTTCAGTGAGATAGATTTAAATGTCCTTTGTGTGCATCATATAAGCGGAGGAATGCTTCGAGGGTATCACCCTGTCATTGCCGTCGCTGATCGGGTGCGTTTTGTAATGTTAGAATGAGTGTTTTACAGCACGGTGATTGCTGCGGTTTGGCAGGAGTAATTGAAAGTTCAAAGCGTGGATCTGTGAGCATAGCCTGGGGATAGGTTTCTGGAGAAGCTGACACTTCAGACGTATTATGAAGCTATCACGTCTAATTTTCACAGACCTCTTTTGTAATTTACCCCCAATTCAGACGTACCATCTCCGGCTCTGCAACACAATGCACACTTGGCTTGCATTGTTCACACTCATTGGAAGAGACACTGAGTGAATGACTCTTGGAGCACAAATAACATGCAGCAGTGTTCCTGTCATATTTGTTGCTGTGTAATGGTTCCTGATTTGCAGTTTCCTGCAGCGCCTATTCGGTTTGGTGCGGAGAGCACAGCACTGCACTGATTTCACCAACTGTTATTCTGTGCATCCAGTCCAAGCAAGTTGTTTACAACTCGCTGCTAAAGCAACCGCTTGACAGATAAAGGACCTCAAACCAGCGCACAGCCTTTCAGAAGGGGAGAAAACCTCTTCAGACGGAGGACTGGGGTTTTCCACATGCCGCCCAGACGTTCTCACACATATTGAGTTTGTCTGTGTGCATCTTTGAAGATGCAAATGTGTCAACCACATGTAACAAGCCACCCAGAGAGGAGCTGAGATGCTCAACTGCCTTTCTCACGGCTCCTAAATGGCTGCCAGTGATCTTCAGCAGCTCTGAGTGTCTGCAAAGCTGGCAGTTCTTTTTTAATGGTCAGATTAGTTTTTGTGGGATATTGGGGGATTTTGGTTCTCTTATTGATGAAGAAAAACACCCAAAAACGACCAAAGAAGATGTGTTGTAGTGGAAATAGATGTGTTAATGATACGAAGGACATTATTGGTCCTTATCTAAACAAGAGGTTAGTAGAGATTGCAAGTAGTTTATATCCATTCATTCATATTTTGCCAATTATTTCCTGAACGGAGGCGCTGGAGTCAATCCCAGCTGTCATCGGTACATCCTGGACAGGTCGCCAGTCCATCACAGGGCAAACACAGAGAGACGAACCACCATACACACTCACACTCACTCCTATGGACAATTTAGAGTCTCCAATCAGCCTATCCCCAAGGTGCACGTCTTTGGACTGTGGGAGGAAGCCGGAGTACCCGGAGAGAACCCACGCTAACACGGGGAGAACAT
>JBAMIG010000023.1:8049318-8059906 GCA_037177335.1 Kiunga ballochi | reverse complement strand
GAGTACCCGGAGAGAACCCACGCTAACACGGGGAGAACATGCAAACTCCACACAGAAAGGTTCCTGGTTGGACCCCCACCCCGACCGATGCTCAAAACTTCTTGCTGTGAGGCCACAGTGCTAACCAACTGCGCCACTGTGCAGCCCAAATAGTTTATATTTTAAGCTTATTTAATATAAATACATATGCATTACCTCGCACTCGTCCGTGAGCTTTTACGTCTGATGTAAGAGGGGAAAAGAAACGACAGCACATCACAGCGAACCATATTCTGACAGAGAAGACGTTTGTAAATTATTAATGTTTTCCCTTGCACTGTCACCTATCGGTGCCTTATCCTGCTATCCTGCAGTTTTGAAATGTAAGAGTAGTAGCCCTGCGATGTGGCAAGTCATGTTTCAGGCTCTCATTTTAATATGTGAAGTGAAAGGTCGGGTGATATATCCTGATCTGTCACCGTACCAGTTTAAAATGGTGCGCGTTTTACGAGGCCCACCCAGCTTGTCGAGCGAGCTGATGATGAATCAATCTTTGTGAAACATTTATAGTGCCCACACTTTCAGCTCCACCCTTTCCTTGCATGATGCCAATTAGGCTCATCCCCAGTGGCCCCTGCTGTCTGAACAAGGAAGCCCTCTTGTATTGTGATATTGATATCCGGCGGAGGCCGGTCCGGCTGCTCTTTCTGCACAGCTAATTTGCATTCGCCAGCATGTGGTGGAGATCACATGCCGGATGCCTCTCCCCCTTGTTCCTAAACCTATAGTGTTGCCTCCTTCTCTCAGTTTTTTACTGCTTTTTTTTCTACTTCTTTTTTTGAAGGAAAGGTTTCTTGATTCCTAGCATGCCAGAGAAGGGTCCTCTGAGGATTACATTGGCTAAGCCCTTATCACTCCAGGAAATTCAGTGCCTGCTTAAAAAAGTGGTAGGAGTAGAAAATCAAGGGGAAGTGTTATTCTTTTTAAGTTTTTCCCTATTCCCATGGAAAGTTATTACGGGTTTGAAGAAAACTCCTTTTTTTTTTTTTTTGGCACTCGACTTTTCTCATAACTGCATTTCATATTTCACTCTTCTTCTTCTTCTTCTTTTTTTTTCAGGCGGCTGGTGGAATTTTAGAAGTGGAAAATGTGAAGGCAGGTGCTTGAGAGAGAGGGAGAGAGGGGAGGTTTAGGGAGGGCTGTGCTCACTGGGAAGCAATGTTAAACATCCAGGGGAAATGTTTGTTATTCTAATGGGATACCACCATGGTAACAGCTTTTAGAGACTCCCAAGGCTTTGTGTGGAGTGTATACACGCATTCATCAATCTCGCCTAATTTCTTTGGGGATTAGCAAATATAATCAGTCTTTTCTCCAAGTCATCACCTGTTCATCGACATGAATATTATGGTAAAATGAACAGAATGGTTGTATACAGGGAGGCAATACTCAGGCCAATAATACAAATCATAAATTGAAGTGCATTGCTGAAGAGATCCGAAAGTCATTAGTTTCCTGTTTGAACTGAATGACATCTTGAACAGAATAGCTTACATGTTGCACATACCTACTCCTTTTACCTTTTTTCTTTTTTTTTTCCCCAAATCCTTGGAACCAGGAGCAAAGCACTTTGGCTCATATTACATCTTCAAGTCAAACATGTTTCAGAGGTAATGAATTATGTTATTTTGAGACCTAATACCTTTACAAGGGTTTAAAAGCGATGGACTGAACCCATTTACATGGCTTGTTGGTGGGGAGAAAAAAAAAGAAGCCCTTCATGATGACGAGCCTCTGTGTTTAAAAGGCTTCAGTAACTGGTAAGCCTCTCTTACTAATATACGTTTTTTTTTTTCTCACCCGCGACAGATTTCCTTAAGTGGCTTATGCAAATTGCAATTGCCACGTTGAAGCTGGGGAGTACACAGAATACATTTCTCTCCGGCCATGAGCGGCTAACAGTGCGCTGAACTTGTGCATGTGGTGATGGAGGGGTTTCACACAGCACTGTAGCGTCGTGGGAGCATAGCCTAACCTAAAGCTAAGCCTCCAGCCGGAACAGCCTTCCATCAAAAACACAACACTGCTCTCTTATCTACTGGCATTTCTGTCTGATACAAATAGCCAAGACATGATATAGTTGGCTACATGTCATATCTGGCATTGTACAATACTCTGTCTACTCCTGACCCCCCTCTTCCTCCACTTCTGTGAAATATGCTTTTAACTCTCCAGCTTTTTGCCTTGGTTATTTTTTCCATGTAGCAGAGACAGACCACTGTGTTTGCTCATCTTGGCCAAAGGCCAAAGGCTCTTTCTTGATATAATCCCCACCATCGATCAGACTTTGTTTACTCTAACATGGTTCCTCTCCCCTCCAGCAATTAGAAGGCAACCTTCCACCTCCTGCTCCTCAGACTAGCTTTATACGTTTATTTTTCCCTTAAGTGGTAATTTTTCATGTTGCAGCTCAGATCTAAGAAGTGTGGGTGTGTATTAGGTAATGGATACTCTTCAAGCAGACTGACGTGCGAGATACCAAATTTCTCTTAATGTTTCTTTGTCTTTGAAAAGAAGAAATCTCCAGTCACCAAAAAAGCTGCTCCACCACGTTGCAAGTGCATTACTGAGAGATGATACGCACATTTTCTATATAGCACTCCACATCCTGTGTTTTATTTAAGCTGCACCACTTAGAAATCTCAAGCACCTTTGACATTTTTTTTAAATAGTCGAGTCTGACCCTCCCATCCATCTAAGAGGCTCTTGTCACGATTAACAGGCAGGACACTAACTTGTTTTTTCTCTACTTGAGTCAAAGAGACATATTTAAAAGCAGTTTGTTTAAAAGTAACAATTTCATTATGCTGTGCATAAAAAAATGGCATTCAGAGGCAAAAGCATATGTGCATTGCAAGTCCATCGATAAAAGAATTTCTCCTCGGGGGCATCTATCATACGTGGAGCAAAGCTCTTAAATCTTCAGCAGGAGAAAATTAGTGTTTTATTACAGAAAAGTGTTTAAAAGAGGGGAGATTTTGTGTGAATGTGCATTTACATCCGCATGCTTATTCACATCGCCAGTGGAAAAAACAGTCGGTATAAAAAAATCAAAGTCTAAACAAAGCAAAAGTTTCCCAGTTTTCTGAGGTGGAAAAGGCATTAATAAAAGCAGAATATGAAAAAGTGCTGCAGAAACAGACTTAGAGAATAAATCATGACATACATGAAGACTTAAACATTCACTGAACTTCCGCTTTACTGGAGAGAGGATAAATTGTGGCAGGAGAAAACATCAGACCTGTGCTCAAGTTTCCATCCAAATGTAGCTCAAACCAACAAAAGTAAATTTATATGCTTTTCCATCCACTGCTGCTCCTTATACTATACAAAGATAAATCTGTCAGATTCTGCTCATGTGAGGTTTGACTTGCACAAGATTTAAAGACCACGTTGTTTTTTTCTCCCAACTTAACATGTAGAAAAGCAGCTTGCTGTGTATTTGTGTGTTGCAGTGATACAGATACAGGGCCATTGTTTTTGTCCCTACTGCTGCAGCAAGGCCCATCCCATCAAGTCTGATCAAAAACTGATATCAAAATAATAAATATAATCCATATTAGTTAAGTCTGAAAAATAATTAAAAACAGCCTTTTGGGAGAAATGACACTTCAAAGCTATGGCCAGGAGAGTAAAAAGTGGTATTATTGTGCATATTAAGGCAAAGGTGTGTAAATCTAACTAAGTCACTATTAGACTAAAAACATGTATTAACTCCATTTTTGGAGTTCAGCTTTATTCCTTTTTAATCTATGAAGCATAAATATGTTTTTAATGTTGTAGCAAGCTGAGAAATAAAGTTCTAGTGGAAAATCCAGTGTTTCCAGAAAACACTTTTTTCTTTTTTTAAAAAAAAATTCACCTCTGAATGAGTTAAACTAAAATTAGTGGTGCATCAAGTTCTCTCTTCACTCACAGTTGCTTAAAAAACCAAGAAGAGGTGTGATCTGTCTTCCTGTGAACGTTGTTTGGTTCTTTATTAATGTTTGAGTTAATGGAAGAAATGTTTTAAAAGTAATTAAAAAAGGACAATAAGAGAAACAGACTAGCACAATCAGATTTTTACCTACTTTGTATCATACAAGTTGACCTTGCATCCTCACCAAACAAATGTCTGATGATCTGAATTAGTCATCTTGTCCTGCAGAGAAGTTATATTGAACGCAGCTCGCTCAGACTTTTCAAAGGCGAGCAGCCTGCAAACGCCTCTGAACCTTTTTATTTTAACATCTAACACGCTTCTTTGCCGCTACTTTTAGTAGATGATCCTGACACCCTGCAGCTGCGTCTGAACTGAAGGTTTTAGGTTTAGTTTCAGGTGAGAGAAAGACTGACAAGCTAACATTGTTTGCATTTTAGCAAGAATGTGCAGGTTTTCTACAGCAGTGATATTTCAACAGCTTGTAGGAGAAAAATTGACTGGCGTGCAATAAGTTTGGCACCAATTCAAAGACAGAATATGTGCAACAGTGGCCAACTTTTAATGGTATTATCATGCAGTTTGTTTGGGAAGTTTAAAGCTCCTTTAGTGTTTATACATTTCTGCTTTTTTTTGCTTTTGATCACATATATTCTACCCCGCAGAGGTATTTCTCTCAGCTGTGATTAGCCATAGCAAAACACTTTCCACTCTGCAGTGAACTGTAAAGGCAGCTTAAACTTTTAGCAGAAACTGACACCCCGTCTTAATCAAAACAAAGCAACGTGCAAGTCATTCTTCCATCCGCAGCGCCGTCAAACTTTCTCAAATGCTCATGTTTCTGCCTTCGGCTGTGTGCAGTCAATACACCTCTCTGGTGGGCCCGAATAAAAACAAAGATGATCAGAGTTGACTCGCAGCATCATCACAGTGCTGGGTAGGTAAATACACGCCGAGTGAATAAACAAGCTCTGAAGTTTCATAGCCTTGGCGGTATTTCTCACTGGTTGTCATTTTATGTAGCAGTGTCAATTTTTGCATAATTCCACGGTGCATTGGCTCAGCTTGATTTGGTTTACAGCCGCAACTTTCAAGGAAATTGGGCTTAGGGTATGAAAGTTCACACTTCTTGCCTCAAGGCAATTGATTTCTCCTGAGCTTGATTTCAGTTGCTGAGTGTTGGAACCATGTCCTGTCACAGAGGTCTAATAAAACCTGGACCTTGGTGTAAGCTCCGTGTTATTTTTATCCTTTCAAAATCAGCAGATGCCGAATTTTTTAGAAAATGTTTTAAATAATTAATAAAACAATGAATCAATTCCACCAAAAGATGAATCACTGACAGATTTCCATGCCGTTTATCGTGCTGTAATGAAAAACACTTGTTAGCAACACAGGGCGTATTTTATTTTCAACAAACTAATTAAATGATAATGAAATTAATAAATACTTGCAGCATTAGTTTAATCTTTTTGATCATAGAAGGTTTGTAAAATGTAACAGTACATTTGAATGTGCTCTTTTTTTAAAAGGCTTTCAGCCAAAATGATCAATTTATATGTAAATGGGCAATGCGGGTTTATTTATATAGCCCATTTCATGCAGTAGACATTTCAAAGTGCTTTACAGGAAACATTTAAAGCATTTCAGGCAAAAGAAAGCATTTAAATGTGCTCAAAGGTGGCAAGGAACATCAAAAATCACACTGAAACCTATAATAAGATTAAAATGATTATAAGCAAGCTGTTGGAGGTTACTCAAGTCTGGAACCTGGCCCGGTCCCTCTGACCCGAGTCTTTGGGTCTCTGGCCTATATTCTCTGATCACATCACAGATGTATTCTGGGACATAGAATAGGAGGATTTATTCAAACGCTGAAAAATTGATGACAGTAGAGGGTCGGTGTCTCTGCTCGAGTCTAAAGACTACAAATGAACAGAAAGCCTCTGAATGACATGGACATTAATCAGACCAGGACGTATTTGCTGGAAAAATGATGAAAAATGCTGAATCCAAGACTTTTGACTGACTTTTTACTTCTGGCCCTTTGTCTGAAACTGTTACAGAACTTGAGATGTTTAAGTGACACCGTGCACTTTGCTTCCCCTGACTAATTCAGCATGCATTTTAAACCTTCTGAATCTATTCAACCAGTACAAACCAGTGCAATGTTGACGCTCTGTTGCTCTTTCTACCAATCATTTGTCGTCCTTGTTTGTCCCTATGTCCTCTTAGGTTTCTTTGCTGACTAAGGCGCGGCACATTTCCAAAGCAACCAGCGTGTTGATATCCAATTACTAGCATGTGATGCAGTGAGTAAACAGCTGTCACCTGGTGCTCCGGGCTGGAAGACACAGTGCGGTTTTCTCAGGAAGCTGCAGGGCAATGACGGCCTCAAGAATGTGCAAAATGAATGTCAGTGTCCCACCGAAACGAGTCGGGAAATTATTTAGTTCCTTTAAAAGTATATTATATAGGATTTTTTCAAACTTCAATCTGTCAACTCTTAAAGGGACGTCACTTTTAACCCTGTGATTTAGAAAGATGAGCTTTTTTTTTGTTTATTTCATAAGCTGCCTTCAGAAGATACATAATTCCAATTAAAGATGCTGTAAGTGTAAAACCCATTTGCTCTTGAATGCAGCATAATGAGAGCGCTGTTCTCAGCAGGTGCTGAAACATAAATCACATGAATCACAATTAAATGAAACAATTTAGTTTTCCGAAAGGGTCAAGCTCCAAAACACAAACTTCCAAACATCTCCATTTCTAAACATCAACACAGATCCTTCAAAAGCTCAACTTGACTCACATGTTCCTCCCTCTCTGCCCACAGTTTCCTGCCTGATAATGTCCCAAACAGCAGCAACACCAGCACAAAGCAGGCTGATGCTACCAGGTTTTCACCATGTTAAAAATTCTTAACTTTATTAGTTTTTTCCCTATGAATAAACTGTAATGTATTGATGCACATATGGGTGAAATAAGGTTTAAGGGTTGGAAGCAGCCTGTGGATCATCTCATGTGGGTTTGCAAGAGCCTTAAATGAAAACCAATTTCCACGCGAGCATCAGTTCAAAGGCAGCACTGTATGTTTGATATGCCAAGAGATTATTGTTGTGTTGAAGGAGAACATCAAGGGTTTTTTTTCTTTTAAAAACTAAACACACTTTCCATTTCACAGCTTTTTACATGATGGAAAATAAAGAAAATCTCTCACCTAAATAGTTTTCTGGCTTAATTTTCAGGCAGCGTAATGTTTTATCAAGATGTCAGCCATCTTTCCATCTGCAACTAGATTTAGTTACATGTCATCATACAGGATCAGGATACACAGCAAGGCTTTCTCTGATTCTTGCAACCCTGTGAAAGAGAGATCCCTGGCAGACTGTGTTAATTTAATTCTCTAATGCGTGGCCCTTTCAACATCAGTATGGTCCTGCAGAAAAAAGCATTTCCGCCGCTTTAAATGCACCACAATGAATATGCGCTTGTTCTGCCAAGAGTTGTATTTTTGTTTGCAGCTGCTGCAACTTTTTATTCTCTCGGCTCATTTTAAATTCAAATTTAGTGATTAGACGAAAGCTGCTCAAAAAGCTGTTGATAGCTGTTGGTGTTTTCATCTGGGGGCCATCATATTACAGTTTCAGTTAGATGATATATTTTTTTCTAAAGCAAGCATGAATAATTATGAGTTCTTTTCTGCCACATGTTCTCCTATTTGGCTGCTGCTAAGCACACAGTCAGAAGTTATTATTAGACTGAATTCAAGTGGCCTCGTGTCCTCAGCTTCGAGCAGCGGGCACAGAGCTCCTGCATTGAGTTTGACAGCCTTCACACAATATTGTGCAAGGGCGCTCCCTTAGCTTCTCATGCTGGTTAAATGTAATATGGCAGATGGATAGTATTTGCAGGGAGAGCGGGGGTCTCGCCCTCCCTCTCACTCCATTTTTTGTCGTCTCTTGCCAGTACCTCAGACTTTTCAGCGGGGAGAAATATGTATCAAATTAACTCTTAGCAACAGGGCCTCCCAGCTTCCCTGCCCTTGTCTTTTCAGCAATCAGAGCTTTGTTATTTTAGTCTTTCAACCAAAACCAAACTGGATTCAATCGCCTCTGCAATTACCTGCAATTTTCCAACCTGGTGCGCTAGCTTTCACTGGAGCAACTCCGAACAGTGAAAGATTGTCTCCTCAGTTCCTCTTTTCAGCGTTCAAGCTAAGTGCACTAATTCATTTACATCCACAGAGTGGCACATTTGGAAATGTTCGCTTCCCAGCAGCAGGAATGTCTGTGGAGATTTAGTTTGGTCTGCGCTCAACTTCAGAGTTACTGAAACTAGACACCTACTGTGCGCCGTCGACGCTCTGACACTGAATCTCTGCTTTATAAATCTGACCCATAAATTAAAATGTCATTTCAAGCCAGTTCAGAGGAGACAGGTCTGAAGGCCTGACATCTGTTTTCACATTGTGGACTTTTAGCCCATTTTTTTTTCCAGCCAAAACTCCACACCCAACTTGTTTTTCCTTCTCCCATTCACTCCTCACACTGTGTAAGATCCTGATAGTATGTGTGTGTTTTTGTAAGTCGAAGAGATTCCTCTTCAGAGGTAAGGAGAGAGAACTGCTCACACTTAAATGCAAATGAAGTGCAGTGTCACAGACAAGGACACTTGAGAGTGTGTGCATTAGCAAATTTTAACACACTGCAATCCAAACATTTAGTTCTGGACTAATCCCCCAAAAACGATGGAGGCAGAGGACAACAGAAGCAAAGAGAGGAGATATGTGGAGCCAACGCACCAAACGAGGTTCTTGTTGTTAGTTTTCACGACTCCGATCACATAGTTTTTAGAGGAAAAAAGAAGCAACATTCCTCGCTTAATTTCTTTCATTTCATCTGTTCACAGAGGCAACATATGGTATCTGTGAGGGAGGAACAGTTTGTGCTATGCAGTGAATTATTTTGTGGATTAGTATTGGCATTTAGATGCTTTTGGCTTTAAATCTTGTCTGTTTTAGATCTTAAGTACATTCCTTGGCATCCTGCTCCCCTGCTCGGGCCGGCCTCTTCCCCGGGCCAACACATTTTTGAAACTGCAGAGCTTAACGGGAGCACAAAGTGCAGCCGTTTGAAGAGACCATGATGCTGATGCCGGCTTGCTTATAGAGGGATACACCTCACATGAAACCGCTCCCTCCAGGGTTGTAAGGCTTGCACACCTTAGCACCAAGATGGGGTTAAAACTCCTTTTTTCTCTCCTCATTTAAGTTCCCTCTCTTACTTTTCTGAGCGGGGGTCTCCGAGGTTAATGTAATTACAATCTCTGATGGTTGTGCAAATTGCAAGCTGGTAGTGTGACACACCCTCCCCTCTAGGGCTGCTGCAGTTTGCTCTGTCTTCTTTTTTATGCACTTTGATTAAAATGACTTTGACCAGGTGTATTAGGTTCCCATCGTGACCTTTGAGCCGCGTGTCTATTTTTCACATGCTGCACATGCGACACCCCCCCCCCTCTCCCCCCCGCTCCCCCGCCTTTAAAATGGGGTAATGTTTAAGCAATACAAAATGTTGTGGGAGGGAAAATACTGCCCCAGTTAGTAAGTGATGGGTCTGTCCACTTGTTGAAACCAACATTTGTGGCACATTTTTATTGCTCTGGAGAACCCTACCGACTCGATAGCCTCCTTTTCTCATCGCCAAGCGGCCTTTTAAAAGCACGGCCCTCCCTGCTGCAGCTGGCCTCCCTCCAGCGCCTTCACAAGAAGTGGATGAATTCCTAGATGTCTGATAAGCTTCACCAGAACATGATTCCTAATGGAAGAGAGAAGAAGAGGAAGGAGAAGAGGCAGATGCTATCGGCGTGCCTGAATTGCCTTATAGCTGCATCAAACATCCTGAAAGCGCCGTGAATGCTGAATCATGTTGCGCGCTTGTTACACATTTATCTTCTCTGTTGGTTTAATTGAACTTGATTCAAAATTTAACCAACTGGCCGTTTCGATGCAAACAAAACATCATTAGCATTGTGCAAAATCCCAGTTGCTTTGTAGCTTTTTCCAACTCATTTTCCTTTGAAATGAAAAGCCTCAAATGAGCTCTTTTCATCCTTGTAATTTTTCCCCTCCACTCAATGCACTTTGTGACACCATTAATCACTTACCTCTGTTTGTTTGTCCTTTTCCCCCCTGTTTATCGAGCCAGAGACTAGCAATGATTCCTATCAACCCCCCCTCTCAACAATGTGCGAAGGTCTGCGTGTTTGAGTGTAAACCAGCAGGACCTGAAGGATAGAGGAGTAAAATGTATCTTGCAACGCTGGCGTAGCATACCAAAGGTGTCTAGATGGAGATGGAGTCATACTGAGCTAATGAAGCTCCAAACCTCAGCTATCGATCCACCTCGCAACGGTGCTTCACAGAGATAACAGAGGAGCAGAGCAGTGTGTGGCATCACGTGCGCTCTGATCTGTGTGACATCTAATTCTGTGTAATGAACCCGGTGCACCAGAGAGCATGATGGGGGGGCGGTCTATGGTAATGACTGGGATAGCATGGCCTAGTCTGCTTATAAAAGGCTTTGAAACACTATCGGTTACCTCACAGGGCTGTGCCATGTTTATCATTGG
>JBAMIG010000023.1:8000756-8039492 GCA_037177335.1 Kiunga ballochi | reverse complement strand
TGTCTATATAGGTACAATATGGCATCGTATTTCTAAACATCACTCCAGATTCATCATCTGGCTGTTTGTTTGATGGACTGCTTAGAAGCCTCATCACTGTGGCGAGGTCTGTGGCTGTTTATCGCCTCAGTGCCGTGCATGAGACTGCGGAAGTATGTGCTCTATGCTTGTCAGTATGTCTGGGTGATGACAAGTTCACTGAAAAGCCCTCAGGTTATGATGGGTGTTCTTAAAAAAACTGAGGAAAAAACAGTAAAGAGGAATATCAAAACAATTGGATTAAGAGTTTCCCCTTGACAGCTCACCAACAGCGGACACGAGATGTAACTCCTCTGTGGTAGCTTGGGGAAAATATCCCATCTCTCTGCCTTAAACAAAGAGATCCGAGAGCCAGATTAGTGTATTACCAAAACAGCTTCCCTTTTAGTCTCTTCCTCTCGCTCGTCCTCCTGTCAGAGCTGTCTGCAGAGAACAGGGAAGAACACGACACATTAACCTCTATGTGTTTATTCACGAGGCCCCACAGGCCAACTGGGAGGATGAACGTAGAACCATCTCTAAACCCGGCGAAGCGGAACAATCGCAATGTGTCATTGGAGGAAAAGACATGAAGTATTAGCTGCTGCTCTCCTTTTGTGTCTTTCACAACTGGAATTTAATTGAATATGCCATTTCTGCGATGAGTCACATGCCTTCTGTTCAAAGCCAGAGCACATTGACCTTCACTGGGACGTACTGTTAGTGACTTCTGTGATGAGTCATAGTGCACATTAACTGGGATGATTAGCTTAATGCACAAGTCACCTTGTTTTGTTTTCTCTTTCATGTAGAAAGATTGTTCTGATTTCTTTTCAACGGATTTTTCTTTTAATTATTCTCTTCTCTTAATTAATGAATAGCTTTGAAACTCTAAAGGCATCTTCACCATGGTTCTCTCATTAAAGTTGAAAGACAAATTCAAATGCCAGGTTCTTTTAGAGCATGTAGCAGCCACCGGTTGGTAGCGCTGCCTGATGCTGGATGCTGGAGGAGGAGATGTTGGAAGTGGTACCCATCTATGTGCTATGAGGCGCTAATGATTATTGTTAAAGTTCAATATGAAGCATAGCAATTTGGCTGGTGTCCTAGCTTTTTTCCAATCCAGTGATCGCTTTCAAACCGCTTCCTCTGTGATTGTGCTTACTCTTTTATTGATTGATGATCTGTCCTTCAGCATGATTGGCAAAAACTTGGAATAGACTGTATGAAATCCAATCTCTGGGTAGTACATTAAGGACTTTGAGATTACATAATTGTTGGACAAATAGTTGCCTCTGTGGGCACAGAGGAAGAACAGGGAACTCATCTTAGACTGCAGGTTGATTTATTTGCTCCTACTTTAAACAACAGGTGTGGTCAAAACATTGTTTTTGTTTAGGAAGCCCATGGAAAGGGACTTGCTGAACTACAGGAAGAAAGTTCAGTGTCATTCCCTTTTGCAAAGGAAGTAGTAAAACATCACGAGGTTGTGAATTTAGACATATATGTAAAGATAAGTATCTCTTTATTATATATATAGTTATCTTAACTGTGATTTTTATGTGTGAATCTGAGCAGCCCAGCTAAAACACACACACATACACACACATACACACACACATACATACAGAACTGTTTGACCCAAATGCATCACATCTTAAGGTACAAAGTGTACAGATTCTACATTTATGCATTGCAGTAATTCTATTACATAATGTCATAAATGTCCTTTCTTCTTCTCTTTATGAGTCTTATTACTGAACAATTTTAAAAATGAATTATTCTACAAATTATACTGTTATAGAAAGTAATGTAAATATCACCGCCGCTCATGATGGTCTTTGCTTTAATCAGCAGTTCCCAATTAGTTTCAGCTTCAGGGTCTAAATTTTCATAAGGTCACAGTCATCTTTTGGATCTTCACATCTTCCTATAGATATATAAAAGCCTCAGATTTCCTTGTTGTTGGGATACAAGCTCAACAGTATTGCTATTTTACACTAAGCCACTAAAAAGTGCTTTTCTGTGAAAAGTGTTTCTTTTTGTAAAGTAAATCTGCATCCAAAATTGGCCTTTGGTTCACGTCTGGGCTGCAATTAACGATTTGAGAACTTCTTAGTGACATTTTCATCAATACTCTGATTGAATCCAGTCATCAATGCCGCCATCAGGATGTAACAAACAATTAGACTGATGTGGAGTGTATTTTAGTTCAAATGGGCCCTGAAAAGGCTGATTTATTACCAGTACAAGTAACAGAAATAACTTATAAAGCCAGCTTATTCAAACTTATTCAGACATAACCACCTAAAGTTTAGCAATTTGAAGCTACCTCCCCCCAAGTGAGGCTGAAGTGTTCTTCACGCAGCCTGGATGCCCTTTATTACTTATAAATTCAGCTTTTCATTTATGACAGGAACATTGTGTTTTTTTTTCTCCTTTCAAAAGGTGTCAGAGCCAGAAAGGTTGGAAACTACTTCACTCAGTCGTATAAAGTGTCGCTGCAATTAACCCATCAGTCTTTCTGTGTATGTGGGAACGGAGTTGAATCAGCAGAGAAGAAGAATGGCCTCACTGACACTCCTCTGTTTTTCCTGGCTGCCTGCTTGCGAGTCATGGCACTCTGCGAGCCAGCACGGCTCCACCGGAGGAGTCCGGCTAACCACTGTAATTGTGCCGTGCCGAAGCCGCCTTCCTCAGCCTGGGACTGAACCATGAAATATTTGAAAATGTCGGGGTTAAGAGAGGGAGGTCGTCGGCAGTGCAACGTGAATTGTGAGACCATAGAGCATCTTTAACAAGGAGGCAAATAGGAAAGCCAGCCAGTCGAGCAGCCGGGGCACGCGGTGAAAGCCGCTGAAGGAGAATAATTACGGATGTAAGAGGAGATATTGCACTGGGAGCAGATCAATAGTGCCCACCTTTTGCCGGCGTTTAGATGAGTATATTTCTGTCGCAGCAGGAGAGCATGCAGGATATCAGCTTGACGGTTGAGGGAAGTTTAGACACTGGCGAGCCTTCCGGATACCCTTACAATCCCGAGTCCTGTCCTGCTCCCAAATCACTGTTGCTTAGAGTTTGGCTGCTTGCTCTTCTGCCATCTCCAATCCTCTTATCCACACAGTTGGGAGAGAGTTGGCGGTCGGACTGGCCTTTGTCCGCTCATGATTGTATTCCCACACCCCAGACTAAACAGTCATGTTTTCCAGTGTCGCTTGGAGGGCTCTCCTGTTCTCATTATGCTTAGAAAAATACGAACAAGAGGACATAAAAGACACAATCTGCAAACATTATCTAGCAACCCTTGCACCAATGTGCCATGCATTACTAAACCCAAGCCTGGATCAGTCTCTTTGTTTTTATTTAAAGGGAATGAAACCATGGTTTCCACTGTTTTATGATGGATGGATCATACCAGGTGGGTCATCTAGAAGAGTCATGATCTATTACTCTCTGTGATGATGTAGCCTCCTTGTTGAAGGGCCCCTAACCCTCCATGCAGATTTGCACCTGGCACACAGCCATCTTGTGCCACACAAACGAACAATGCACTAAAAATCATCTCATCTTCTGTTTAGTGAATTTCTCCACGCAAAGCTTTCATGTCCTATGTGCACACAAATGGTTTGAATTATTTTAAGGGATTTTGTTGTTTTTTTTTCCTCCCTCTCTTATTTTCATCATCTAAGGCATGCGAGTCTCTCCAGCACAGATCTTTGTTTCTCATTATGAGGTAAATAGAGCGGGCCAAATGCTCACATGTTTATTACACACAGGAGGATATGGTCACTGTTCTCAGCAGTTCTCTGCAGAAACAAAGCTGTACGATTTCTTGACCTTTGCTTGCAGCAGCTTCAACCAAATGTTTGTTGAATTTACTGGATAATAAGCCGACACAGACTGAAGGACTGAAAAATAGTATGGCTTGACATCATTAAAAGCTTGTGTGTCAGATTCTTCAACAAAAAGCCATCTTTTAAAATCAGATTGAAATATGAATCTTTAATCAGAATGAACCTTTAACCAGTTACCATTTAATACAGAATTTATAAAACAGCTGCAACAGAACAAATAGTCCTGCTTATAATGAAACAAAAGGGGAAAAACAAGAGATTAGCCAAACTGAATCGAACAAACAGCATAAATGCATTATGTTATAAAGTAAACACGTACATAAACAAAAAAAAAGTTGTTTCAATCCTGCTGGCCTTGATGACAAGTATTTGCTTACGTAAAAAAAATCTGCCTCAGAAACTGGAAAATAATGATCGGATGTCAAAACATTTTATTCATTAGATGTTCTTTTTTTATAAACAAACATTTGTCAGATTCTGAAATTATGTTCTGATTTGTTACAAAGGCTTAAAAAAAATCCCAGATCTTGTCATAAATGAACCCTGTTACAACTTCATCGTATTATTATGCAGAGTGTCATCACAGGTTAAGGAAATAAGTTTTCAAGGGCTTCACATGCAGGATAATAGCTAGAAGGCTTCCAGGCAGCCTGAGTTCCTGACACACCCACACTTATTTTCTGTGGCTGGGATTGTTAGATAAATTGATGCATCGACCCTGAAAAATGTGTCTCCAATGCTGGAGTCAGGAGTGCAAATTCATTGCTTTTATGCCGTATATGTAAGAAAGATCCTCTTTCTGTGGAAGATTTTAATTAAGTGGACCTTGATCAAACAGACTTGATAAATAGAACTTTGTGGTGTAAATGTTAACGCTAAGGAGAAAAAGTCCTGAGTTGTGCGAGCAGCTTACACCTTTTTCATTGAAAGAAGTTGTTCAGGTAAATTTAGAAGTTTTCATGTTTTTTACTCTAGTCAACAAAAATAAAGTTTAATGCATTTTAAACAATTGATAAAAAAAAAATATAAATAAAAGTACCTGATGCTAAATTATTAGCATTATTATTGACTTAAAGGTGTAATGCAATGATTGCTGGGGTTTGCTCCAGCTACCCGCGGCTCTTTGTTGAATAGAATAGTACAGATAATGGATGGATGGAGCTGTAATGTGAAATAAAAAAAGACTTGTAGCCTAAAAATAGCTCATAGATCCCAACATCAAGGTGGAAACCACCTTTCATAGATCAGATCAAATCCATGTTTTGGTTGGGATCATTTTCTTACCAGAGAAAGTGTGTGGCTAGAAAGCTGGGGCTACGTTTGCATGCATGAACACAAGCATGACTCCCAAACAAAGATGGCAAAGATCCTTATGCTCAGGAAATCTTAAGCAGGTGGAAGGAGAAAGACTGCATTGGAGTTGGAGCGTGAGTAGCTACACTGCCATCTTTTCACAAGGGTTTTTTCACTGCTGTCTCAAAGTTTAAAACCTGTTTTATTAAACCTCTAACACATGCCTGACAAAGACACTGTCCTCATAAAAAGAATGAACATGGGCAAACATAAGCTTAATTGAGGGGTTAAGAACAACAATAAGAAAAAAAAAACAAACAAAACCAATAAAGTCCAACCTCCAGAGACTGAGACCCAGATCCAAACACATCGGTAACAAAGCATCAATGAGGCGAGAGTCTCAGTGTGTCTGATGGTCCGACATGAAGAAATCTGAGTGGGCAGTGGATGGAAAGAAGAAACCAGCTGGAAATGTGGATGCAGTGTTATTAGACGTAGTAAATAGCTGCTGCATTGACTCTACTTTTTGAGTAAACCAGTCCATTTATTATCAATCCCAGTTTCTGAAGAGAGAGTCAGTTCGTGGTAGTCCACCAGTCTGTTGACCCCTTGTTAGAGCACAGAAGTGAGATGTGTGATAGAGGACTTCTGTGCTGATAAGGACATCTGGCTGATAAAGACCCCACTACACACACACACACACACACACGTGTATGTAGCTGCTACTGCTGCAGCTTCCACCTGCCCCAAAAGACTTGCTGAATGGCTGTCTGGTCATTCTGGCTCCACCTGAGGTTACGTCCTCTGTTCAGAGCTCCCTATGCAAACCCCTGCTTTCCTATGCTGAGATTGCTATCAGCCAAGATATTTATGTACTGCACATGTTTCCGATTGTTTAACCTTTAGACCTGCGCTGGGGGTGCTGCTGCTGTGCTCCTTGTAGGCAGATGGAGATAGATAGGAGGAGAGGTTGTTGATGTGAGTGTATAGTGGTCAGGATAGTGTGGAAAATCAGAATATAAGTTACTCTTGCATTTGCTTTTAGTTTGGAGAGATTTTTACCAAATGGATTTTGCATGATTTCGGTGTTACAAATGCTTAGGTGGTATAAAAACCTTGTCTTGCAATGTAATAAAATTTCTCCCATATTGGCAGATATTATAATCAGTCTGCAGTTTTGCAAGAAATCAATTATGAAAAACCTAATTTAACACTTTGACAAAAACAAAAGTCTTGTTCTTTAGATTTATCTTCAAATAAACATAAGTCAGCTTAACAGAATGTTTTGTTTTTTACTAAATGAGCAGCAAACCAACACTATCATGTTACGATGATGCAGATAATGGTGGGTGTCCCTCTATTAGAGTTGATATAACAATAATAATAATATTAATTATACTTTCCTACTGATTCTGAGGAATCCCTGTATCCTCTTTGGTCAGTGCTGCTTGTAGATCATTTTTCTGAGGCTTTGAAGTGCTGTTGTGCAACACCAGCTCAGCAAATCCCACAATTTCTCAGTAAGTTGAGCCATGACCTTCCAGCAGGATAAGCAGCAAGTTTGAGGTTAGTTGTAATGGCAGATTAGAGCCACTTACTGTCAAACATTGTCAAACCTTTTTACTGTCAGTCTTTGTACTAAAAAAACAAGTTTTATAAGGTTAATGTGCAAATATATTACACAATATTGCATGTAAAATGTTTTATTATTTTTACTGTGGAGCTAATCAGCTGTAACACAAGCCCTTGGCATGATACTGGTCTCTATCTCAGCCAGCACCTGAATGCAAGTACCTGCAAACCTTGCATCCTGTCTGTGATACACACTTGTTCATTCATGTTGAAAGGTCACACGTCAGTCAGTGTTACATCACCACAATCTGTGACAAGATAATAGTTCAGGGCCAGGTTATGTATGATCCCATGGATGACATGAATTTGTTAATCCTAATTTGAGTAATCATATGTGACTCACTGTGCAGGAGTCTCAGTCTTGTATGTCGCTGCAGGCACACAGTTATGAAGTCTTTGATATTCATTAACCTGGTTGTGTTTCTTCTGTTCGGGCCAACCTGCAGCAGAGTAATGAATGTGTTCCTCTCCAGCTAGGTCAACCATGGCATTGCACAGCCGTGTGAGGAAAAAAATGTTATTTTACTGTGCTTTTGCAGCCCTGGACCATCATTTCTAAAAGCGGTCAAATGGTTTGTCATCTCACTGTAGGAGAGAATATCCTGGGTGTTATCTGTTAGTTGTCAGTAAGGAAGAAGTGAACTTTTTGTTGCCTTTTCCTGTAATAATCTTATAAAAACTTTTCGTATTGAAAGTGTGAGTGTGTGCTTTTAGATTCTGTGAGTACAACTCGCAAAAGTTACCCCAACTTTTAAAAATACTGCAGCTTATTCTCTTGAAGTACTGCAGCTGCACACTCCAACCCCTTCACCACAGAAAAAGCCTGCCTCACAAAGCGCACAGGACATTCCTGGAAAGCACCACGTGCACTATGTTTGTGCTTTTGTCCCAAGTGAATATTTTATTATCCATTTATAGTTTGGAATATTTAATCCCACTGTGAAATGTAAGCAAAAACAGAATACAGAGATTTATTGATAAACTCACATTTAATTACAATAGAGCTTAAATAACATTAAATATGGGAAGTGAGATAATTTAACATTTTATGGAAAATAATAGCTTGTTTTTTATATGATAGGGTTAATATTTTCTAGTTTTTATTGTGTTTTATTAGTGCTTTGATTTTATCTAAATTGTTTCTATATATGACTTTATTGCCCTCTGTAAAGCACTTTGTGAGTTAATCTGTGGAAGATGCTATATAAATAAAATTCACTTGCTTAGAAGTAACTGGGAAACAAAAAGTAGGAAAAGTATCAATTTAAAAAAGGGAACTTATTAAATGAATTGGGAAACGGTCAATAGGATGTCTGGGTGTTAAAGGAGCATTCAGAGAAGTAGAGCCTCTCAGATGGCAGAAATTCACTATTTTGCAGCAAAAAATTGTAAATAAATTTCTGAATTTTACTTTTTAATCTAAAATTGCAAAAGCTTGGAAGAGCTTACCATCTGCAATGTTTGATATATCAAAGGTGTCAGAGAATCAGGAGGAATGGAAGTCAAACCGGATGCTTATGATCGTTTGCAGCTCCAAGCTACGTTAGAAATGGGCATGATTCTCTACTGGAAATCTCTGCGTGGACTCTGGAGCGCTCATAGACATCACGGTGTTCCCGTGTCAGACACAAATGCAGGTGAAAGCTCTGTAATGCAAAGAAGTCGTGTGATGCAGAAAGGCCGTCTGTTTGAAATGGTCTGAGGCGAATTGGAAAATGTTTCTGTACACTGTGTTCAAGCACAGTTCAAATGTCTCTAATGGTTTGGGGTTGCTTTATGCTTTATGCATTAACCTCCCATCCAGACCACGTCTCTTTCAGAGATGGCCTTGCAGATTTTAACAAGACAATGCAAAGAGTAAACCTCACCCTGTTACAGGGGGGTTTTTTTTAATTTAAAGTCAGGTATTTTTCTATAAAATAGCAAAATGTTTCAGTTTCAACATCTGATATGTTGTTTATGGTCCACTAGAATGAAAATATGGTTTTATGAGGTCTGGAAAAATCATTGCATGTTTTTATTTCAGTTAATAGCTGTGGTATAAAAACACGGACATAATCTAAATCCTCAATCAAATTCAGTATCAGAAAGAACAAACAGGTGATCAGCACAACACCTGCTCATATTACAAAAGCAAGTGTGGTTTGCATTGCGTAGCATGCAGTAAGTGGTGAACACAGCCCGAGGCGACAGTTCAGGATTAATAGTTTTTATGAAGTACAGAAGGCGAAGCATGTAAATGTGCTGCTAACAGTGTGACATCTGGTGAGCGAGGGAAGGGGAAATTATTATTATTATTATTATTTTTATCATAGTTAACAGATCTTTTTTCTTTGCTTTGTGTATATATATATATATGTGTGTGTGTGTGTGTTTGTTCGCACATGTGGGCGTGTTTGTGTGTGAGCGCTTTGCTTTAAGGCAGTAAAAATCACAGATAAGAGCCACGGCTTACCCATATGGAGTCTGACTAAACAGGCGTTGACTGACAGATGTAAATTGTCCAGTTTGAAAAGAAATCGCGTGTATGATTTCATCGGATGTTAAACACACACACACACACACATAAATATAAAGCTTCCAACTTAATGGCTCCATAAAAACCTGAGTGAAATACCGTTAGTTGTTGAGTAAACTCCCAGAGGTACTAAAGGCAACTCCTGCCTCTCAAGAGTGTGTTGCTCCTCTGTGTGTTTACCCTCATGTTTGTGGCATGTCATGCTTGAGCACGACTGCAGCAATCTCCTGGGAGCTTCAGGAGGACTTGGCACAGGTGATTTATTCCTCTTAATCTGTCCTGCACAGTAGCAGGCCACCGCCTTCCTTCCACGCAGTGCACTTCTATCAGCTCGCATCATCGTATTAATAATCACCTGCGGGTCTTATCAGTTCACATATCCCTGAGGGGACAGTTTTTGATGTCCAGAAGGAGACGTATTTGTGAGCCGAGGTGGCATAAAGGGAACCGACAGTCTTCTTTGATGCAATATGTAATATATAATGACGTATGCTGCGGTAATCTGATTGGAACCGCTTACGTTAAATGCCAGATGTTTTGCTGGTTATTTATGAAAGCCGTCTAATGTTTCATGTTTGCATGCAGGAAAAGAGGAAAATATGCTATTTGGCTTTATTGCATTTAACTGCAAGTAATGGTGATTGGCAGAATTATTTAACATGTCGTGACCCAGACATGCTTAGTTTGGTTTAAAAGCGAGTGCCGTGAATAATTTGCCACAGTTTCAAAGCAACATTTTCTTCCTGTGGTATAACCCCGCTCGCTCCGAAATGAATTCTTTGAGAATTTGATGTCTGTAAAATGAACTCTCATTGAAAGTCACAGAAAGGCAGAAGAAAATGAAGTTTGCTGTAAATAGCTTGTCAGGGCCACACTCTCCCTCCGTTTTGTAACACCCCCACCTCTCAGCACGCGGTGTCAAATACAATTCAATTCCTGGATGTGCCTCAGCCTGGGCTAACACAGTCAACCAAATGCTTATTTTCTGAATGGCCTCGGGGAGTTACACTTTTCAGCTTATCAGCATTTATTAACCTTAGCACTGAGGTTTGCGCTTTGATTTAGATTCTTTGGGAAACACTGAAATTGGATTTTTTTTCCTGACTCTATCCTGCTGTGACATATGCTTAACAACTTGTTACACAGTGAAGAAAAACCTCAATGCTTGTTACCTGGAATACTTTATATTAAGAACCACTTTTTTTCTTTTGTTGCTTCAATTTTAGTCGAATCTGCAGTCAGACTTTAAGGGAGAAACTGTTGACTCTGATCATCATTTAGGTCATTCATCAGGAGTTGGAGGAGAGACCCACAAAAGAGCTTAAAGAGGGGAATTATTAGATTTTCTCTTGATGCACAAATCCAGAAAACATGATATGCTGTTTGTAGTTTTTTCGCTGCCCCCACAGGTCCATAAAACATGATTTAATCCAGGTTTTGTTTTGGATTGCATGTGCAGTTAATGATTTAACCTGATAAAAAGGAAGAAAAGTGTACAGGGAAGGGGTAGTTTAAGGTTAAAGTGGAATATCAATCAGGGAATATTGTACTGAAGAAAGCTGGTAGAGTTTGAAGGTCACGCTTCTAAATAAATATTGAAAAATAGATAATCAAATAGTTTATTTCCAGTGAAACTTGGAGAAACAAATTCACAGGGAAGACGTTCATAGCCAGGCTTTCCTGTTTGAAAAGATATTTTCTCAAACTAAAACCTCTTTCGGATGAATAAAACACCATTTCTATTTAGTTTGTATATCAGGAGCCACTAAAACAGGCAGTGTGTAATCATGGCAATGTGTTGAGGTTACAGAGCCCTGTACTGATCTCCAGCACACGCCCAGATGTCCGTTCCATAAAGTCATTGCATTCTGGTCATCCAGTGGATAAAAAGGCAAACAAGGATAATTGGATCATGGAGAGCTCGTCTCACAACAATGGACATCACACTCCACCCAGCAGTCAAGCCCACGGTAGCGCCACAGAGGCAGAGAACCCAATCACAAGGTCAATGACCATCCACCTCCACTGCACACTACGTGCAACAGACTGATTGGAAGATTATTATTATTATTATATAACAAGCATCCAGTAAGCATCCCCTTTGATTTCCGTTTATGTAACAGCTTTATTACTTAGGACATGTAAACCGATTCCTGTAAAAAGGAAAAAGTGAGCATTAAGGTGGTGTTTGTGGTAGTTGCATAGCATTCTGGTGTAGCAGGCCAACCAATACAACCAATGTCAAAAATGGGTGTTTTTTTTTTGTCATTTTACATTCTCTAGGCATCCTCATCTGACCCTTTGACTAGAGGTTTTATTATCTACTTAAATTGTGTTTTCAGACGGTGTTACTTAATGAGGTGTCTGATGTTGGGCCACACAAAGCATAGCTGCAGCTGTAGTACTTACAGCGAGAGCATCGTTTTGTGAAGGATTGCCACAGCTGATTTTAAAACAGGGAGCTGTTGTCTCACAACCTGAACAGAAGCTCGGATAACCATTCAAAAGACAGATTGCACCTGTTGAACTCTGTGTATGAGCCACATTTTAGATGGGCTTCATGTATTTTAACTTGCTTGCTTTGTCATTTTATCTGGTAAGTATGCAGTAACACTTCAGTGTTCTCCTTATGGACAGAGCCAGCAAGGCTCCTGTTGTTTGCAGTGACAAGAAAACCAAAGTGTGTTGCTTTTCAAACTGCCCTTCGCATGAAGTGTTTGCTTCTTCCTTCATTTTGCTTTGCAACCCCCCCCACTCCCCACCCGAATGGGCTCTGGATTATTAGCTTAAGCGCTCTAAAAATATCTTTTTGACTGTTTAAGCCTCTGACAGCAGCAACATCTCGCACATTCTGATCGCTTTACATTAAACATGTCTGCAGAGGGCTCACGCACTCAACCCGCCTTGTTATCTTTTACCTTGTTTTCTCAAAAACTAAAAAAGGCATAGAAATCGCAGGCCCCGAAATCCACAACAGTCCTCTCTTTCTTTAGGAATCCGTTTCAGCGGCAGATCATTAAAGACGGGCGTGCAATCACAGCAATCTCAGAACAAACGAGATGCTGTTTTGAGCGCTAGAGGATTTTGCCCAGATGTCATTTCAAGCACTTGTTATTGTTGCAACAGCTGTAGAAGCACATGGGACGTCATTTGAAAAGCGTCTACCACAACATACCAAAACAGCTCATGTCAAACATGAAACATACACAGCCTGAAATATAAGATTTCTGAATAATAAAGCTACGAGCTCCTTAAGGAATCAGGACTTTAATTACCTGCCTGTTTTATTGGCTCCCATTTTTTAGTCTTGATAACTGCCGATTTGCCATCATACATCATTTATCATTCCCGTATATTGTGAATAGCTAAGCTTATATTGCAAATATTTGTGGCGTAAGCATTCAGAGTTACTCATAGAAATGATTAAATTCCTAAAAAAGGATTAGTGTTCACATGTGGCTCATACACTGCTTTCTTCCTACACCCACTCTCTCTCTCAAAAGGCTTTTTTCACAAATGGTACAGCTGCTAACTAGAGGAAGACGGAGGGAGAGGTGGAGCCATATGCCGCTCAGCAGCACTATAGTTATTCTCACCTTCATTTATGTGTCTCTTAAATTCTTTGATATGAAATATCACTGTTTTGACAAGACATTTTCCAAGCCTCTCTTGTCTCTGCGAGATGCCTCTTGTTTGTCAGTGATTGAATGTTCCTGTTGAGAAAAGTCAATATGTGGTCATAAATAAAGGAAAACAAATGTGAGATCCGAGCCCTCGGTAGATTGAAAAGACAAAGGGAGGTGAAAGGAGAAGACTTCTCTACCTGTAATGATTGTAAAACTGCTTCTTGACTACAGCAGCTAATTGTTTAGACTGTGTGCATGTGCAAGCGGGGTGGGGTGATGAATTGACATATTGTTGGTGCTGTGGAGTTGATCCAAGGCAGAGAGCCATGAGGCTTCCCTCCAGGGACTAGTAACCTTATTGTTCCATGTCACATCCTCCCCTTCTGTTTGAGGACCAGGTTGTCAACCTCTCCCCAAGGTCACACAAACACTAGCCCCTTTTCTGCAGATAATTGGATTATTTAACTTCATAGCTTCAACTTACAGCTCGATTTGAGGTCAAAAGTGAATTTAGTGCATATGGTTGTCCGGCGTGATTTGCAGCATCGTTCTGAACTGACAGGCAACATGTTCTTTCATCACTTAAAAGATCACAGTGTGACCTGTTTAGCACAAATCACACAGCGGACGCCGAAACTGACTGCAAGGAGGATTTTTCTAGCTATGCTTTACACTAGTTTACATCAGTTTCTGTGAAATATGAAAAATAAATTAGCAGCAGACTTCGAAAAAGCTCCGTTGTTGGTTTATTTATTATTTGAATTTATTTAAACACATAGTGATACTTTTGTTTTAATGGATGAATATTTGAATGCCTTTCTAGGTGTAGGTTTCCTTCTGTTTCTGTTCATGCATATTCTCACTGTAGCACAATTTCCAGACTTGGAAAGAAGACCGAGAGTCCTCAATAATGTATTCCTTAAATCTTTGAGAAGCTATCTGTAGAGTTTGGGATTCTTTTATGTATTTTTCAGTCCTCAATTGCTTTTTGTTATTTTATTAACTTAATGGTAATTTATTAACACTTCTAAATCCCTGTAGTGTCCCTGTAATGTTTTTTTTACACACACACACACACACACATATATGTATATGTATATATATATATTTATATTTATCATACAATTAAAAAATAATAACTTTTTTTAAATTTATTATTAATTGTAATATTAATATTAAATTTTTTATTTTTATTTTTACTATTTGTTATTCATGAATATATCCTGTTGCATATAAAAATGGTCCTCTGGTTAGAAACTTCTAGATTACATAACACATAACTAATCTGCTTAAAGGTCTATATAGAGTGGTTTTGTATGTTTTGTGGAAACTTATTTGTGGCAGAAACAGTTTTTAAAGTATGCCCAAATACCAACAATGTACAGCATGAATTTGGATTAATCCTCTCGGGCAGTGTGCAAGAGTTTGCCACATCATACCATATGGTAACCAGCAGTAACCTGACCTACCAGATGGTTAGTTGCAAGAAACCATCTGGGAGGTCCTTTGGAGAAATCAATTGCAAAACCGGAGTCACTTTAAAAGAACAATTAACAGTTAAACTCCATTCAGTTTTGTTTATTTGTGTAGTGCCGGTCCACAGCAATAAGCGTATGTATAACATGAACACAAAGTTCAATAAAAGGCCAATTAAACATCAGACCACTTCACTATACTGTCTCATATAATGCCAGTTTATGTTTAAAAACAGTTATTGAATAAAGCAATAGTTTATCAATGATTAACTGTAAAAAATGAAGCTAATCAATTAAAAGACGATACAAAACTAGGAGCACACCCAGAAAGCACACCACTCACCATACAAAAGCCTGTTTTGTACTTTTTCTGTGTGTGATTGTATTTTTTGCACCAGATTTAAAGGTTTGCACTTTAACAGTACATTCTCTGAAACTTTCTGGGTAGTTTTGCAATTTCTCACTGACATTAAAAAAAAAACTCCAGAACAGAAAAAACAACTAAACTCTTCTTTTTCAGTGTGAAAACCCATCAATTCATGTAAAATAAGAGTTAATCCACACAACTGAAACAAGACAATATTAATAAAACATTGATCGTCTGTTTCCAGATTTTGTTTAAATAAAACCTTTTCGGTGTGTCACACTCAGGTGAACTGGAGTACAGATAACAGTGCAGCATCATTATTTGCTCTTAACCAGGGATGTCCAATTCCACTGTTGGATGGCAGTTTTATTTTCCTTCTTCCACACATCTAATTCGATTAATGGATCATAAATAGGCCTGTGCAGAACCTGACAAGTTGCTGGGGAGTGTGTTGCAGCAGGAAAAACATCTAAAAGAATAGTGGCCTTTGAAGAGCAGAATTAGAGCATCTTAAGTTTTGTTTTATGCTAAATTAAAAAAAAAATTGATCAGATTCAGTTGACAATAATATGAAGACGTATTTAAAGATGCAATTGTTACTCATTCTAATCCTAATCAAGCCTCAGTCGAGCAGATTATAGTTGTTTTGCAGCTTCAACACACCAGAATAAAATTAAATGGACCTGACCGCCTATAAAGTCCTGCACAATGACTCATTAATTTAAATCAGGTGTGCTGTAGTAGGGATACATGAAAATCCTGCTTTCAAAATACCACAGTGAGTAATATACCAAGATCTAAAGGTTCAGCAAACGTCATTTTAAAAAGACAGCTCAGATGTGAGCTTTACATGATTATTAGTGATGAGACAAATGAAATAAGCTTGATCTGCATGTGTCAGGGGACTAAAGCAACCTCTGGTATAGTAGCAGAGTTCCTACAGTGTCAGGGATTCCCACATACCAGCACAGTTTCATGGTTTCAGTGGCTCTTTAAAGCCTGAGGGTTGATGTACTGTTATCTCATGCTGCTGTGCTAAGATGAGATGATGTCTGGTAATAGTTTAAATGGGTGGGCTGCTTGCCTATTAAATGGGGAGTTGGAGAGCGAACTCAGGTTACTTATTCTCAAGTGACATGTGAGGAGCAAAGGAGAAGCAGGATGTGTTTCTTTTTTCATGGCTGTGATGTGACATTGTGCTGTGTAAGTGACTCTGTAATTAACTGCTCATTTGTGTGTGTGTGTGTGTGTGTTTTATCTTTCTAGGAGGCGGCCACGTTTGCCAAAGAGCTGGGCTTTGAGGTAAGTTGACCAGCAATTGCACAGTAAAAAGATCCTAAAGGTTTATTTTTGCTGATAATGAAGTTCTTTTTGGACAGTGATTGATGTGCTATTATACTCTCCAGGCCTTGCAGCAGTTGCTATGGAAACCTGGCAGTCGTCATGGTTTCTTTGTTCAGCCAGCTCTCTGTTATGACGCACTCTGCTAGGTCTGCACCCAACATCGCCTACAGATGTTATTTATTGAATTTTGAAAAGCCTCTTGGGAAGCTGAGAAGTTGGGCATGGTTTCAAGCCTTTCTCTGCTGGCTCGGGGCTCATCAGGTTGCCTGGTTTAAAAATCCTCCTCATTATCTTCATTGCACTAAGGGATGTTACTGTATGTTCTCTCCACATTGATACAGCATTACTTCACACTGAAACTCGCTATAGTGTTTTAATAACCAAATAAAAGCCACCTGTGGTTTTAGATTATGGAAATGAGGATTGCGGCGCTTGTTACCCCTTTAGAATATGTGTTTTAAAGTGGGGTCTGCCTCTTAAGTGTAAAATGAATATTCCCTGAGTCTATTTCTTGCTGGTATTTAGCATATTCCCTGCCTCTCTATTTAAATGCAAAATCAAAAACACAAATAGCCAGCATGTGTGTGTGTGTGTGTGTTTCTCTATTTATTTTTTTTCCCCTCCTAACATGGGCTCAGGTATTTTAAGTACCATCTCCCTTTCAGAGGTAGGGCCGCCTTGAATATGGCTCGGCTCTGTGTGAATAATTGTCATCCAGAATCACTAACGGTGTGATCAACGTGACTGGAATAGAAATGCAATCCTGATGGCAGTGACAGGTTTAAGAGAGGAGAAGGGATGAGGGGGGGGTGGGGGTACGGGCCTTACTTGAGGAGGAAAAAAAAACACACAAAGGGCAAAGTGAAGACTCTGCTAGTAGTTACAATTCTTTGACATTTTCTGTGTCAACCTGATTTGGCAGAACAGTCTGTGAAATTGCTTTGGATGAATATGATTTCTCAGATAACACCAGCGGTGTGTACAGTACTCGCTGCATTTCTAGGTGGTTGTGGTTCAAAGATGTTTTCTCCACAGTTGTTTTTTTTCCACACTCGTTATGTTTCTTTGATAGAATAAAATAAAAGTACTTTCTTTTTAAAGCTGGCCTTCATACTTTACTTTAACATTGTGCGTTTTAAGAGAGGTCTACAGTAACGTCTATACAACTTTGTTTTTAGCAGGAATGTGTGTAAAATAAAAATGTAATTGTACTAAAAGTGCACTTATAGTACAGTGCATAAGTAATTCAGTAAACACAACTAAATGAGGTCAATTTGAAGGCAGCAGTCAGATTCATGCGCCACAATGTTGTGAATTAGCTTTAATGCAACCATAACTTCTCATCAAACTAAGATAAACAGTAGAAATGGTGGAAAACCACAACGCTATTCAATTTCCACTGCTCCAAATGTTTCAAATGACTTTATATATTTAAGACGGTACATGTTGCATTAAAATAAGCTGCCTTTTCTGAACTTACACTGTATTGCATTCTTTGTTGGAATTTATGGATGAGTGTATATTTGCTGGTTTTACTGCATTTGTTTTTGTTCTTCCTCAAAACACATCTTTACGTGTCAGCTTTTGCCAGCTTTAACCAGCAGAGCAAGCATTAGATGTATATTTTCAGCTTGAAGCTGTGCATTTAGAGAACTTAAACTTTGTGTATGTTATAAATTATTTGCAAATGTTTCCTGATGAAATATGTAAAACTGACCAAAACATTGTGAAACAAAATCTTTACATTTGTCCCTGTAAGAAAAAAATAGTGTTATATGTCTAATTAGTGTCTTTGAACAGCAAGTAATCAGTGATTTTACGTCTGATGGAATATGGATGCATGGAAAACCTGCAGGATTCCTGCCCTCAAAGATCAGAGTTCCCATTCCCTGGTCTAAAATGATTCAATGCAACATGTCATTAATAACTTTATCATCAGAAATACTTTCAAGTTGCAATATCTTTCTTCTGAACAAACCAGAGTACAAAAAAGTGTATTTCCATATGCAGATGACTTAATTCAAGTTGTATGTTTAATTTTCAAGTATGTCTTTTAAAGCTATAAATGAATCTTATTACTAATCCACCTCTCCCACAAAAAAAGAGAGAAAAAAAACCCAGCCTATTACACTTTTAATTCATTCTGAAACACTGTTATCATCGTATTATGGATGACTAACAAAAATGACAGCAGCACTTCTTCAGTATAGATACAAGATAAAGAGCTTGTCCTCTTGAACACGGCAATCAGCAGATCTGAGCACAGTCGCCTGATTGTGATCTGTTTCCTTTAAATGCTCAAAGAACTCTCTGCATCACAGCTCTAATTGAATCTCTCCCTTGCAATGTTTCTCAAGCAGCCTGCAGAGGAGATTATCAGTTTCTTGCTGGCATCAACACAGAGACACAATTTAACACCCTTGTAAAGCTTTCATATTTCACGCTTTGTTGATTTATGTCTGATCAGTTGCCTCATGATCGTAAATATTGCCACTTGTCAGTAAACCAAATTGACCTTATCATTTGTCAATCCATTTGTTTTGCACTCATGCCGAATGCTATTTTTCTGCATCCTGTCTCTCTGTAGGAAGTTGTCAGGTAAGTGTTTATGACCGGTAAAAGAAAGGATGTAGTCTATGTGTGTGGTTGTGTGTTAGTGTGTGTGTATGAGTGCCCCTCTTTGTAGCCATGATGCTTACCCTGCCACCTCTGGTCCTTCGAAACCTTCAGCTCCTAAACCCGAGTAGAGCGGCTTTTTTTATGTCGGTGAACATAAAACCTGAGGGTGACAATGTGCCGAAGCCTTGTGTGGTTTTGCATTCAGTGTCTGGAGGAGTGCTTGTGGTTACATCCAGTCACAGTGACAAATTGCTCTTTTTCACCATCGCCTGCTAACAGCTTCTGTATTAACCTCACCATTAGCACTTACTTAGAGTGTTACACCCATTTTTCCTCAGCCCTGGGTCTCCCTGGACCTCTCAGGGCTGATTAAAGGACGTTTGGGAAGCATTTAGAGGTGTAAAAGCTCATTGGTTTGAGTGAGCCAGAGTGGCTGGTAGCATTGGGCCAGGCCTATCTCCCTGATTACTCCCATAATCACAGTATTTGCTCACCCTGAAGGTTCTCAAGTGTTAGCTTTGATACAGATGCCAGAGGCGACCATGATCCCTAATGCTAGCTCCTCGGTGTGCTGCATTACAGAGAAAGCAGTCCACCTCGCAGCAAGACGTCGATGAAGACATTCTACCTGCTCAAAGTACATCATGATGAGTTAATAATAAAGTAGCACTGACAGGTGTGGGTTTTTTTTTTTTTTTTTTATCCCTCTCATGATCAAAGGCAAGCACTCCGGAGAGCTCTGTCGTCTCCAGGTGAGAATATCCATTCTGTGCAGATGCTGAGGAGAGATGGCCTGTTTCGGGAGAATGATGCAGTACATGCAACACCTATCCTTTCAGCTCACCGAAGCAGCTTTATCTGACAACAGCATATCTCCACATGCTTATTTTCATCTCACTTAGGGAATATGACATTCTAATATTTCCCAGCCTTCCTGTACCCAAAATGGAAGCATCATTGAGCGCTCCCATTGATCCATTTCAAACGAGGCCATCTGGGTTCATTATCACCTGATCTCGCTGCTTGGATTGGGAATCTCTGACCTCGCTCAGTCACATTTGTGATCTTTGATTGAATGCTCAGAAGACGCTCTTTGTTGCCTATTTATTGACCTTAGTACTGTGGTGTTTTCACAGACAGATGACATTGCGGAGATCGCAAAGAAGACCCAAAACCTGCCCAAAGAGAACACAAAGAGACAGCGAGAGGTGGTTTTTACCCAGGGCAAGGACGACACTGTTGCAACTGTTGGTAGGCCGCTCTCATTTTCTCTTTTTTTATTGAGTGCTTATCTACACATATTTTCTACTCAGCCATCCCCGCTTCGGCCCCTTCACTTAAACTTCATATCTTCAAACTGCAGAGCGCTGCCTCAAATAGATGCTAGATCACTGACTGAAGAGAGCAGAATGCTATCAGTAATTTCTTTGAAGTCAAGCTTCGATATTGACACCAGATGTTGAGGGGGAAAAAAAGAATGCTTGCGCTACATTCTGTCATTTCAGAGCATAAAAGACGCGTGGGGGGTGCAGAGAGCAGGCATTGATTTGTGAAGCACTTCTAACTTTGTCTTGGATGGACTCCAGGCCAGTCCTCAGCAATTTTTAATGCTTCAACTCTAACATCCTGCCCTCTCTTTTCTTTTTTTTTTTTCCGTGCAAAATGCTTGGCAGCGTAACCTTGTGGAGACATTGACGGCGCCGGCCCTCGGATCAATCCAATTTCCTTTGATACAGGGTGTATTAGTTAGTGGGACATTAAAAGGCAGTGTCATCATAACTGAGCAGGGGTTGCAGGTTTAAGCAGTGTGTGGACAGACGATAGTTTCCGATTACTGCTGGGAGCCTTTGCCTTTGGAGCCATGGGGAGTCTCTTCTCATTGCCCTTGCAGTTCAGCTCAGACTAGTGGAGCATGGGGAGAGATGGCCTCAGGTAAAGGCTCCAGTATATCACTCATCACTGGGGACTGCAGAGAGGCGCTGCTACAACAGGAGTTTTACTACAGCAGGACACTGTCTTTACATGTGTCTACTGTCCTCAGTTTTATACTCCTGGCTCAATTACATATAAAACTGATGCTTCATTCAGTGTAATCTATCATCATATTTATCAAGCTTGAACATTTTTTGATAACGTTTTATACATGAATTCACTTCAATGTGTCTTGTTGCACATATGGTGATGGCTTCAGAACAATTACTCGACTTTTGAGTTGACTTTGTCTTTGCCGTGTCTTTTAAATCGTACTAACTACGTTTCTGTCAGGACCGTGAAGGGACGGACACACATGCGGACTGGAGATTCACAAAAAGATACTTTTAATTCCAAAATCACTGGAAATGAGCACCGAAAACAACAAGACACTCTGGCAGGGAACACAGGGAGCCAGCAAACTAAATACACCGGGAAAACGAGACACAGGTGAAACACATGAGGGTAATCAGGAGGTTGGTAGGAGGGGAAGATACACGAGGGAGGGCCAGACGAGACACCTGAAGAAGAATCAGTAAACCACCAAGACCACAAAAAAACAACATAAGAAAAGGAAAAACCCAGGACCAGGGACGAACCCTGACCGTTTCAGGCTGTGGCTTGCAAACCTTTTATTTTCTGTTTTGCTCTCGGAGCGTTTCACAACCACAGGATGGAGCTGATCCTTACTGCTAAAGCACTGATCGATTCTGTTTAAGCTATTTAGCCTGAGTGGGAAAAACCATTTTTCTCAGGTGGGAACCAAAAACCAGAACGGGTGCTGAGACCTTTTTGAAGACACCTGCTAAAGAACAACATTTAGAAGCTGGGGGAATAAATGTTCCTCTTGGTTTATTTAGTTATAGTAACAGTGATGAAATGCCATGCTGGGCACAAGTACTACTACTTTCAGGGTCACGCATTTCCTACCAGCAGAACCAGTGTAGCTGTTTATGTGTAAAACATACCAACAAATGATGTGATTATATAAGAAATGTTTTTTTTTTTTTGTTGTACAGTTATTATCAGTAAGAGCTCTGATTGGCCCCTAGATTGCAAAGGATTTATTGCATCTCCATTACTTATTTTTCCATCTGGAGATGTTCTCGTCTGCTGAAACAAAGATATACTGCAAATGCTGCCCTGTTGTAGTCACAGCAACAAACTTTGCTATAAAGAAGCATGAGCAGGAATGATGTTTTAGGGCAATGCTGTCATTAATAAATAAAGCAACAAGTCTGCAGGCTTTCTCTGAAAAGCTGCCAAAACTACCACTGTGCATGTCTGTCTGCTAATCTTAGTGCATGTGCTGTGTTGAAAAGGGATCGGTAGATATTACCTGGTCTGACCTGGTAACAGCCTTCACAAATGATTCCAGGGAAGCACCCCGGGGCTTTTTCAAACGTGACGCTGACATGTTCAGTTGCTGTCTGGTTAATGGAGAATTTTAATCTGTTAGTGGGTTTAGATTGGGCTGTGGGAAGGCACGTAACCGAACCCTTAATAAATGAGAGAGTTTGTTTTGTTTTTACCATCTGTGTAACAAATCTGAGCACAAAAACAAAAAAAGCTATGAAAAAGCTTTACAAGGGGATAAAATGTCTGTGTTGGTTTATGGCTCCTTTTTGCTGCTTTGTGTGCCGAAACATTTCTGGGAATGAAATTTCAGGTTAGTTGTTTCAACAGATATTGCCACCATGATATCTTCTTTGCTTTCAAATTTTACTGCTGCTTAATATAACGGTTAGGATCAATATCCATTTGTAACTGTATGCGTAACACATGGAAATCACAGAAATAAGAAAACTTGGATTGACTGCAGTGTTAACCATCTTCAGGTGCATCACGTGTATACACACACATGCAACTGGTCATAATGTCATAACTGTGACATGCAACAATGCAACAACATGGAACTGTCTTGCAGCAGCTGATGCATGAACTTACTATGAAAACAATGAACACAGGCATGCTACTTTATTTAATAGGGTTTTAGCCTGGTGATGAAAACTAACCAGGTTTTTGGGAATATGGGGAAAGTGGCAGGGTTCTTCCAGGAAAAAGGTTAACACTTTGCTTTTCAGAATCTCAATCTGAATCAGTTTGAAATGAGGCCCAAATCAGGAGTCTTGCTCGAATTGATTGCAGGTTTTTCTGCTCTTTGCACATTTTGATTTGATCAACTCCACAAGTTTGTGAGGCCCCTTGTGCATAAGATCAGACGAAACTTTTCAAAGCTTTCAGAACAAAGATGTCACAAATTAACATTGTAGTCCAAATATAATTCCCTTTTAAGTCAATAATTGATTATTCTGAGTTATTGGCCAGTCTTATTAAGTGCATACATATTTTTTTTTTTTAAACCAACAAAACCAATTTATTCACGATCAAAGTAAAACTCCTCTGGAGGATTTTTTTTTCTTGGGAAATTGAAAAGAGATCTTTAAAGGAAAGCCTGACAGTTAAAATGAATAAGAAACCATCCATTGTGCTGGAGGTGATGGATAATTCTCCCCTCATTTCTCCCGCTTGAAGACACCGCCGTATGCCGCTATGAACTTTATATAAAATACATGATGAATGCCGGCTGGATGAAAGACAATGTGTTACAGATGTCATCTACAAAGGCAAACATGATAAATGTCATTGACTGTGCTATCATTGCAGTGGAGCAGTTACAGTCGCAGTAGGTGCAGCCGTGGTGGTGGTGGTGGTGTGTGTGTGTGTGTGTGTGTGTCTATTTATCTGTGTGTGAACACTGCTATTCATGCCAGCCAAATAAATGTCAATGTAAAAAGAGAATTAAAGATTTTCATTTCCCAGAGGCGGCACTCTAATAAACTTGATCTCTCATTTTGTTTGCAATTTGTCCTCCTGTCAGGATTTGATCATTTGCCAGCCTCTGCATGTCATGTTAAACCATTTTATAGTGATTAAGGATGGAAAGATGCCTCCCCCTGTGGTATAATTCTCCAAAAAGAGATGTCAATTTGTTATTGTTCTTTTTTTTCTACTCTTCATTTGGAGCCTTTCATCAAACCACCGCTTCAAACGTGCTTTTTAAGAGCCAGTAGCAGGAGGAATCGCCCTTTATTTAGCTGCCTCTGACACTGCTGAACTACCCTGGGCCTTTGCTTATACACCCATTATTGCAGTAATTAAGATCTCTGAAGCCTTGAACCTTTGCAGTGAGATCTAATAAACGATCATCCAGCAGGGGTTGCTGCTCTAATTGCTGATAAGGACTTGATAAAGCCTGACTTGGCTCCTTGGAGAGTTTTAGGGCTCTCATGGGGGCAAGGCAGGCAGATTTCAGCTTTGATACTGATCTATACGTGTTAATCACACAAAACAGAGAAAGAAGTAAATACAGGGTTCAAAGCTAAAGTGCTCATTTTGTTCAAGACAGATTAGTCAGTTTTAGCCCAAGTTTAATTTAACATTGAGAAAAAAAAAAACGTCCTGTTTATCTTCCTTAGTTTCTAACAGATAAAATCAATTATCAGTCTGCACTACAGTATGTTACAGATCCCCTCTGTGTTTCCTTGGCACCTCACATTGAAGCATTTTCTTTCACGACTCCCTGAAACGATAGTTGGCGATGATCTCCTGCCTGTGGTTTTAGTAATTATAGGCATATGTCCGTTTTTATAAAACTCAGTTGTGAGCAAAGATGCTGGTTACGATAGGGAAACAGATTGAATGTCAACTCGCTTCTAACCTGTCACATTTGCCAAGAAAGCGGTAACGCTGTTTTCCTCCCCGAGGCTCCGATTTTGGCTGGAACTCAGTGGGAATCCTTCCAGAAGTATTCACGGGGAAGTTTCGCACATAAAGATGTTTCACTTTAACTCCGTCGAGCTCATGAATTTGAGCTAAATATTCATACGTGGCTCCCAGTCACTTGGCAGTGCTGGATTTAAAATGATGTATTAATTGTTTTAATTGTTGGGCGATGGAAGTAAAGTTCATTTTAAAGGCCTGCCAGCTATGTGATCTACCTGTCACAGCAACAACACTGAGTGGTGAAACACTCCCAGTGTAACTCGCAACAATTAAAATGAAACAATTCTCTGTACGATCATTCTTAGTCTTATTTTGAACGGTTACTTATTTTACAAGAAATCATTTTCTCAGCCTCTGTTGTGCTTTGAGTTGTCATTGTCAAAAAGAATAGCCAGTAATAAAGGACTTAATTGATACTCATTTCAAAGAGGCGGCTGTTAAAAGAGTTTCTTTTAATCACTACTATTCATGAGCTATAATGAGGGAATTATGAAGAGTGAATTAACAAAAGCAAACTATTATACAAAACCTTACAGGAAGGAATTATTGGAATTCCTTCTCTTTTTTTTTTTGCACATATTTAACACTAATTTGCTGCTTCACTCATTTTGTCAGACCAAATTCCAGGAACAAATACATGTTGGTAACAACAGCAAACATTACTTTGGTGGAAATATAATTTTTTTGTGCATGGCCATGTCTATGGCAGAGTTTTTGCCAATCAGTTCTTTGTTAAAGACAGCAGGAGAACTGTTGCAGCATGGCTCGAGTTAGCATGTCAGTCAAATTGAAAAATTTGCATCAGCGAGGCTGTGTGAACTTTCCCCCAGCAGCAGAATATAAGCTCTGCTCATGAATAAAGAAATATTGTATGTCTAATGCGCCATGATGCGTCTGAAAATAGTTGTAATACCTTTCTCCAAAAAGCCATCGGCTACATTGTGTTGCCCAGTGAGCAGATTACTCATAAACCAGAGAGATAATTTGTCCGTTTGGTGCTCAGATCGAATTGCACATGCTCACATCTATAGCTGCAATTCACAGGATTTCTGCAATCATTACTCATAAAATGTTTTTTCTGATCTTGGACTGCGTTCCAATTTTAGACGGACATGATTTGAGCCAATTTACCTCTAGCTGTTGAACATTTTATGTCTTTATTCAGCACACAAAGTAATCATTCACAGTCCAGGCTGCATAAAGCAAAACAACCTCTGTAACAATGGCTTCTCTGAAAGCTACTCACTGTCTGGTGTTCCAGATAAGTAGATTAAATCCAAAGTGGGACTTTTTGAGGTGCTTTTTTTTATCCTTACAGATGCCCATAAAATATCCGGTTGAATAGTCTATGTGAATGATTGATGAACGGTTCACACAAATCAATCACTTTCAAAGGATCTTTGAGGAAGCAGGTGCACAAACACCCATAGATAGAAAAATATGGACAAAAAAGGGTTTTGTGAGGCTACTAAAAGACAAATAGCTTACAAACAGGAGAAATTCAGAGCTCCTGCCACTCTTCTCAGAGCCTCAAACTCATTATACTGAGGACAATGTGTAGTCCTGTACAAGCTGGGGTGTTTCAGGGATAATTGTTTTGGTTAGGATTAGAAGTTAAATTTGCAAAATGCTTTGCGTTTAGGGAAATTGGTGATGCATGCAACACTAAAACCCAATCCCAGTGTTGAATTAAAAAAAAAAGTAGCATAAACTCAGATTTTTAAAGTCTTTTTTCCACAGTAAAGTGTAAAAAGATGTTGTCTGAAGCAACAAATTAGTTGTTATTCTGAATTATTATGTTTAAGATAAAAAAGTGAAACCGCTTCAGAGTTTTTCATCATGCTGTGATTAACTTGATTTTTTTCTGTCACCTTGCATATTGTGATATTTAATTTACATTTCACTCAATTCCACCATAACAAACCAAGCTGACAGAATAGATGTTACAAAGTTTATTAAACATCCAGGAAGAGAGTTGTTTGTTGCCACACACAACATCCCGTCAAAAAGAAAGTCCCACTCTTGAGTAGTTGAATGAATTCTCACACTTCTAGATGTAGATTAACATCGCTTCATGGGAGACGTTACCTGTCTCTCTCTTGTAGGACCTGGCCCTCCCTAAACTGCCCTCACTGTTGGTTTTAACTATATTAGATGTATTTACACCCACTTAGTTCTGTTTGATTTTCTTTAGATCTAATGAACACCAGACTGTGTGCAGAACAAGTGCAGCGGCTTTAACCTTTGAAGCATCCGGTTTTAGAACCACAAAGCACGTCACATTAGCACAACCACATCTAACAACTTCAGTTCCCCAACTGCAGAGTGACTGACAAACTGTAATTTATTATTAGCACACTTTTTATGTGCGGTTAATCATTTCAAGAGGGAGGAGGGTCCTCAGGCTTCATCTGTGCCATTAATTAAGCAAAGTCGTTATGCTGCTAATTAGCTGATCCTGAAAGGATTCTTGTATTATTGTAATTTATTGTCAGTCTGCTGCTTTCCTTTAAAAAGAACTAGTGCTGTAATGAAAACCCAATCGAACTCTTAATCTGAGCTGTGAAACAGGACCTGTTACACAGTTTCCCAGGAAAGATCTTTTTTTTTCATTGGTAACCACAGCATAATGATGTCTGTCACTCTCTCTCACATGGATATATGAGATTATTCGAGCCTGAAAAAAATTGCAGAGAGCTTCATTAAAAGTTTTATATATATATATATATATGTATATATATATATATGCAAGTATATTTAAACTCCGAGCTTCTTCTCTCAATAAGGATTCTGTCAGCTTCCACATGTTCCTTTTATCCACATGTCAGTCTTTTGTCTCCTGCACCTTTTTTGAAGGTTCACGTCTGCACCATGCACCAGATCCCTCGGACTGTTTGAAGATCGTGTGTGTGGTTTACATTGTTCTGACATAAGTTGTTGATTTAAAGTCACTCTACACCTTCAAGACTTTGTCTTTTGGTCTATTTTTTCTTCTTTTTTTTGTTTCTCTTTCTACTTTAAACTGGAAGACTCTTTGAAGTGCATATGCTACTGATAATTGAAGCAATATCCTCCACTGAAGATAAAAACTGACTCATTGAATGTATTCAGTTCTGAGCTGAAACCACTTAGACTAACTTTACTTGCACTGTTGTTAATTCGCTGTAGCAGTCACTTAAGTTTGCTTTTCCAGTAATTGAAAGTCTTTATTTTGCCAATCAAACTTTATTATTATTTTTGGTAATGTAAGGAGATAAACATTTATTTGAATGCTATCTCTAAGGCTTATTGATTGTTTCCTGTCTTCTTTTCTAAGTTTTAAAATTTCATAAAATTACTTTATTTGGGTGACTTTTTTGAACATCTGAATGGTTTTCGCTCTGTCTAAAAGACAGAAAAATCTAGATATAGACCACCAGGTTAACTGGGACCTAAGACAGGAACAATAGGTCTAACTAGTTGAATAGCTGAGTACAGAGACTGTAGCTCTTCCATGAAGTCAGCCCAGGCTTGAGTCCCAACCTGGGGCTCTTTGCTGCATGCTGTTTCACACTCTCTCTGATGCTTTACCTGTCAAACTACCCCAAAACCTGTAGAAAAAACAAGACCTAAGATAGAACGTGTGCTACCTTGGAGGTGCTCCCACAGACAGCTTCAGACTTTTTTAAGGTTCTTAGTAAAAGACTCTCTTGCCTGCTTGGGTGGAGATTCCCTCGCATGTGGAGTATGTACAGAAAGTGCATGGCTTCTCCTGCCAGACACTTTTTTTTTCTTCCACATTTTGGGTGATTTCCCTCCACAAATCTGGGCACATCTGATTGTCTTTGTACTTGGTAGTAAACTGCACTGCACGATGCAAGTAGCAACAGATCTCTTCAATCTCTGTAATTTATTTAGCTTTTTCAGCACATGTAATAACAGTTTGCACCCTTTTACCATAGAAATGGTAGAAAAGCTTTGAGCACTGGAACCGTAATGGACACTTTTCCAGATTATTAGTCTTAAAATGATCCTACAACGTTTTATGTTTAGATTAATTCATAAACAGGACTATCATTCATTATTGATTCATCTCTGATAACAGTAAGTTTCATTTTGCTGGCTTGTCTTTTTGTTGTTGCCTTTTTCCTTTTTTTATTATCCATAATATTTTTCTGCATGTTTTTTTTATGGACTCCAGAGAGCTCGAGCAACTGGCAGGAATCCTAATCAAATTATTAGGCCGTTTTACTGCCTAATAATTTGATTAACAGTGTTCATTTAGCTAACATTAGCTTGATAGCTGATAGACTTCAAGCATAGTAGTTCGACACCAGGCTAGCTTACAATTTGTCACAATTTATGTTCATGTTCCATGTGCAATTTCCTAAAAGCATTACATGTTTTTGATCTTGTGACTCATTTAGATTGCACACTGATGTTAATGATGAACATTTCTGAAGCAAACATGAGTGCAAGCCTGAAAAATCAGTCCACAATTTTCTTTTTGCAGCCTGGAGCTTCATGAAACAGCTGCAGTGTCACATGCCAGCAACGGGATAACAAACTGGCCATTTTGGACATTCATCACAAGTGATTCCTAAGAATCAGAAACCAAAGAGGACAGTACTGAAGAAAGAGAGGGAAAGAAAGAAAGAGAACGGGACAGAATAAGTCATAAGACAAGAGTCAACATCAGACTGACTTTTACTGGTTGGACGGAGCTCACAGAAGAGACAGGATACAATTTTTTTCACTTTAGTAAAAACCTGCTAAATGTTCGTACCACTGTTTTTTACCAGCTTATGTGAATCTGATTAAGCTCTCCTATCACTTTCTATCAGTCCATTGGAGCATATCACATATATCAGATTTACTTACTACTGTGAAGTATAGACTCTGTCACTTGGATTACACAGAATTATGATATCTAATAAAGTTGCCACTAAAGCATTAAATACTGTTAAAATCCTAGATGTTCTGGTAAAGCTGACCATTAAACTACATGCTTTAACACTAACCTGGCATACAAGGTCTTGCGTTTGTGATCTTTCTATTTAAATTTAGCATGTTTATTTAGTTTATTAATAAAAAATAACAGTTTCTTATTTTTTTGTTTTGTTTATTAGTTATTATTTAGTTAGAATCACACAAACAAAAGTATTTTATTCAGTTTAAAAGAATTACATTGTAACAAACTACTATTTTAACATATGTTCCACAACTCAGCACTGATTATATATATATAAAAAAAATCTATGTTTAGAAAAAAGTACCTCCAGCACTTCAGGACAACAATTGTGTCCAACCAGATTTGCAGCAGTCTGACAGTGTCTAAATGCCTGTAGAATAGAATAGAGTAGAATAGAATAGAAAACAGGGATTTTTAAATTGAAAAAATTGGTAAAGAAGCACATAGAGCCTGCACAGCACTAATGATGATTAATAATCATTTTACAGCCTTATCAGATATGAGAGCTAAAATGTGGACATAGAAGGCATGTAAAACACAAATGGCTTAAATAAATGCACTGTCATTCACAGAACAAATACACACACAGGTACCATTTGGCTCTGGGTCACTTCTTGTTAAAGCGGAGATTTTTCACCCCACTGTCGCCAATTCAGGCATAGTTGTTGTTTATTTCTTTGAAATGTATTTCGTTGACATACTCACAAAGGGTAAAACATTTTATTGCTGTAATGATAAATTCCTATTTAGATTCTCAAATTTGTACAATTTTGAACTGATATAGATCCTTATCAGCCATAATTATATGGAATGAAATACTTTGCCCTGTTAGTGCTGAACATTGTAATGCTTTTTTTCTGTGCAAGAAATCTATGATCTAATTATTTGTTACCTGTTATTATAACAGATCTATTTTAAAATGATAGAAAGGAAAAACATTGATGTTAAACAACAACCCTTCTGTGCCCAAATTACAGGTGACAAAGTGACCATGTTTCCTGTTTTGGACATCGACCAGAATGATATTGTGGACACTAATGGTGCCGGAGATGCCTTTGTTGGAGGTATGACACTATCATCTGCACAACCCACTTTTTATTTTTTACATTCCCAATCAAACCTCCTTTATAACATACCAGTGTCTCCAGAATTTACCTCTCGTTCTTTTGTCCACCCAGGATTCCTCTCTGCACTGGTGCAGGAGCAATCATTGGAGGACTGCATTCGGGCCGGCCACTACGCTGCCAACGTCATCATCAGACGAGTCGGGTGCACCTTCCCAGAGAAGCCAAATTTTCACTGATGACTCCAAACTTATATTTCCCTTGAGAAACTCAACATACTTGTATGCTTCAGGATTTCATGTGCAATTTTGTATTTACGATGACTTATATTATGGGACTAATTGCTACAGCTTGGGAATTTAATGAAGCTCAAATAAGCAACTCAGATATTGAAGCACAATTCAGAGAATTTAATGGTGTTTGAATATGTTTATGGACAGAGTATCCAATCACAATATGTATATTTGGCCTGCAGGCCTGAAATAGTATAGCGAAAAGTTTAAGAACTTAATCATTAAAGCACTAAACATTCTTTTGTCCTGCGTCCCAGCATCACCTCCGTGTTACTCTGACTCTGAAAACGTTTAGTAGCTAACGAGGTAATACATGTCATTCAGCATAGATAGAAACATTTCTTGCTACATGATCCACTTTTTATTCATTAAATGGAATATTGCACGTCTGTCGTTAGAGTTTTTGAGCTACAGGAAGGTGATGGTGGCACAAAAATGGTATGCTCATTGGTGTAAAAGTATGAAAATAAAGCAGCTAATTACAAAGGTTTATTGCCTGAAAAGGTTTATAACACAAAGTATTTATGTTGTCAGTGCAGAGTATTCCTTCAGCTGTAAATCTGCAGACATCATTGATCAAGTGCTATTAGAGGTTTTTTCCCCATTTCCAGAGGTTCTGTTTTAACGGCACAAAACTGAATTTTTTTTCTGCATCTTTCAAATAAACACATATTACATCTTCTTGTACTGGAACAAAGTTCATTTCCAGCAACTCTCCGACCAACAGGTGTACACACACACTCTTAAGAAAAGACTAGACCAGAGAGTGTGTGACTATCCCTTTGTTTAATCAGTGGGAGCAGTCTCATGCTAATCACTTTTGGTCAGCTCAACACCCTCTATTATGGTCATGGTGTCCTGGCTCAGCTCAAGTCACCCCACCCCCAACCTGCTGGGGTCCTAACTGCAGCTGCAGGGCTGCAGGAGATCATTTTTCTCAGTTTAAGGGATTAGTGGTTGCTCTTCGCTACAACCATTAAAGGGACCTGAAAATTAGACTGATCCTTCGTACCCAGCTGTGCTGTCGCTGGGGGTTGCAGACAGGGATCAGAGAGAACACCCCCCTCTCTCTCTGCACCCCTTTCTCCCTTCCAAACCCTCCATATTTCCAGCAAAAGTGATGAGCATCATGTTTTGTTAGAAATAATTTGGCACTCATCTGTTCCACACAGAAGTCTTGATTAAGAATTAGAGTTTTCTTCCTCTTGAGCAACTTGTTATATATTTTCTTTCATTTTCTTTAGGCATATTAGAGGAAATCCGGTGTTTACACTGACTGCGTGAGAGCTCTGATTTCTGTAATGAGCCATAGTTTATGCATATATGCTAATTAGGGGCATCTAGGTGAAAACATTCTCCAGCCAAAATGTTATTAACAACTTTGAGACACTTTTTTTTTGTTGTTGTTTTGTTTTTTTTCATCAGCATTTTTTTTTAAGGCTTCACACAGATGCGCTATGAAAAGGACCACATTTCTGATTGGGCAAGATCACACCCCGTGGCAGCTGGTTCATTTGCTTCTCAAGATGACAGATGGTAAAACACAAACACAAAAAGAGAGAGCCATGATTAAGTAATGAGAATGCCTGCCACAATAAGGAAACTACTTTTCTCTCTTTTCCTGAAACTTTTTGCAATGTGCAGCAAACGCGCAGAGTGAAAACACAAACACAAAAATACATTTAATACACGTTTCCCAGTACTTTTTAAGCCGGTGAGCCAGATTCATGTGTAACGATGTTTACATCGTGTAGCATGAAAGTCTCTTCTTATTTCCAGGTTACAGTTCATTTTCTTTTAGTAGCTTTAAAGGTGGAGCAGAAAAACTGGACTTTGTGACAAGTGCAATTACAAATAGAATCTTTTTATTTGATACTGGTAAAGGAGTAAGTGCGGCCCTGGCCGGTGTTTTGCCCCGCAGATGGGCAGCAGTGTTTGTGAACACCAGTGTGGCAGTTGGCAGGGATTGAGGAGGGGGATGGGCAGATTGCAATGGCACATGCTCCAATTCAAATTATCCCTGGACCCATGCAGCAGTGGAGGACCTGCTGGGGCCCAGGGTGGCATTCATTATAGCTAGACACAGGCAGGTTTGGTCAGCGCCTCCATCCTGACACCAGTCCTAAAAAGCACCTTGTCTGGAGAGTTTTACTCACATTCCATCTGCTTTGACAGTTTTGTGTTGTTTTTCTTATCAGTAATGCCTCAATTGCTTGTATTATTTTCCCATATTTACCACAAGTGTCTGTAAGTGGATTAAAATAAATGTCAAGGACTGAACAGCAGAAGGATATTGAATAATTTTGCAAATTTAAAACATGCTTACAGGTTGATTAAGAAAAACAATCAGCAAGGTAATGAAAAGAATGGCCAAATGACAATACAATTAACACATATTAAATGAATGCAAATCAAATTACACATCAGAGGTGTCCCTACTGGGGAAAATCTTTCAAAAGCTGTTTGTACAGTACACTGTTTATAATCTGACAGGAAGTCAGCAATTATCTGTCTTAATTGCATCTGCATTACTGCATGAAAATTAGCTTTTTGGCATTTCTAATGCTGCTGAAAGACTGAATGAGGGAATCACAGGTCTAAAAACAATCTAAAAATGTACGTATTTTCATCATTGCTGCCAACAACCAAGGCTCTATCTTAGACTTGGCAAAGTTAATTAACTGATTAGAGTAATATCCCTTATGGACCTGGGTGCAAGAAATCAGAGCAAGAAATTGCTCATTTTCATTATAAAAAAAAAAGTCCAAAACGATGTGTTTATTCATGTCTGTCACATTTGAACACGTAGGCTACTTCACATCAATGCAAGTTTAAAATGCCCAAAGGGTATTGATGCTAATGTGAATGTTACATAAAAATGTTATGTAGCCTGTGGAGACCAAATCCACTCAAAACATAAGTGTGAAAATGTTCCTCTTGGCTCATCACTGGACGTGTTGATGGAGGGGGGAAAAGTGAAATTGACAATATCATTGTGGGAGCGCACTAAAGGGGCGACGGTCCGCTCCACTACACTGAAGTAGGGATGTCTACAGTGGAAGAAGAAGAAGGGGGAGGGTACCACTTTGTCACAGGCTGCTATGTAGATTAACCTTTCAATTAGTTGTTATCAGGTCCTCTCCATGTCTCGGCGCAAGCTTTTCAGCCTTCGATTTAAGACGTCAAATCCTACGAAATCGCTCGGATATGTCGCTTTACATTTATCCTTCGACGTGATAATGAAGAGGAATATCCGAGGGGGGGAAAACTTAAAGAGGTAAACTACCAGCAAATATTTACGGTAGCCTGTGCTTTTTCTTCTTCTTCTTTAGTTAGGTATGTTTATCTTTGCTTAAAACTTGGCGATAATTTGTTGTATCTCTCCGCCGCCGGCAGCAGATTCGATTAGGTTTGTGCAACATCTTAACAAAACGATGTATAACCCAAGGAGGCTGTGAAATCATTTCCCTAATATAATATGGAAAAGCAGAGCGGAGCTGAAGCAGAGAAATGGGAGCTCGGAAAACTAGCGATACATAATTGAGAAGCAGTGATGAAGGAGCTCCTCTCCCAGCTGCGTGTTAACTTGTATTCCCCGCTGAACATCGTTTTGCCCTCAAGGGCTCACTATTTGTCCTCATTGGAGATATTTGATAGTTAATGGTGATAAAGAGGTCATGCCACCATTGCACGGCGCAACACGGGACGTTAATAATTCCGCTTGCAAGACGTGGAGCCGAGCAGGAAAAGCTACTTTTTTTTTTAGCCGAGCGGAACGTGCATTTATCGCCTCTACATTTCACGTCACGTAGTTTAAACGTTAAATATCAGGAGAATTACGGCTCCTCTTGGGGAAATAATGAGAAAGAAATGACGATAAAGACGAGGGAAAGGTGGTAGCTTAGGGTGCATTTTGCTTATCGGGGGTGCTATAATGAATATGTCTGTAATTGTTATTTTTAAATGTCACGTGTTTCACTTTAAGCCAGCGCTGAAGCCTTTTGCGGGTTTTATGCAAACAAATGATAGATTTAACAAACAGCCAATTAAAGTCTAAAACGATCCAAATCACTTTCAAGTGTAACCAACTGTTTCAAGGAGGAATCTAAGTAAAGGTGGGCTGGTGTTAAACGCTCTGTAAATTAGGTTAAATATTTATCCTGTGCAATTACCACTCAGACAGTTAACGCCTGTTACAGCGTATTTGTAACGTAATAACAATCTATCGCTTCTGTTAGAGCCCTGAGTTAAGATTTTATGAGTGTTAGAGGTGAATGATATCAATTCATCACTGGAGGCACCTTAAGAGGCGGGTCAGTTGAGTGAAGTGACAGATCATACAGCCAGTGCTGTGGCTCTTAGAGGGAGCTCATACATAAAGATTGACAAGTGCTTTATCAAACCAGAAATCGGATCTTGTCTTTACAGCCAATATTGAAGTTGCTAGGGAGGGCACATTAGTGTAGGTAAGGTTTAATGAGACTCCATTGGATTGTAATCAGCGTCATGTCGGATTCATGTAAACTACAACATTGTAACAAAATGGCGACTGTTTAGGTGACATCAGTAATGCTGGCAACACTGTCATTTATCAGCTCAACTCAGCGGAACACAAGTCTTGGTTTGTTACGTAGTTATTACCGGCTTCTTTTTTTATTTTATTTTATTTTTATTTGCTAAACGGCTCGATGGCGACTGCAGACGTGCCTCAAGCCCCCAAACAGCAGCTGTCAGGAAGTGAGCATTGATTATACGTGTGTCATTAAAAGCTCGCGCTGGATCAGTTTGCGGACGTCGAGCTGTCAAAAAAAAAAAAGTCTCGCGCGGGCAGCTAATGGTTAAACTTTATCTCCATTTTAGTGTTTTATACAGTTTGTCTGTTAGAGGATTGTTACCGTGACATTTTGGGAATGACGTGCTACAAAAAGAGATTTAGTAAGTTTTATGTCCTCTTTCTTTAAATGCCTGAAAGGGAATCTATAACCGAGAATATTTATCTGTCAGTGAGAGTGCAGACTTTTCCAGAAGTCAGTGGAAGTTTCTGGCTACCTGTCATGCTGTGAAAGCTTGTTACTCTTGGAAAATAGTCGCTTTTGAATTGGACATCTGGTTTGGTGTGTGGATTATCGTGTCAGACTATGGATTAAGTCACTGATTTCTTTAGTAGCATGACAGCGCCTGCATCTGTTTTGATCCATCTGTTTCTCATGTTTTAGCCTTGCATTCCTTTGACTTAGCCTTTACACTCCATCTATCACCATTTATTTAACATGATGTGAATGTGAAACTCTGTTCTAAAAGTGTGCTTTTATTTGTGTCTTTTTCAGATTTAATCTGGGAGTTTAATAAAAACACTTCCAGGTCAGCTGATAATTACTGCTGTGGAATTTACTAGTGCCAACTTTTCCTCCATTTCACCCCGGATTGTGAAGAATTATCTGGATGCTTTCGTGGAGCATAACTTCTTGACCTTATTAAGGATGTGGATGTACCCGGTTTTCAGCTGCAGAAAGGGGGAATCTTTATGGATCACATATTTTTGAGGCTAATTGTTCAACCATGGTAAAACTTGCGAACCCTCTCTACACGGGGTGGATTCTGGAAGCAATACAGAAAATCAAAAGGCAAAAGCAGAGGCCCTCCGAGGAAAGAATTTGTCATGCGGTGGCCACATCGCATGGACTGGACAAGAAGACCGTCCTTGAGCAGTTGGAATTAAGTGTTCATGATGGTTCTATCCTCAAGGTTACAAATAAGGGAAGCGCCTCCTATAAGGACCCAGGAAATCCCGGAAGACTTGGATCAATCTTGCCTGCAAATGCATCTGTGCCATCAAAGGAATCTATATGGAGTTCGAGCGATCTGCGCCATATTGATTGGAATAAAATACTTAACAGGGCCATCGAAGGCCTGGATGATACCCATGGCTCTTCTCTTAAAAACATTGAGAGGTATCTGAGGAATCAGGATGATCTCTCAAACATTGTTGACAATCCTGCTTTCCGGCAGAGGTTGCGGCTGGCGGCTAAGCGGTCGGTTAATAATGGAAGGTTGTCAAAAAATGGACCACGGTATAAGCTCAGCCATTGCAATGTGGAGGGCAGAAGCGCCAGGTGTCCAAGTACTTCCCCCTTGGTCCTGTCATCAGTGACTCTCCTCCCCCATGAGCGAGACCAGGTATGCTCACCTTGGCCTCTGCACTCTCAATGCAAATCACAATGTCTATGATTTTTTTAAGAGTCTAATACCACAGCTGTCACATCAACAATAGACATCCTTGTTGCCACAATTAAAAGAAAATGGAGTTTATTACTAATGTGTGACTGATTTCCACCTTTTTACTTGTTCACTATGCATCACAGCTTTGTTTTCTAAGAAGAAAATACTCTTTGGGACTTCAGTGGAGGCATTTATATAATATCACCTCCTAGTAAGAAGGATCAAAGCTTGGGCTACCTCTGTGTGGATTTACTCAAACAGGAATTTTATGATTGTGGTCTTAATCTTTAGGATTTAAACTTCAGAAGCCAGAAACAACGCCATCTAGAGTCCACTCCATTAAGGCTGTGTTGCTGGTGGTTTCCATAATATGAGAGTTTGGATAATCAGAAAGTCATGCTGACAGTGTGTGGCAGGCAGTCTACTGTGGGCTTCCCACAAGTTATGTAACTCTAGCCTAATGACCTTAAAGGATGTGGCCGGCTGTCTTGTGAGTTGCATAGGATTGAACAGAATTGTAATATTTTACTGGTAATTTGCAAGAGTGTGGGAACGCTTTGTGAGAAGCAGCTAGAATATTCTCAAACTACACGCAGCTACTATGACCTTTGAACAGATGGAGAGGAAACAAAACTGCAGACACGCATTTCCAGGTTACATTGTTTGTGATGCTTTTGCCGCCTCAGAGATGGCTCAGGGTTTGTAGAGATTATTTTCCTTTTACTGATGCCTTAGTGCAGACAAAACGTATGGCGACATTTGCAATGCGATTTATGAGACGAGTCAAGTGCAGCAGCGTGCAATGGAAAATTGTTGTCATCCTGCGTCTTCAAGTGAAGTGTGTAGTCATCTAAATAGTGGGCTGGATTTTTTTTTTCCCCACATATTCTGTTGAGCCTTATCAAGATTAAGTTTAGCCGTGTACTTTGCACAAGTTTATGCAGCTGAAGTGGTGAGCAGCATCAGCCAATAGAGATGTCACTCTGCTCCTCACCAGTTTCACAGTGAATAATCAGGAAGCGACACCTTGATACTGAAGCCACAACTGTGACTGTGTCTGTGGTCAGGCCAAAAGTGAAACTGAGAACTGTTTAGAGACACAGTGTCCTGCAATGCTTCTCATAGCCGAGGAAGGCCTGCTGTTTTCCATTTGGAACATTTCAACCTATTGCTCCCGGCCTGATGACATCACCTCCCCAGTTCAGGTTTAACATTCACATCAAAGGATGACACATCTCTGCCTGCTTAGTTGTTAAGGCACAACGGGAGTGTGTGTGCTGAAAATAAGAGATACTTTGAGGTTAAAAGAAAGCAGTCTTGGTTTAGAGTTTATTAGATTCTGAAGAGACTGGCAGGAACAAAGCAAGGAATGAGGTTTTTTTTCCTACTGTGTTATGCAACCACTTGAGCTTGCTCTCTCTACCAGCAGTGTTAGGACCCCACCCCCTCACTCAGGACAGCCTGCTCTTTTGAAGCAGCATAATTTCCTGTAATGTACTTAATTTAAAACCCCCAAGAAAATCATCAGCATCTCTTCAGCTGTTTGTCTCTTTATTTTCCCTGCACAGATGCACAAATTGCCTTTTGGTTTTAATCAGCTGACCTAATACTATTCCAAGGTTAACCTAATCCATATCAAGGTTCTGTTATGTAGGAAAATGTTACTATCATGTATCCCTATTTATCATCTCTCTCTCTCTCTCTCT
>JBAMIG010000023.1:7978685-8000665 GCA_037177335.1 Kiunga ballochi | reverse complement strand
ATATTTAAATATATTTAATAGAGGTTACATGATATTTGTAAAAATGATATTTTGCTCTTTAGCAAAATATAAATTTTTTCCTCCTAAAACCCATTGAAACATGATAAACCTGCATATTGAGAGTAGCAACAGCAGAGGTTTTATTGTGAAATTCCTTTGCTTGCATCTTTTAGGCATAATAACACAGAATGGCTTATGGTGATAGAAAAAAAGTCTCTTTATTTCTGTGATCAGGTTAAGGACACATTGGGGATACATTTATAGCAATGATCACTATTATAATTTTATTAAATCTTTATAACAAAAATGTTTGAAAATAATGGGAAAAGCCCATGACAACTCTTAAAATCCTAGGTGTTTTCTACAAATCCTGTTTTTTCTTTTCTTTTCCACAAATCCTGCTGATGAGAACCCAAAACAGAAACCACAACAAACTGGCTTTGACTGTAAAGATTGTTTATTATCAGCTATATTCAAGAGGATTAATCTATTAGGGCAAGGTGTCTTTCATTTTCTTCTAAATCAGGTCCCTGAGCCTCTGTGTTAAGTCCACCATATCTGAGACGCTGTGTGGTTTTTATGTTGATAATCACAGATATATTAGTAGCCTCTAATCCCAGTCTGCACTTCTAAACATTGACCTGGCAGGTTGGAAAATGGAGTCATCACTGATGTGGCTGTAAACTATTTCCTCTCACCATAACATTGATTGATACAGCCAAGAACAGTGACAGAAACGCTGCTGCAGATTTGCTTCATTTTCTCCTGGGGTTGTTTGGATTGTGTGGCCAATTGATAAGTTTCTCAGGCCTCATGTTTGTTGACAATAAGGATCTCCAATAACCCAATTGAAGGCCAGCTGGAGGTCGGGCCGAGTGGAGATTTGGGAGATGCAAATTTGGTTTAGTTCAGGATGTTGATCTGCGTCATAGAAACTGGGAACAAATTATGATCATCCCCCTGAGTGCCATTTAGAGCTTCGGTCAATTGAGCCCTTAGTGTATAAACTGATGATGAGGTGGGTTATTTATGATCGCACCCAGCAAGTGGCATTTTCCATTAAGAACTTCCTCTCAGCAGCTCTCTGTTGCACACCTTTTGGAAGCATTTGTATGGGATGGCATATTTAAAATAAACATTATAAAAGCTGCATTGCATCTGCCGGAGATGAGTCTATTCTTGATTTCAGCCTAAGATTTGTTAGGTTGTGACTGGCTGCTGCTGTGTGAAGTAATGACACTAAGTCTTCCCTGCTCTCCCTCTGAAGTCAGACTCCCTTCATTCTCACTGATCAATGGGGAAATCCTCTTAAACCTTGAGCTCATATTTTACTTCTTCTGAACTCAGCCATAAGCCCTTAAATGAGTGTTTGTTCTGAGTCTTGCAACATTTACAGTGGATCATGGCAGTAACAATGAGAGCATGTTATATTATTGAGGTAATTTGATTACATGCTAGTTAATCCTTTCAGACTGGAGTGCAAGCTTTAAGAATTGGATTAAGCCCTTAAACTACGATTACCAAGATCTCTTAGACATTCAGATGTGATGGATAAAGGGGGGTGGATCTCAAATGCAGCATATATCTGAGGATGAGCTTAATTTATTATTCATTTCTAGTCCGTGAGAACTCAGCTCTTTTTTTTCCATTCATTGAGCTTCTGCTTCCAGTTGATATTTTTGTGGCTGTTTCATTAAATCCACACTTGTGTTTTATCTTCTTGCCTCAAACCGCTATATCTCTAAAATAATCTTAAGAAAATCGAGACTGATAATACATCTAAAAACTAACAGGCTCCCAGGCTTTGCATATAAAAGCCATTGATGTTTCTTAAACAGTTTGTTTCTGTTTGTGTTCCCGCTCAGGTTCGGGTCGACCCCATCCCAATATGCAGTTTCTGTCTTGGAACGAAGGAGTCAAATCGGGACAAGCAGCCAGAAGAACTGCTGTCCTGTGCAGACTGTGGAAGCAGTGGTAAGTTACCCTTCATAACACTACTGTGACTGGATCTGTTTTCTCCAAACTGCAACACATCAAACTGTTACCGACATACAGTTTAGTGACATTAACGCATTAGTAGGAAAACCTAAGAGGTGAGAAATTCTGCTGAAATTATGTTAAATGTTAATTGCATTGAACTGTTCTCGTTTTTTTTATCGGAAAAATAAACAAGAGATAAAGCAAACCAATCTGCCAGCTTTTAAATAGTTAACTAAATTAATAATGGACAGAAGTCGAACATTTTTTAATTTTAGACTCTTGGTTTAGAGTTTTTTCAATGCAACAACAAAAAAGACTGATATATATTTTTGTCAAATATTTTGGAAAAGTAAAAATGCAGCTTTTCTATTGGCTAAATTCTCACTGATACCATGAAGAGACTGAAGTGCTTGCACATGTTGTCAATTAATGAGAAAAAGAAATGATTAATTAGGAGCCGTTGATGTTTTATCCTGCATAAATCTCAAGGATAATACAACCAAATTAAATAATCCAATAAATAAATGCAGTCATTCAATATTAACTTACAATTGATGTTAAAGAAAAAAATTGATTATTACATTTACAAAACCGCTAAAAGTGAGGCCTCCTCTTTCTCTCCCTCTTGTTTTTTTTTAACTTTGAGTACATAATCATCTTACATGAATACACTTTATTGGAATTGTCAGCGTGCAAATTGACTCGCTCGCATTTAATGTCAACCTTACATTGCGGCTCGTTTATTGACCCATTCAGCGTGAGCTCAGAAGTCTGGGTTATGCTGGTGTCAGAAAGCTGATTAAAACATGCAGTGTGACTTAACACATCGTACATAGCTTATGTGTCTGCCAGCTTCCAGGGCTAACACCGTTAGCATGTTGTCTCTTTTTAAACAGCTCCTGCTTTCGCACAATTATGGAGACACGTTAAAGGTAGTTGTGCCAATACTTTTATGATCTGTACTCTTAACACATTTACATTTTATTAAGGGAAACTTTCAATTATAATGTTGTAAAATGTGGCTGCAGCTGGGTTATAAACTTATTCTTGTCACTTATTTTTGTGTAGCTTAATTTAATTATTTGCTAAATCTCTTGTTGCTCATAACCACCTAATTCAGCTATGAATATTCCAACTAAACCAGTGTAAATATGACATTTTTACTCACTTATGATTCCCACAATGCACAGTGCATATTCATATCATTCAAATTATGAAGATGTTATATTCTTTGTCCATGTTTTTAGCTTCCCCATATTAAAGAAGAGTGAGTGGCTCAAGGAATCCGAATGACTCAATCTTTATGAGGAGCTAATGGTCCAAGTGACCGCTACAATCTGAAATCAATCAAGTCATTTTCACTCGATACAGATTGTGGTGTTAAAGCAATCCGGTTTTAGCAGAGGTGCAAAGATCAGCTGTTTTCCTGCTGCAGATTGTTGGCATTTCCTTAAATGTTCCTTTGTTCCAGACAAAACTGCCCATAAAATTACCTCTGCCAAGGAGTCATTTATGTTTGAACAATTATTTTAAATGCCGTGAGAAATTGTTCTCCTGGTGACATTTTTATAGCTCAAATTTGACAAAGTAGCGTCGAGGTGGTTTTCATTAACCACTTGTAGTGTACACAAATTGTGCTCTCACTGTAAAACAGCTGTTTTACAACCATGAGAGGGAGCCGGGTGAGAGAGAAGGCGAGCTTTTACATGACGTTCATGGATCAGCTTCCATTAGAAGGAGTGCTGCTGCTGTTTCTGCCTCATTAAGATCAAATTATCTGTAATTAGCAGCTCGGATGTTTAATCATACTGTTTTTAGACACAAGTTGTGTCGGTGAGAGAAATTGGTGTGGACGCACACAGCCTCCATTGTTTTTAATCTTGTGATGTGTTAATATTTAACTTTGCTGTGTGAATGGATGGAAAACATTATCTCTAAGTTGTTTACTCAGTCAAAGCTGGGAGGATGATGCCACACTAACATGTATTATTTATTGCTTCTGAAGGACACCCATCATGTCTGAAGTTTTCCCCTGAATTAACCTCAAATGTGAAGAGATTACGGTGGCAGTGTATCGAATGCAAAACCTGCAGCTCCTGTCGAATACAGGGAAAAAATGCTGTGAGTATAATGCATACATCTCAACAAACCATTTTCCATGTTGCTGGCTGGAGGGTGGATCCCATTTTGTGCATCCCTGAGGATTTGTGGAGATTTGTAAAGCTTCTCATGTGCACAATTGCAAAAAAAAAAAAGACTTTAAATGACAGGGGTGTTACATGTATGCAACTGGGACATCCCCTATGTGTGCCTGCTGTTCCCTTCTAGGATGAGATGCTTTTCTGCGATTCATGTGATCGAGGCTTTCACATGGAATGCTGCGATCCGCCGCTTTCAAGAATGCCAAAAGGTGAGATGTTTACACTGTCTGGCTTCCCTGTTTTCCCCTCTGCTGTCAATTCAAAGCCTTTTCTTCACAGACGGCCGTTTGGGGCTGTCACTCAGCACACAGTGAAGCAGCAGTGGCTTATTAGGAGCTTTGCATGCATATCAAATTATTTCAGCCTCCCTGGGGAGATTTGCTATCTCTGGATTACAGTACTGACCCTACAGCGAGGCTTGTAATGATGGTGCACGTTCTGTGGTGAGCTATTTGGCAATCAATTCATACAAGTCACATAGCTTAGTTCAACAAGCTGACATGTAGTCTATTTTGCTGGACAGAGAATTGACCCAGTGTTTTTCTTATGGATTTTCGCTTTGTGCTGAGTAATTGATTGTCATTGTGAACCGGTGGGATTCTTGCCAGTGCTTTGTATGAAAGGAAATGTTTCAATTGAATGTACTCCATGTCCTTTGAATTGATGAACCTACCCAAACTCCCTGTGTTTGGACACTCTCCAGGAACCTGGATCTGCCAAGTCTGCAGGCCAAAGGAGAACGGGAAGAAACTGCTGCACAAGAAGGCCGATCAGATCAAACGTCGATATGCAAAGCCAATTGGAAGGCCCAGAAATAAGCTCAAACAAAGAATGTAAGTCTGCAGCTATCCAAATGTTGGCAGCTTAATTATTTATCACAGGTGAATTCCTATTTGGTATTAAATTAATTCTAATTCATTATAAATATATAATAATATATGCTAATAGGGGTTTATGCTAATATGCTAATAAAGGCATCTCTCTCTCTCTCTCTCTCTCTCTCTCTCTCTCTCTCTCTAACTTCAGTAGATTTAGTATGTTTTGTTTGCTCTTTTTTGTTAGCAGTAGTTTGCTAAAGTTTAAACAGGAAGTTTAGTTATAAGGGCCAAAATACACATAAAAGGGTCAAAACTTGCTACAGTGACGGCTTTGCATAGAACATTATTCCGTACAGCTATATATTTTTTTCTTTTTCATGGTTTTATCTTGACAGGTCTTTAACCAGTGGTGATGGTTCCATGGTAGCACTTGGAGGAAGGGGGTCACCTGGTAGGGGTCAAAAGATTACCGTCTGTTCCACACCTTCATCTGGTCATGCTGCATCTGTGACGGACGCCCGAGACAGATTGGCTGTTGCAGAGCCTTGTTGTGTGGTCAATGCCACCCAATTCACCACTTCCCTTCCCACCACCACTCCCTCTCTCACGCCCACCTTCACCCCAGCCACACTCACTGTTAACAAGAAAACCAAAGGGCTTATTGATGGGCTTTCCAAATTCTTTACTCCTTCCCCTGTGGGCCGTCGCTCGCGAGCTGTAGCCGTAGAGTCGCCTACCAGACAGTTAAACTCTAGAGACAAGAGTCCACCCCAACTGTCCAAGCCACAACAGCCATTTGCCTTTGCTGCTGATGCCTCTCTAAAGATAGCCCCCTCATCCTCTGCACTTCCTCCTGCTTCCACCTTGCCAGGACTTAGTCCCCCCTCGCAGGTGTCCAGCAGCTCCACTTCTGCTAACTCGCCCCAGAGCTCTTCCAGCCAGTCTAGTGTTCCTTCCCTGAGTAGTCTCTGCAGTAGCAGCCAACTTAAGGGACTTTTTGATGGACTCTCTCACATTTTTACTACTCAGGGACAGTCGCGGAAAAAGAGACTACCAAGCTACGCACCACCTAAGCGCATGCCCCATAAGCAGGATTTGTCCAAAACGGGGCCCCAGTGCCTTGGAAAGAATGAATTTAATAAAAGTAGGTTTCACTCCACATCTGCGGGACTGGGTCGCCCCAGAGGACACCCATTTAAGATGGTCAGTCATTTCAAACGTAACCCTTTCCTTAAAAAGCACAGGACACTAGGCAGGCAGAGGTATAAAGTGAGCCCTCAGAAGGGAGCCCCCACACCAGGAAAGGGAGACTTGACAGACGGAAGAATTAAGCCTGAGAATAATCATGGTAAGCAAGGCTCAAAATTCAAGCCAAGACCTGCGTCTCCACACCTTTAAGCTTCTTCTTTTTTTTTTTTTATTAAAGCCTGACACGCTTTTTTTTTTTTCTTAAACTAGCGCTAATCTTTTCTTTGAGAAGACACCCTCAACATCCTAACAGACTACTAATCCTCTTCTTAATTTGAATTCTTTTGAGTTTATTAACACAGTTTCGTTGCGTTTTAACTTGGCTGCGACGTTTACGTGGCTTCCATCCTCTCGCCCGTTGGCTTTTTGTCATTATTGCATGGCCCACTAACTCACTCATGTTGCTCCTTGCTCTATCCTTGACCCTCCGCAGTATTCACTGCATTGTAGAAACTCTAGTCACATTGCGCTCTTCTTCATCCCACCCTCATTCTTCAAATCACTGTCTCCTCTCAACCCCACTTCCAGTGGTCATTAGATGCATACAGCCCCATGATTCACCCACCCAGGTTGACTCAGAGCTGACATGATTGCTGCAAGTGTGCTAAAGTGTGCTGAAGGCAGAGTTTAAAAACACAAAACGCAAAGGATATAAACTACAGGAAACATGTTTTGAGCAATATTCTGCTCGTATATTAAGTTTTCTAGCTGCATATATTCATAAATATGCTAATGACACATTGCTTTCACTTGTAATGGGTTTTTGTTTTGGCAGTTAAGTCATGGTGTTGATATCTTTCATAAAATTACTGCCTGCTTTCCAACATCAGTTTCTTTTCATATCGAACACTTGCTTCCTCCACTGCATCTGCTTCTTAATTCATGGGAAACTGTCTTGGTGGATGACTAAGCACATGAAAGCGGTTACGCAATTAGAGTGATTTAGTTTCACTTCATTACATTAGGGATTTTCATATAAACATGCAAAGATGATACATTATGAAATTCCTCAGAGACACAGCCTCAAACAGACTCAGCAGCAGTACTCACAGTATAAGCACATTTGCATAGAATGCATTTATGAGATTATTCAGCCACGGCTGCTTCACAGACGGCTGTTGATGTGTTGTCTCATGTTGTGTTATTGTGCTTGTAACAGGCCACAACCGGGAGTTGCATGTGAAGCGGGAGGCTCGAGCCGACTTCGTGGCCACGTCCAGAGACCATGTCACGGAGGAGGACATTGACACATTCACACATGTCCAGGAACTTGCTGCTCAGGTGAGTAAATAAAAGATTTAACGTAAGGCAGACGTTTGCTGTTTTAAAAGGAAAACCCCAGAAAAGAGGAAAATGATGGCTTTTCATTTTCATAGCCACATCATATCTTATTACATCCATCTAGCAGATGGTTTTCAGCAGGACCACAAGTTTGTCATCTTAGTTTGACTTTTTGACATATCAGTCCTGTCATCTGTAATTTCTTTCCAGGCCTGACTCACTGTCTCACTTTCTCTTTACATGGATCGTTGAGTCAATGTTAAACAAACTGAGCGGTTTAACTAAACATTCTTATTATCAGGTCATCTTTTGGTTGTCCAACCTCACCCAGATTATGTTTTTCTCCCAAAATCATTCCCTTTGTTTAGTCTTCTAAAATATTACACCATGCATAGAAACATGAGCATATCTACTGTTATGATTATCATTAGTTTATGATTATTATCTTAGTAGTGCACAAAAGGCCAAAACTCCCTTTTGTTTGTAATGATTAAAAATTATCTGTTCTACGGTTATAATGACCTGCTGAAATTTTACCAGGACAAAGACAGATACTGGTAGAATACACAGAAACCCATCAGCATATTAGATAACTATAAAACCGATTTAATACTCATAAAAGTGTGTGAAGATACATGTTAGTCCTTTTTTGTGTATTTTTCATATTCACAGGAGAAATGTGCACCGCAATCTGGATATAAATGTGCCGTGAACAATTACAGGGACTTGTGATAAGAGGCACTGTAACATTAAATTATGTGGGTCGCTGAATTTAACAAATTGCGTTTGTAAAATCTTTTAATAGAAAACCGGATCGCTTGTGAGCACAGACTCCATTCGATGCCCTGCTGTCATTGAATTTGGGAAGTATGAGATTCAGACCTGGTACTCGTCGCCGTACCCACCTGAATATTCAAGGTAATGCTTTGGTTTTTTGTTTTTTTTTGTCTTTTAGATATGATGACATCTTCCTTTTTATTGCATTCATTTCTAGGTCACATTATAAAACCTCTGATATTGAAATAAAAACTACAGCTTTCCTTTCTGTCTTCAGCAGATTGCAGAAGCTTTATCTGTGCGAGTTCTGTCTGAAGTACATGAGAAGCAAAAACATTCTCCAGAGACACACAAAGAAGTGCGGCTGGTTCCACCCGCCAGCCAATGAAATCTACAGAAAGGACAACCTTTCCGTATTTGAGGTCAGCTTTTCTTTACAGCAATAAAGCAATAACTGTATGCTGCATGAGATCCCACCAGTGAATGGCTGCTGGGAACAGGAGGAGGAGGAGGAGGGGGAATAAAATGGGAACTGTTTGAACAGTGTCCCCTTGCTCTTTTTACTCCATGTTTAGGTTGATGGAAATGTCAGCAAACTGTTCTGCCAAAACCTCTGCCTGTTAGCCAAGCTTTTCCTGGATCACAAGACCTTGTATTATGACGTGGAGCCTTTCCTCTTCTACATACTGACAAAGAATGACGAGAAAGGTTGTCATCTTGTGGGCTATTTCTCCAAGGTATGAATTATAGTGATTTTATAGGAAATGAAGGAGCGCTTTGCATAATTTTTGAATGATGATACTAATTCAGAATGATTTGACTGTAATTTGCCCGTTTTTGCAACACAGATCTAGCTTTCGATATTCACAAAGTGTCTGACGGAGGAGTTTATTAATCCGATAAGTCGAGAAAAAAATAGTTGGTTGGCAAGAGAGCATTTCACATGAGAAACAAGCCTACGTTATCGCCCTTTGAAATCATTTACTCAATTTCAAACAGGAATTATTGATTTGTTAAACAAGTAAATAGCACAACAGTCTGGCTAACAGTTTTTTATCACATTCGTTACTGATAACGGTGGCGGTTTCTGCAGCCCTAATTCTCACATTGTGGTTTTGTAGGGAAAGTCTGGTGTGCATGTGCACGGCTTAAGACAAGGACAATGGCAGGTGCAGTAAATTGCCAGCTTCAGCAGAGCTCTGACATACTTGATCTGTTTTTCCTTCCCTCAGGAAAAGCTTTGCCAGCAGAAGTACAATGTCTCCTGCATAATGATCATGCCTCAGTACCAAAGGCAAGGATTTGGAAGGTTCCTTATTGATTTCAGTAAGTTCCTTAATGCTTTTTTAGACCACCAAAATCACTGTTTTTCACTGGTCTTCACAAACAATTTTAGATGAAAGGGTAGATTTGTAGCTTGTGGCAAGGTGCTGTTATTCTGTTAAGGCATTGAAGGGATCTAATCAAGAACATTCACATGCAGTGCTTTGGCAATCACGGATGATTAAGAGTGAAAAAAACATAATATTTGAGCTGCCTGCATTATTTTAAGGTTGGCTGTATTTCATTTTAGCATTGCCTGAAAGATTTTTCTTTATACAAAATGCCCCCAGTTTTGTCTCCTTGACTTGCGATGAGCCTCAGATGCTGCTTTTATGTTTCAGTGTAGTAAATGCAGCACATACAATATTTATAGCTTTGTGGTCCACTTAAGAAAACAGTTGCTGCCTTGAGTGGATTTCTGTGTTTAGTCGAGCAGTTTTTGTCATTATAGGTATTTTTTATTATTTTCGAGAGTTTTCTCTCTTTGTCTACTTTGTGTACGAGGAAACGAACGGAGAGAAAGGAGCGCAGGGAGAGTGGGCGGTAATGGAGCATTTGATTTCCTGTTCACTTTGGGAGCCATTGAGACACAGAGATGCGAGAAGATCTGTGATATTGAGAGTGTGGTGATAACAAAGACAGGGATTAAGGGAGATTGAACACAGCTGAGTTCTGAGCTCTTTGAAGGCTTTATTGGAAAATGTAGCTTTGGAGCTGGAAGTTGTTTAGATTAAGATTTTCTTTTATATTGAATGTATTAGAAGAACACTTTGTTTCAGGTAGTTCTGAGAGCGCAGCATTGTGTGTGTAGTGGGGGTGTATTGTTTGAGATAATAATTTAAAAAAAAACTAAAGTACTTTTTTTCATTTATGACACAAAAAACATTTAATTTCATGTAATATTCATTGCTATGTGTTTGTCATCAAAGGTTCATCTTTTATTTAGCTTTAATAATGAATATTGTCATGATTACTGGAATATTGTGTTCACTGTTTGGTGATTAGATTTGCTTGTTTGGTTCTCGGAAGTGGAAGCACATTAAAAGGCGTTAATTAATTTCATGCCGCTCATAATGGACGACCCTTGACTGGGCTACCATAAAACTAATTATACTCGCATACATATTAGTATTAGGGTTTTTTTTTCTTCTTCTCTTGCTATCTCTCCTAAGTGCAGTCTCCTATGAGCAATGACATCCAGCTGCTTCAATGTTTCACTCTGTCACTTTGTTTCCTCTTTGCTCCCTTTTCCAACCTCCTTTTGTACCTCCTTTTGTGCCAGCATATCATAACTTCTGACAAAGGTTGAAGGAGAGAAAAGCTCATTGCCTTAACTCCTTTTATGCTATTTAAAGGTGGAACCAAACCACTGCTCGTGTCACATCCTCACATGAATCTATAAAGCATAAGGGATGGAATTGCAATGTGAAATAATAACAGAGTTTAGCGCAACTAAAGCATTTGTTTGTTGTTTTTGTTTGAATTGTGTCTTTTTAGGTTACCTTCTCACCAGGCAAGAAGGACAAGCTGGTTCCCCAGAGAAACCACTGTCGGATCTGGGTCGCTTATCCTATCTGGCATATTGGAAAAGTGTCATACTGGAGCACCTTTATAAGCACCCAGATAAACACATCAGTGTTAAAGGAATAAGTAGAACCACTGGGATGTGTCCGCACGACATCGCCGCTACTCTCCAACAGCTCGGCATGATTGACAGACAAGATGGCAGGTCAGTTTCCAAGCCACAGTCTCCTTCAGCCCACGCTGCCGCTTCTGTATGCTGTCTGACTTATCCAGGCCAGCGAGTATTTTTAACAGCATATCCATTAATGCTGCTGAATATTGACAGAAGTAAGTCAGGTTAAGTACCCCCAAGGACATGGAGCACCTGCGTTCCCAAAGAGCCTGTCTTTGTGCTAGTATTTAAGCACACATCACCTTCTCTCTGCCTTTGCCAGTGCTTTCCCTTGTTGTGGATTTACTGTTAACTCGTGTGCTTTTCTCCCTGTCTCGTAGGATCGTGTTGATCAGAAGAGAGCGATTGATTCAGAGGCACATAGAGAAGCAGAGGGCTAACCCACGTCAGAATGAAGTGGACCCAAATGCCCTGCGCTGGACCCCTTCAACCACTCTGAATGCTGTCTTATCTGAGGAGGAAAGGGAGGCAGAGATGGATGTAGGTTTCTTTGTACAAGAGACAAGAATTGTTTGTTTACAGTTGCCTGAAATGCTCTTAGCGAATGTTTGTTTGATTAGCTGGGGAGTTCAAATAGAGGCCATTAATGACAGGCATTCTCACTGTCAGCAGGCATCTAATGTGCAAAATTGCCCTAAATCAGTTCACTACATAATTGATGGTACTGAATATTCCACAAAAAGCCATTTTTCCAGTTACTTAACAGAAATGTTTCCATCTTGATGAGCAGACATCCAATCAAGACACTACTGGTACTATCTGGAGAAACCTGCAGTGATTCATTTGTCATGATGTTAATTCCAATCTCTTGTTTTCCCATTAGCCACATTGCTCAGATGTTACATCCGTGCGTGCTGCTTTTCCAGAGATAATGCGTCTTGTCTGTTTAATTATCAGGCTGAGCGGCTGAAGGCGCAGGCCAGTTGCTGGGAGAAGGAGGAGAGAGAAGACTACATGATGACTCACATTAGCAGGCAACCTCTCACAAAGGTCCACTGCAAGATTCCTTACAGGACCTACGAACGCCGTCCTCCGCCTCCCTGGACCAGACGAATCCAGCAATCGGAGGTGGTTAGTGATGATGAAGCAGACGACGATGACGAGGACGATGATGAGGATGATGATGATGATGATGATGATGATTCTGATGGTTCACCACCCATCCTAACAAAAGCCCATGCCATGCTTGCAGCCAAAAGAAAGGTGACTTCTTGAGTTTAATGATTTGAATCCTACTTTTCCTGCACCAAAAGTCCCTCACACGATTATCGCGTTGATCATCTGCTGTTTTATTGTAAGAAATGCGATCGCATGTGTATTTAGACATTGCTCCTCATTAAACACCCTGCTGTTTACTTGAGTGAGACAGAAAGGTTTGATAAATATTCATAAATTCAGTTAAAGGTTCAGTAACTTCCTCCTGTCATCTGGAGCCTCTCTCCGTGCCTGCAGCACTAGATAATAGATTGTGTTTTCACTGCTGGTGTCGAGACTGTGCAGGCTAAACCTTGTACTATTGTCACTGGTCATGGTTAATTTACCGCCCTCCTCTGTGCTGTTCACATCTGTTCAGTTTATATGGCACTGCCCCCTTGTGCTGGAGATAATATTACAGTTGGCTGCACGATTTCAGAGAAACCTTTTCAAAGAAGAGCAGTATGGAAAACATGAAAAAAATACACTGGCTGTTGGAGTTTATTAGTGCATTAGCTACAGTATTGATTTCACATTCTCCTTGTGAAGGATTTCAGAGAGGATCGTGGTTGAGTCGTAGGCAAGCAGTGGGAAATAACTAGAGAATGTAAAGTATAGACTGTGGTCTCTGCTTACTCTGCCTTTCTCATTTGTGGTTTTTCCACACCAAGCTGCATTACTTAAACATTTAGTCTCGCAGTGTGGGTATAACATTTAGCACAGAAGCCTGAATCAGTTCCTGCCATATCCTCATGGAGGTCATTCACATAGTGCCCTAGTTTTCAAGCTTAACAAAACTACTCAGCTGTGAAGGAGTTTTTATTCCATTTTTAATTGGTTCTCCTTTCATGTGCTTTTCAGAGAACCATTGTTCTCAAGAAGAAAGGGCGCAAAAGGAAGCGAATAAACAGCAGCGTCACAACGGAAACCATTTCTGAGACGACCGAGGTGTTGAACGAGCCGTTCGACAACTCGGATGATGAGCGTCCAATGCCACTGCTGGAGCGCACCTCCAGGATAGGTGAGATGGAGGAAGATGAAGACGAGGAGGAGGAGGCACGAAAGAAGACGTTATGTACACCAGTAAAACGCCGGAGAGGTCGCCCAAGACTAGAGAAAAATGCACAGAAAAATAATCTTATGGACTGGAATAAAGGTATTTGCATCAGTACTAAACAATGATTTACGCACAGCTATTTAAAAGTGATTTAAATGTATCTATTGGGGTGGAAAATAAATTTTATTCATTCATTTTTATCTTTAGGTGTTGACAAGAGGCCAAGCAGACCCCGCCCATTGAAACGGAAGAAGGGTTGGCCAAAAGGAGTGAAACGTGGCCCTCCTAAATGGAGACTAAAGAACGAGCGAAAGATGGGCTTTAAGCTGAACCTCTACACACCTCCTGAAACGCCAATGGAGGCAGAGCAGCACCATATTCAAACCGAGGAAGCCAAACCTGAACCTGACCAGGACATCATAAGTGCAGATGAGAGCTGCAAAGCCGACAGAGACTTGGTTAGTCCGGATATAACACAAGAGGGGCTCCAGTCTGAGCCTCCAAGTCCTGCTGACCATGGCTCCCAGAAGTCAAGCTCCCCTGAAGGATCACCGGTCATTTCCTTGGCTTGCTCACCTGCTGCCTCTGTCGAAGCCCTTTCCGTTAGACCTGCAGACAGAGACGGTTTCCCAGAACTATGTGAGGATGACCAGCAGGAGAGTGGACAGGAACTGGACTCGCCAGCCAAAGATCTGGAGCATAGCATTGAGGGTGCTGTGTCGTTGGAGAATGACCATGAGGAAGATTATGAGAAGGACCATAGAAATCATATGGAGAATCAGGATGCAGATTATGAAGATGATGGCCACAGAAAGGCGGAAGGATCTGAAAAAAGAACGGAAGAATTGGAGCACAGTTTGAAAGATGTACCAAAATGTACCCAATCTTTTTTAGATCCAAAGGAGGACGATGGCTCTGAGTTGAGTCAGCAGGTTTCTAAAGTGTGCAATGAAAAGGAGCTGGCTGCTGATGTGGAAAACACCCAGAAGGCAGCGACGGAAGCAGTGGAAACGCCACCACCTGTAGCTGTAGCAGCCGCTTCAATAGCAGCTGTTGATTCTGATAATCCATTAGACTCCGAGTCAGAGGAAGAAAGCATGCCTAGTCCTCGTCCAACTCAGCTGCCTCTTCCACCTGCAGGGAGGTCAACACTCAGTCCAGTGCTGAGAGAAGATCCCCCAGTCTGCACAGAGATTGACTCTGAGACTGCCCAGGCTGTTCAGTCCCTGACGCAACAAACTGAGAGAGAGACTGTTTTCCAGGACTGTGTAGAAAGCCAGGAGCCATGCAGGACCCTGCAAACATATACCCATGTGGCTCAGAGCCCCCAGCTCACTTCAATGGATGACTGCCCCCAGTCAGACCACAGCAGTCCCCTTTCCTCTGCACATTCCCATCCCAGCCAGTCAGTACGCTCCGTTAACAGCCCGGCAGTCTCCATTCTTGAAAGTGGCTACACTCAGATCAGCCCTGACCACAGTGCCATCTCGGTGCCTTCGCTCCACAATATGGAGACGAGTCCCATGATGGATGTACCGTCTGTATCGGATCACTCCCAGCAGGTGGTGGACAGTGGCTTCAGCGATTTGGGGAGCATTGAGAGTACTACTGAGAACTACGAGAACCCCAGCAGCTATGACTCCACCATGGGGGGTAGCATCTGCGGGGCAGGGCCCTCCCAGAACAGCTGTTCGTATGGTAGTATCCCCCCCAGTGGTCTGCCCCAGAGCAGCTGTGCTGTGAGCCAACAAATGGCTGCAGTTAACCCTGGCAGCTGTGGGATGATTCAGCAAAACAGCCTGAGCTCGCCGTCACACTGCAACGTCAAGTCGCCACAGGGCTGTGTGGTGGTGGAGAGGCCTCCCAGCAACAGCCAGCACAGCCAACACAGTCAACACAACTCCCACAGCAGACACGGCCCACACAATCAGCACAGCCAACACAATCAGCACGGTCCTCACAATCAGCTATCCCAGCACAGTCAACACAATCCCCACAGCCAGCATAGCCACCATCACAATCACCACCTGCAGCACAATCAGCTCAGCCAGCACAATCAGCATCCTCAGCATAGCCTTCACAATCAACACAGTCAGCACAGCCAGCAGCAGCCAATGGCACAGTGCGCCATACCCACCAACTTCACCACCACCATGCAGCTGGCAGACGTCCCCGAGTCCGGCAACCCAAACTTTGCCCTCTATGAGAGGATCAACCACCAAGGAGAGTATGGCAGTGGGCACTACTCTCAGTCATCGGGTCTCAGTCTGGCTAAACTGCAGCAGTTCACCAACACGTTCATTGACCACCCTCGCTCGCTGCCTTTCAACCACTCTGCTTCACACCCCATCACATCTTATGCAAACACCCCTTCGTTGTCATCACAGCACTCTAGCTTGGTATCCTTGTCCCAGACCCCACATAGAGTCTCCAACCCTCAGGTGCAGGCCACCATGACCCCGCCCCCAAACCTTAGCTCACCCCCACCCATGATGTTACAGCGCAATGTGGGCATCCCTCCCTCACAGCGGATCCAACCCCAAATGACGTCTAAGAATCACATCGCTGCACGCTCCAAGTCGGCCCCGCTGTCGCACCACCAGCAACAGATGTACGCTCGGCCGCCGCAGACTGTTGCCATGCAGGCGCCTTCCAGGACGCTGGCTGCCATGCCGCGCATGAACATGGGCATGAACATCATGCCGGCACCAGGCTACAATGTCAACTCCATGAACATGCCCTCCCTCAACACCATGAATGGTTACGGCATGAGCCAGCCCATGATGAACAGCAGCTACCATGGCAACCATGCCTATATGAACCAGTCACCCCAGTACTCTATGCAGATGGGCATGATGGGAACACAGCCATACCCCCAGCAGCCCATGCAGGCACCACCACATGGCAACATGGTGTACTCTCCAGCTGGTCACCATGGTTACATGAACACGGGCATGTCCAAGCAGTCCCTGAAAGGGCCTTTAATCAGGCGGTAACTCTCCGCAGGACTAAGCTGGTTCTTCTCGCGTGCATTTGGCTGTTTTTAAAGATGCACTGATCTGGCCTTGTTTCATTTATTGGTGTCATTTTTTTATGTTTATTACTTAAAAACCAGCAGCAGCACTTGGAAAGAATGCAAACATTTTCGTCAGTAATTTAACTTTGAAGCTAACGTTAAAAAAATAAGTATTTTTGTCCTCCAGATGGGAAGCCTTACATCTTTACGATGAAAATCTATTTAAATAGTGTTAGTGTGTCAGATGTGTCTTTAGCCAGACAGGTTCAGAGCTCAGACGTAGAGAAATCATCAGTGGTCTTGCAGTTGTGTAGCAGCCTCAAATGAAGCCATTTAATGTGCCTGCTACAAGTGGAGATCGTGGCTGTTGGAACCTGTTCAGTGTACCTGTCTAACAGTGCTGACAATTAGTTTGTACTATACTCATGCCTTTGTATATTTAAATTATTGTACTTATTTTGTAAAGTGACAAAAAGCATGCTTCAGTCTCTGTTAGTGACAGTGCATTGAGTAGTACTGTACAAGTGTTGTGCTTAATAGCAAGCCATTTTAAAAATATCTGGCCTTTATTAGGTTTCCCTCCACAGGGAGAAAGATAAAACTATATTTTGTTAAATCTAATAATGTAAAAAAATGTAAACTTAGTCTTGTTTTCTGTTTGGTTTGAGAGGTTTTATTGCGATGTATGTATAATTCTGAAGTCTTTTGTAACAGATCTCCTTGAGGCAGCTTTCTGTTTAATAAAGCAGACTGATTTCTGTCAAAATAACAAAGCATATCTCAGTGTTTGTACCCGTACAAATTCTAAAACATTTCAAAGTGTCCAGAAATGTGGCAGAATTTCAAAGAACTAAATGATTATAAGAATGAATAACAATAAAGAAGATATAAATTTAGTCCAAAGTCGATATTTTACATAATGCCTTTAAAGCTACGTTTTCATTCCATCTGTAGATTTGTTTTCTATCTTTATAAAATGTTGGATTTATATTTTACTGAAGTGTAGAAGAATAGAGCCTGTGAATAGACCAAACTAAGCTAATGGATTGCATGTAAAACGCAACTTGTACTTGTGTTTTTGTTAATATTGCTCTTTTGTAGCCTTTGTACCTGTACAGAGTTGCTGGTAAGAGGGAAATACCTGGCTATGTGCACACAAATCGGGACAGAATGACATTCTTGTATTTATGACTTTTCTCCTTTTTGTCAGTCACTTAAAATGCTGTACATTTTAGCATAAGAATAAATTATGATTGACCATGTACTTGATTGTTTTCTTTTGATTTGAATCGCGTTGGATTGAGGCTTGTCACAGAGATTGTAAGCTTTGCACATGGAGGTTGAGATTTCCTAGAATTAAATACAATTTGTTTCACTTAAGCTTGAAGTTGCCATAGAGGATTTGATATTAGCAGCAGTGTACTTGGACTTGATTTGCTCCAGATGAAGAAATGGTGAAAAATGTTCACCTTTGAGTCGCCTCAGATGATGTGATACTAGATGTGGATGCAAAATAAGACCGGAGACTTTGCTAGTAGAGCAAAGATATCAGTCAGCTGTGTGCTGAGGAGCTTTTCCTTTTCTCAATGAGCTGCTCATCCAGTTCTCTCAGCTGCTTCAGGAAGCCCCAGTTAGGGATGATCCGCCTGTGTTTCTTCACATGATCAATGGCGTCCACCACTGTCATGTTCTCGTAGATCATGAGGTAGGCGAGGAAAAGTGTGGCAGAACGGCTTCTTCCCATCACACAATGGACCAGCAACTTATCTGGAAAACATTTTTTCTCATCCATATTATAATATATCTACTTAGAACAAAGTTGTGTGAAATGGTCTTACTCTGAGGTTTGTTGAGTGTCTCATGAATAAACTGGGCAGCAGAGGAGAAATGCTGGCTCAAGTCAAACGTTGGGATGTCTTCTGCTACCACACCATAGTAAGCGATGTCCATGTCTCTGTAGTACTCTGGTCCAGTGTCCACGCTGTTCCACGTCCCTTCTGCTGCATTCAAGATGTGTGTGATTCCCAGCTTCTGCAGGTTATACTTATCCTTCGCAGTCTGCCTGTAATATGACAGTTCAAATGCTGTTAATCCTGCCATTATGTAACACATTTTAGTAATTTGATGCATTTTTACTTACTCATCACCGATGTAGACACGAGGCCAGACCTCATTGACATGAGTGTATGCCACACTCCCACGGTTGAGGATTTTCTCCAGCTCATAGCCTCCAGGTGTGACATAATCATCCACTGGACTCGATTTTTCAGCTGCTTTCATAACATTTGTTGTCGTGTCGCTCTTGGACTTGTGAGAAGCCATTTTCTCTCTGTGCCTGGCTTTCACACATGATTTATTTGCTAGAAGAGGGAGAGAAAAAAAAAGGAATTCCTTTTTCTCCTACAGTCATAGAAAAGGTACACTTCTGTTTTTTTTGTTGTTTTTTTTTTACCATGCATCCTTAACACCACTCACCCACACATCAAGGTCCTGCGTTCTTGTACTGCAGAATTGGGTTTTCCTAGTTATGGTAGCTTGTTGTGAAGCAGCCCTTAAAGGCAGAACATGGGAAGGTTTAGTTCTGGCAGGCTCGAGTCAGGGCACAGATTGTGCAACCGCCTCTGTGACGGGCATCAAATCCAGGAGATATTTTTAGGGCTGTGATGTGGTGGGCCCCTGACCTTAGCTGCCATGTTCTCTGCCTGTGGGGAAAATTTCCAACCAGCCAGTCCCTGCCATCCATGTCTAAACACACAACTTTAATCTCCACAGCCTGGCAGGAAGCTGTGCTTATCCAAACCTTGCACTTGCCAAAGGATACCCATATTCACTGAAGTGAACAGGGCACTCTGAGCTTTTGCTCAGCTGTGTGAGCGACTCCTTGAAATTGTGTCAGTCTCTCTTAGCCTTTCTGCATATCTTCAGACGCGGGGAGAAACTATGTAAGTGCACCATCACAACACCCGTTAAGAATGTTCTGCATCTCTTGCAGCCTCGGGGGGACCGGAGGAAAACCGCAATGTGTCAGACTGTTCGGCAAATGAGGCTTTTCACAGGATAACATAGGTCTTTGATTCCCCATTATACGACATGCACGGTCCATTCAGACATCTAAATGTGAGCCCTAAAACTGAGAGCACGTTGATGGTTGTGTTGCAGAATGGCTGGATAAAGCTGCGAACATGTCAGGCTCAGTTTTCACACTATCAGCCTGCTTTATTTTTCCTTCATATCTTCATACTCTGCCATCATTCATTCTGACAGTGAAATCATTAAACCTGTGATATCCAATTCTTTTTATTTTGACAGCATCTTTCTCCCATTGAGCTCTGGAGAGCATTTCTTATTAAGATGGCTTCAGTGTTTCATCTCTTTTCAAAGCCTGACCTGAATCTGTATACACTCAAAATCATGCTGGCACATTTTTGTCATTTTGTATCAAGCTTTTATAGACGTATCACAGTTATAACTGTATGTTACCAGATTGCAGCAGTTAAGATGCTGTATTTTGAGAAATGTGAATAAGTAAGAGCAGCATTGTTTATTTATAGGCATTCACTATCGCTGTGTTAAGTGCAGCAGGGGATTTGGCAGTTTATTCTCATTGTGCTGTGTTTTATACACATACTCTTTAAGGACCATATCAGTGTTTCTGCACATTTTAGCTTCATATTATGTGTGTTATTCATTTTTGCTGACAGTTTCTAAATGCTTATTATGTATTTTCAGTATTTTCTTTTTATTCCTTTTGTCTATTATTTCAGAAAGATGCTGCCAGGATGGGTTTTTTTGTTGTTGCCATTTTAGCTTAAAATACTTCTTTTCTAAAGCAGACAGAATCCCAGATATACCTAATGGAAAGGGTTGACTTGTAAGTACAGGATTGAATATATTTTCTAAGGTAAAGGGAAATAAACCTATTTTGTACGGTAAGAAGATTGTAATAAAAGCTACTGATCAGCAAGAGGTTTTCAAAGGGAAGAAACAAAATATATTGTCTGCTTATATTTTGGCACTTATAGTAACATAAATTCAAAATAAATATGTTCTCTTCATTCTGCCTCTTTTCTTGCTGAAGTCTCTAAATTATTATTATGCTCAAAACAGTAACATTATTTTTCCTGTTATTTTGAGTGGTTTCAATATCTTTTAAAAACAGAAAAACCCTGATTCTTTATTGCAACCCTGTAAACGGAAAAAGAAGATGATCTATTTAAAAAAAAGGAATTTATTCTAAGTTTAGGTTACAGGTAAAGCAACACAGCACTGGGCTCAGGAAGAAATATCATCTCCATCGGCCTGAGCACAGAAAAAATGATGTGGATCTCATTTTATCTTCTAAAGCCGTGAGTATGATGCAATGGCTTATTATGCAAATGATTATAATTGACCAGGTATCATAGATGTGAGCAGGCCACCCACCCAAATGTTGAGTTTACAATGGGTGTATGAAATAAAATGAACCTGACAGATATCAAACTGATTATATTTACATCTGGTTGTTTGCTTTGCCTCTATGCGCATCTCAACTTGGTGATTTTTGCTTGACTGACATCTCATGTACTGAGGAAGGTCTTAGCTAAAGGACACAGTGAGAATTAATGTAAGTGACATATGGTTTACCAGAAATATTAGCCAAAGAAAATCCATAGCAGAGCTAAAAGAGTTCAGAACATAATCACAAAACTGATGAAACTAAGACAATAATGACATGAACAGCACATGCATGCCTAATAGGCAGTTTTGTTGTCAACCAATTGCAACAATTACAAATAACGTTAAATACTAATCCCTCATTTTGATTGCATTGTCATGAAGCTTGTAATATCCTGCTCACTGTAACTATAGTGAAATATTATATGTTTATCTAGACTGTGTCTTATTTATTTATATAGCACTTTAAAAAAAGACACATTGTTGACCAAAGTGTAACACGAGTGTAAGTAATACAGAGGACATAAATGAAACACAAAATCCCATAACTATAAAGCAAACTGAAACCAGAGGTTTATTAAAAACAAACGAACAAAAAACAATATAGAAAAACAACTGCAGTTGCCGTGGTTATCTATAAATCACATCACATCATCTTTTTTAATAATAACTTGAGGTTTTCCAGGATGATTTGTATCTTCTCCATTTTATTTCCTATTTTCATAACGAATCAGAACGTACGTTTATATGCTGATGATACAATCATTTATATAGCTGTGCCTTCATCAAGTCTGGATGTCTGGACTTAAAATGTTTTTAATTTAGTTGGAACACCTGTGTGTTTATTTATTCAGCCCTCTCTTTTTTAAGATGCTGATAAGATTTAAACTTAAACATAAGGAGGTATGTTTATTTGTATGTAAGTGAATATGTGTCTGCATGTGTGTGTGTGTGT
>JBAMIG010000023.1:7926127-7950542 GCA_037177335.1 Kiunga ballochi | reverse complement strand
ATATATATACACATATACACACACACACACACACACACGTGTGTATGTGTGTGTGTGTGTGTTTGTGTGTATAAAAAATATAAATAAAAGGTTGATGTTTGCTGACAAATATATTGCAACTCAAATGAACTGATTTGAACCCTTTTCTCAGGCTAAAGTCAATAACGCTAGCTTGGTAGGAATTGGATACACCCAGACTCTGCGGCCTGGTAAAAACCATCTTCCTTATAACGTATAAAACGCTTCAATACGTCACAAAAATTCTTTTTCATGTGTCGGAAATGTTTTTCAGGTATGAAACTCATCCTCTCTGCACTAGTGGATGGGAAGAACATCAATGCCGGTGGTCACAAGCTCGGTCTGGGCCTGGAGCTGGAGGCGTGAGCACCATTTCTGCCATTTCAACAAAAAGAGGAAGAGTTTCAACAGAATCAGGCCTTCAGCTTTTATGCGCCATCAGCAACAGATGTTCTGGTTAAAAAACAAAGTGGGATCCTTTTACGCAGGCAAAGAAGATGTTCCACCAGCTTCCTGCTATTCCGGTTACAATAAGTAGTAACAATAATGTTTTAGCCACTTATCCGGCACCCTTCATGTTGCCAACTTCTCCTCCATAATAATAGAAATACCTCTTGTTTGATGTTGAAAGTTGGCTTTTATTTTTTGTAGTTTTGATCTGGGAGCAGCAAGCAACACGTTTGCTATTCTGCTGATGTGATCATGTAGAATGTCACACTGAGCTTTTATTTTGCACAGTAGAATATATCTTTTATTTAAGCTCTTAATCCTGTTTATTTGCACATACTATGGTTGTGTTGGTAGTGTTGTACTGTTTGTTGAGACGCCAGTCCAACAAACTTATGCTGTAACTGAAGTCAATCTATGGACTTATTTTTCCCAGTCGGCCTTTGTGCTGTGATGAGTTTTAGACCTCTGCTACCATACCTATCTGCTTCTTATTTGCAAAACAATGCTTAATTCATTTATATTTTACTCATGACTCAAAGGCTGAATGAATCATCCATCTCTGTAGCCATCTGAGGACTGTGAGATTGATCAGGGAGCAGTTGGTGTTTCTCTGTGTACCTTTACAATAAAGTCCTGAAATCCATTCATTTTTTCTCAAGTAATTTTATTATTGTATGAAGATAAGTCAATATAAATCACATAACTAAGTCATTAAATGCTGCCCTTTGTCTTGTAGCCACAGTAATCACACTTTGACTGACGTGAGCCCAGAAAAACACCATATTCTGGCATTTTGTTGCTGCTCCTGATGGAGGCAATCCACTGTAAGACTTTTCAGACACGAGTTCTATAGTTTGACAGCCAGTGTGAGCCCGTCTCCCACTGTGAGCATGCTCAGTGTAATGCGAGCATCTTTGTGTAACTTCTTGTTCAATTTGTCAATGGCCACAGTGTCTTCATCACCAGGAGCTGGCTTGACTACCTTTCCACCCCACAGAACCTGCAGCATCAGAAAGAACGATGAATTAAAATGACTTGAAGCGGAATTACTCAAACATCGATCTCGGTTGAAGCACCTACATTGTCGATGGCAATGATGCCTCCTTGTCTTAGCAGCTGCAGAGACTTTTCATAATAGTTTTCATAGTTGACTTTGTCTGCATCAATGAAGGCAAAGTCAAACGTTCCAGCCTGGCCAGAAGAGAGGAGATCATCTGAAAAAAAACACATAATGTAGGTATAAATGAAAGGTCAGCACAAAGTAAAGATTCATCAGCAGGAAGAGGCAGGATTCACCCTGGACTGGTCTTCAGTCTATCACAGAGCCTGGAGTACACAGTTTATCTTGTATAATCCACATTAATACAGCACATAATGTTCTTTTCTTTGTTTTATGAACAGATAAGGCACTTACAATGTAAAATCTTTTCCAAAAATAAACCGCAGTAGTTTCAACATTTGTTTTTAAAAATCTAAATGTTTTAATGGAAAAGCAAATAAGGCTGCACGGTGGCCTCACAGCAAAAAGGTGGCCGGTTCAAGTGTTAGCGTGGGTTCTCTCTGGGTTCTCCAGCTTCCTCCCACAGTCCAAAGACATGCACCTTGGGAATAGGCTGATTGGAGATCATAAATTGCCTGTAGGAGTGAGTGTGCATGGTTGTTCGTCTCTGTGTGTTGGCCCTGTGATGGACTGGTGACCTGTGCAGGGTGTACCCCGCCTCTCACCCGTTTACAGCTGGGATAGGCTCCAGCTTCCCCCCCACAACCCCGTTAGGGACAAAGTGGTAGAAAATGGATGGAAAAGCAAATACAAGATTTTATGTGTTGATTGAATCTTGTTTTGTTGAGGCATCTTTACTGGTAAACTCGGGTAGATGGGGCTGCTTCCACTTTCCCAGTTTAATATTCAACTTCATGTTTTATTTCAAACTTGGAATCATCCATCCATTTTCTACCGAGAACATGCAAACTCCACACAGACAGGTTCCCTGTTGGAGCCCCGCTTAAGGCTCGAACCGGCAACCTCCTTGCTGTGAGGCCACTGTGCTAACCAACTGCGCCACCATGCTGCCCCAACTGGAACCAGAATAATCCAAATTGTGAGTACAACACAAACGCAGCATAAATTAGTATGGAAATATACTTAAACACTACGGTCTGCAAGTCATTAAAGGGTGGTTTAAAAAGAAAACAGAAAGGAGGTAATAAAGGTTTGTTAAGCAGCTACTTTCTACGTTATTGTTCCTGCTGTGTACGGATGTCTTACGGCTTCTGTGAAACTCTTCCTAAAGAAACTGACCTCTTTTACTGAACCTTTGTAACCTCTATCAGACTGCATTTGCACCAGGTTTTACTTTGAGTTGTTATTAAAGCCAAACTGTTTAGACCCAATTTCTCAGCTAAAGCAAGGACAGGTTTATAAAAAGGACATGTTTAATCATGATTTATGGTATTTCACTTCTTATCAGAGAAATCAAGGCATCCAAAAGTCTTCCTGAATCATTTTTAACAGTTAAAAGTATATAATTCGAGTCAAACTGACATTATTAGTTAGGAAACACGTGACTGTACCTAAAGTATTCAATGCTGGTTGAAGGCGTAGATCAATTTTGTGTTCAACTCCAGCCTGAGAAGAAAAAAAACATACAAATATTACCAAAAATTAATGCATTAGTAAAGCAAATAAGCACTCAGATACACATAACTGTTTTCTTCCTTTAGTGGATGTTGCTGAATCAAAATAACAATTTTACACATAATTAAACATAATGTGTGCTTTGTGTAGTAGAAATATCATTTATAGCCTTTTTTTACATTTAATTTAATAAATCTAATGGATCCTTTGATATGTTGGATGATTATTATTCATATTTGCATTAGTTTCATGTTTTACTTCACTGCTACAACTTAAGGTCTCGCTCTCATTACATTCATTACATTGAGGTCAGTGAGATCTTCCCTAAAGAGGACGCTTTGTTCACAACAACCTGTTTAATCTCACAGCTCGACATAAAGTCAGAAGCAGCCTTTTGGGTCACAGGAAAGGGGTCATAAACTGCTGATAGGAATTATTTATCCTTGTTAATCATCTAGAAATGCTGGATAAAAGGTGCCAGGCAGAAGCATAAATCTCATGCGTAAGGTAACGGCAGATAAAAACCCAGTTTTCTCACTAAGGTCGAAAAGAAGTTCTTATCTCTTCATCAGATCAGAACCCCTCCAGATTTCTGACTGATCGGACTCCTGATCGGTTTCTATAAACTGCAGTTTGTTACACTCTGTCACTTTGACTTTTTCTGCTTAATAAACTCTAATCTTTGCTTCCACATCCAGCCTCCTCCTTTGATTTTTCTTTTCTCAATACTTGATAAAGATAATTTGCTTTTATTGACTTTGACCAAAGAAAAAAACAAAAAACAATTAGTTTTAGTTACAATATGTTATTAAAAAATAAAAAATATGCTGAAAAACATTTTAGATTGAATAAATGTCTCCAAACTGTTCAATTTTTTAACTATTATAAATGAATAAGTTTCATTTTTTGGCTTTCCAGATAATCCATCACTTCATTATCATTTTATTTTATGCACTTTGTTGAAAAAAACAAACACTTTTTTAAGGTTATAATGTATAAAAGAGCTACATCTACTGTACTGATCAGTCCCATGTAATGTGGAAATAATACACAACATTATATTCCACACAGGAGTCCCACAGTATTACATGCACACATGAACCAATGTTGTTTGTACCTCTTTCCAGAAAGGTTTTCCGATGTCGGTGTATTCTTCACTGATGTCACAAGCGATTACAACTCCATCTTCTGGTAAGGACAGTGCCATGTTCAGCGTGTTGTAGCCTGTGTATACGCCTGGAAATGTAATAAACTAAGGTCAAAATACAGGAAGGAAAATATCACAATATTTGATTATAGTGACAGTTAATCCGTTTTTGGTCCTGTAGTTTGTTTGCACGGCAAATGACTCAGATTTTTTGAAGCGTTGTGCAGATAAAAACTATTCTTATTGAGATGGTCAGAAAACTAAATGGATATATCACAAGATATTGTGTATATGCTTCAGATGCTTTTACGATAATACTCTATCCTTTGACCCAATTTCAGCAGATTAGTTTGTACTGGAAAAGCTGATTTCCTGGCATCAGATGCATACAACCAGGCTTTAAATCAGCTTTTTATATGTGCAGCGTTGGGCAGGCTGTAATTATACTGCAAAGGATCAAAGAAGCCATGATGTAAATTTAGTATGTTTCTTTGTTTTATGTGATTCTGACTTAAATGGATGTTTTTGTTTAAAAAATCATTTAACACATTGACGTTTCTTAAAATATAAAGTGTTAAAACTGATAAAACATGAGATGACCCGATTTATTACATAACAGCTGTCCAAAATATTAGGCAGCTTGAGTGTTGACTTAGTATCTGTGAGTCAGGTACATTAAATAAAGTCATTTTTCCATGTTTTCCAATCCTCTAAAGGCTGGTTTTATAGTAATGCAGGGTCAGTGTAGGTCTGCAGATGCTTGACTCACACCTCTTTGGACCTGATATCCCAGCTATGTGACCTCAGCTATGGTGAAATACTCCTTTTAGCTAAATTCAGATTTTGTTATTACATGTACTAACTTTGCTAACTAAAGTTTACAGATATATTTCTGCTTTAATGGTTTAATTTTCACAACTTTGGTAAAAATCCCATTAAAAAATGTATGTATTTATATTTTTTTAAACAATTACTGGCGACCCCCATGGGTGAGTCCTGACCTACAGTTTGAGAATTTCTCGCTTTGGCAACATTTGTCCATTTTTTGTCAAAGTAAAGCAGAAATCCCATCCCATAATACATTGACAATGCAAAAATAGGAGGGAAAACCCTGAGGCATCTTTTGCTCCTTCCTTTTTCCACTGAATTTTCTTTAACAACTAAACTTTGATAATAAGGTGTTTTATTCTGCATGCAACCATAAAAATGTGTGATTTGTGAAACAATTATTTATTAGTTCAGGCACTTTTTGTGGAATAATTTTAAAATAAGTATTTCCCTAACGCAACTTAAAGAAGAGACGTTTGCATAGACGTATAACGTGGTTACGTACTGCAACCAGACGAGGTTGAGCTCATCTTCATGCACCGCCTTCCCTCACATCCACACAAATTTCTATCACTAAATTTTTTTTAACTTAATCGTGTTTTCCAGTTAGGTCAACAAAAAGGGAGAAACCGGTGCCTCTTTTACGATGCATTCAGATAAAATGTTGCTTTAGTTTGATCTTAAATCGTACAACTTACCAATCTCCAAAACCTTCTTGGCTTTTATCAGTTTTGCCATATTGGCCATGAACTGTGCCTGCTCACATGCCACCATCATGATGTTCCAGGAATCTTCCATTGTCCTCTGAAAACAATGAATGGTAACCATTTGCATACGTTTTTAAGATCATCTCAAAACACTTTGCCTCTGATGGTGTGACTGACTCACCAGTCGAAGCTTTTTCAGGACTGGGTGCTCCCTCAGAGAGTGATTAATAACATACTGCATCAGTGGGTCGTCTTGTCTTCCGCAGTGACTCTTGGAGATGCTCATTCTGGAAGGTTTCCGTTTTCCTGAGGGCAAACAGGAAACTATAAGGATCTTAAGAGCATAATTATGTCAGGAACCCATGCTGCTAGATAAAAGAGCTTTCAGGTAATTGAAGTCTGGTGTAGTTTAATGTGCTGCAGCTATCTAATTCTGTCTACATTCAACCTAAATTATCTCAGCGATAAATAAAAAGACTGCATCCACTGCAACAAAACCAGTTAAAGACATCTATTCAGGAGACTGTAAAACAATATAGTTTTCCAGCTTGATAGTAATACAGTGATAGGTTTCTGTTTGTGCACGCATACATGTTTTAACCTGTGCTACACTGAATCCTTAAAGCAACAGTGCAAAGAATTTAATGCCTGCATGGCTATGGGTGATCTCAGTTTAAGTATGTCAACACGGTTGATGCAACTTTTCCATAAACAGCAGCAGGACAGTTGTCTCAAACAGAGAAACCTCAAAATAAATTATTATCACGTGATTTTGAAGAAAAGTTTAGATTGCTATTTATTTATTTATTTTGCTATTTATAACCTGTTTATAAAATGACCTTATGTTCAGACAATAAACATCCTACCACATGTTAAATGTATTTAATTTTAGGGATTATTTTAAACCTTTAAAACCAAACCCATTAAATAAATATGTAAGGAAAGTCCCATTTTGACTATATGGTCTTTATTTGCCACTTTAACTCAACTTTTTTTTCTGGTAACCATAAACCCTATAAAGCCAAATTTATTACAGTTTTGGAGACATTTTACATCCCTTTGTGATGGAAACTATCCTCAAAACGGTGATGTTTATCAAATTATGATAATAGTCTGTTTCACCGTGTTAGATACCAGAAATATCAGATCGATCATGTAAAAATACATTACAAAAAAATCCAAACAAGTGTTTTCCATAAGTGAAAAAAACTGATAACCATATACTTTACTCCAAAATGGTTATCCTTACTAATGTTTGGATATTGATTGAAAATAATATGATTAAAAGCATAATTAACACCAATAATAGCATACAAAACTACTTCCTGACAGCTCGCGCTTCCCCCTCTCTACCGCTCTTCTGATAGGTTACCTTTGTCCTGCAACCTTACGTAACTCTGACCCTTACACGTGGTTATTAACACAATAAATCCTTTGACAGCATGCGTTTTTACCAAACAAGTAGCCTGCGACAAAAACAGCCCCAAGTGTGATGGACCCAACCAGAGCTTCTTTAGAAACGTTGCGATAAAGCATGACTTTGAAGACAAGAACAATATCACACAATTCTCCTGCGTGATCAAAGTCTTCCGTGTTTGCTCATTACCGTAATACTCCGATTAGAGGCGACGCTCCACTGTGGGAAAGCGACGTTAGGTGACATATCTGTTACGTTCACGGACAAAAGTCCCTTTGAGTTGCGCTACTGGCTATTATTTGTACAAAAAAAAAGACAAAGAAGAGATGGACTCAGTAGTTTCTTCTACTGATGCATACATAAACACTGTGCCTGAACGCTACATGAAAAAAAAAAACTCACCAATTCTGTGCGGCGAGACTGATCCTTTAGGATTTCGGACAGATCGACTAGTTCTTGCTTGTGCGAATCTTAAAGATGGTCAGTCATGTGTACAGAAAGATTGTCATATGATCTTCTGCAGCCACTGTGATAGGACTGTTAAACAAACGCCCTCTTTCACATATTTGACAGGAAAGTAGGCAACACTTCCGAGAGGACCGAGAAGAAATCACAGCGACAACATGTGATGTGCATTTTAAGTGTCAGCACACATTTTGAGAAAACTAAACTAAAAGCAACTGTAATGTACATTCATATGCGTACTGAGCCTATTTTAACGCCTCTCCAGTAGCCTACTTACATAATTGCAAATTCGGTGGAGCATTTCATATTTAGATGTTTTACAATGAGGCCGAAGAGAAAACGTTTTGTACAAATGATGCAAATTCATTGAAAAATTTTCAAACCAAAGGGATGAATAAAGCATAAAATGGGCGTAAATAAGGTCTCTAGAACATTAATAATGTCCCATAAGAAAATAATGATGTAATAGGCTATAGGAGACCCCAGATATATGAAATTACTTGAAAAAAAGTGTGTTTTTTATAGCCTGTGTTGGACAAACGACTGGTCAAGATTGTGTCCCACCTCTTTCCTGATAGCAGCTGAGAAGCTCCTTCTGCAACCCTGATGTGGAAAATAAAACCACTGTTTAATTTTTATTATTAACAGTGATCTATATTGATTTAGTGTAGTACTAAGACGAAAGCATCAGATATTATTGAGTTATTGTTTAGTTAGTCTTAACATAAAACCCAACTAATAACAGTGACAGTAGCTGTAAAGATGACTGATGCAAATATTCACACAGAGCAAATCATGAAACATAAACTTTAAACTAAAGAAAACATTTTATTAACAAGAATAAAAAAATTCACAACATTCTTTAACATGCGTAGAGAGGTTTATTGTTTTAAATTAAACCAGTGGGTTACATCAAAATGCTTGTGCTGGAAATATTGGGAAGTTGTTGACCTACTTAGTTAGAATTTGATACAATTTGCAGTTTTGTTCTGTTGATGCAGTGAAAGTAATTGAGACCTAATTCATTTAATTGTGATCTTTTTTATGAGCTCTGAGCTTCTATAGTGTGTTTATCTGCAGTCACAGTAGAATAAACAGATATCATTATCAGAACCAAAAAGTCTTTACTTTATTACTGACAAATAAGACAAGCCTTTGATTAAAGTGACATCATGGGACTAACAAAATAATGTTTGTACACAGCCTCTTATTCTATAATCTACAAGCCACAATGGTTTGCATATTTTTATTACTTTAAAAAACAAACAAACCTGATTTAAATAAATGGCTTGTTACCCTCTGCAACATGTGATAAACAGAACTGACCCATGTGTTTATTTATTTATTTTAAACATGTCTTGTCCACCATTAAAGCAGACAGAATGATGGTCTGGCTGTGCTGAGCTGACTCATGTCTTTAAATCAGGTGTGTTGTTGCATGAAAACATGTAAAATATGCAGAGCTGAGGAAGCTCAATAAGGCACAAGCTCCTCCTCCAATTCTCACACACTTTCTAAATGAAATAAATCCCCTTTTCATTAATTCTTTGTAGTATATTCATTTGAACTGACACTAACTTGTACCTAATCTGGGATGATAGTTCGCCATCCTGTAAAAAATTAAATCAAATCTGATTGGTCAAAGTTTGGAACAGACATGTAATAGCAATAGTCAAACACAAGGTGGCAGTGTTGTTGTAGAAATGAAGCTCTGCGTCACAGAACGTGTCCTCAGGAACATTGAAGCTGATCATTATGAAGAGTCTGGATTTTCTAAATGGTCCCTGCATCCAGACACGGACTGCATGTCATGATCTGTAAGTTTTGTCTTGTCATTTCTTATTTCCCTCTCCTGTGTTGTTTTGCAGCTCTCCCCTCTCGTGTTTTACATAATTTGCTCACCTCCTTACAGCTGTTTCTCAGTGTATTTTTACTCCTTAGTTTCAGCATTTCTTTGCTTGATTGTTGTGTTTCCCCTGTTTTTATCCTTTGGAAGTTCATCAGGTGTTTACTTTAAATCCTTGATACTCACACTTGTCTGTCTCTTCAGTGATCCACAAACCACTGCACCTTTTCTAATGAAGACTTTTTATTTACTAGTTTAGTCACTCTTCTTTATTGTGGTTTAATAAAAAGCAGTAGTATGATTTTCTGTGTTTACTGTCTATCAGTGATCAAAATCATAACTTGACATCACAAGCAATTATCTATAAAGACATTTATCTACCTGGAGTTTTTAAGTGATGCAGTACACACAAATCTTGCCCCACCATTTAAACCTGATGTTAATTTGCCATGACCTATCAACCTGTGACAGACAGTGAGGCCCCCTGATTGTAGCCCTTATGTTAGTGGCTTTCTATAGCCTTTAGTTGAAAAGTTTACCTTGGGGCAATTACCCAGGCTGGAGCTAGATGACAATTGTTGGCAATCGGTAGCTTTTCTGAGCCATTTTTTGTGACCATAAGATAACAATTGGACAAATTAAATACTGCCTTCTTTTGTCTGCTTTGGCTCTGCTGTATAACCTCCAAACACAGAAACTGTGTTTATAGGGATGCTTGCAACTGTCCAAAGTTGAGACAGGTCTCAAGGCAAGCAACATGCTAGCAAGGGGTCAAAGTGGATTGCATGTCAACAACAATGAAGACCTAGAAACCAAGGAGAGTTTGTCCATGGTGGCTACAGTTGTGCTTCTGTTCAGTAATCTGCCATCAAAAACCATTTACCAGCCACAGTGAGAGCTTGTTCTCTTAATTTGTGACATGCGCCACCCATTACATGTAATAGGAAGGGAATGAAGAGCTGTTGCAAGTTCCCACTCAGACTGTCATAAAGTCAACGCAAATTCAATTAGAGTCTGGACTTTTCTCTCTCTTCGAAAAACCTTTTTGCTGGAAACACAATCAGCCGATCTAAACCTTTCTTTTTCGGTATTTGAATGTCAGTTGTGATCGTCTTAACAATATATGTGAATAATTTGCTTTCTGCATTCCTGACTGGTAAGAGCGTCCAGACAGCAGAGGAAAATGGAGTTTTTTTCTTCCTCTTGGGTTGCTGAGGTGTGCAACTTCCCTTGAGGTAAACCTGTGCGAGTAAACACTGCAACAAACACATGCCACAGGTTGGGGAAATTTCTGCTCTGCTGCAACAATGTTCCCCGCAGTTATAGTGATTGATTTTTATTAGCAGGCCAAACTCAAATCCACTGTGCATAAGACGATGTGTTTTATGATCTTCCATGCTGTGATGAATGATGCATGCTGAAATGCGTATAGGCCCTTTTTTATAAGTGTGATGAGGCAATATTCTGCCTTTATCACCTATTTCTGGGAAGCTTTATGAGTCGATTATCTTTCTCTACATTGCATTTCAGAGCACTTAAAGATTCAAGTGACACGCTGTATTAACTGTCCTCCTCGTTACTCGCTGCTACACTTTACTACTTTGCAAACATGCCCCACAAACTCTGCTCCTCAGCTTTTTTTTCTTACTTCTACACAATGAAATGACATGTAAGTCCACTCGTCTCAACTCTGAAGTTTGACTTTGGCAGCAGTCCTTCTTCTTGACTGACAGATGAGCGAGCAATACAGCTCCATCAAAAAGTGCAACCTGACAGTCTGATTTGACAGGCCTCCTCAGACCAAATACACTTCTTGTTCCTGGCACTACATCAACTTGACAAGAGGAAATGTGATAAAAAAAAAAGAAGAATGATTTAGCCATGTATATTGTGATATGCATTTTACATTTAAAGAAAACACATCTATTTTATTGTTGCATGGACCTGTTTAGGCTTTTATAGAACAATTATGAGCATGAAAGATTAAACACAGAGGAATCAGCGTGACCTAATCAACCTTTCATTTAATTCCATGGGCTATACATTTTCTGACATTGTGTCCTTGTTGTAAAACATAGCTTTTTTTTAATTATTATTGTTAAAAAGGTGTTTTTTTTATCAACGTAATTGTCAGCTGCTATGAGACTGATTAACATAATTGGTATTGTAGAAAAAAACATGAGTGATATAAAAGTCTGTTTTTGTCCCAATAGAAATGAGCAAATATTGTATGTAGATTATAAATACATAGTCGGACCAAAACTGCCTTTTCAAAAAACATGTAAATGTCTTGATCTAGCCAAAAATAGTGGTTCTGCAAATCAGACTAAAACATCAGATAATGCATTTTGGGTTCAGATGGCACCAACATTTTTAAAAACTTTATTTATTATTGGTGTAGGTGCTTTGAATATGCTCTATTGTTCCACATTTTGTTTAAGAGTTCATGAACAACCCTGCTATCTAAGCAAAAAAAACGTTACGTTTTTCAGATTGTAAAGATCTGCAGTATTATGAGGCTAGAAATGTAGACTCATAAATTATGCAATTTTTTTTTATTAGTGCTGATTTATACTCTATGTCTGCAACAGATCGGGCTTCTTGTAGCTGACACAGATGAAGTGTAAGGTTTGGGTTGGTATGGGCCAGTAGACGTCACAGAGCAGTGTGGTTTTATTTAATTTTATTTCAATCTTTTGATAGTTTCTGGCAGGTGTTCCCTGTTTTAGAACAACATCGGGGGCTAATGGCATTCATTCAGTCATAGACCTATACTCATACATGTCTATGCATTCAATGACAAGACCCAAACATCTGGCAACATGCAATTACACTCCAATCACGATGGAGTACTTCTGTGTACCTGTGTTTGTGTATCCTGGATGCATGTCAGGTTTGCAGAGCTGTGCATTGAGTCTTTACAGACATATGCAGAGCCTACAGGTTACAGAGTAACTGACCTGGCACAAACGCCACACAAGCATAAACTGGTCTTTGGAATATCCAGTTTGCGATTCTGTAGTGGTTTTTAATTTCTTTGAGGGACATTTTCTAAAAATGTGTGGTTATGTTTTGGTATTAAAAGCTGCATTATTAAGTTTTGACATCTTAGCCAAAGGTTGCAATAAGGCTTCCAGTAAGACCTGACAAAAAACTCACACCAGACAGTTACAATTTTGCATAAAAGCAGGGTGAATGACTCATTTACAAATTACACAAAACATAGTACATGTATGAAATAAACTTGCAGTAACCCTGCTGCATAATGTAATAAAGTTTGATCTAATAAATTAAATGTTATATTTTAAAATTAGCTGTACCAGAGTGGCCTTATGGAATAATCAGTTTCACCTGTTCTTGGTTGGTTGCTGATCCAAACAGGGAATGCAAAGAAAAAAGAGCTGCAAGTCACAAACTGTATTTAATATGTTGAACATAAATTAGAGCCATCTGTTTACATGAATTCTCATGAATCCTAGAAACTTTGTTTTTGCTTTGTTTTGGCAAAACTATTAAATAAAAAATGGTAACTTATAAAAACAAAGAGTAACTTGACTATACAAGTGTTTTTATTCTGCACAAACTTAAATAAATGTGACGCTCATCTTGATGAAAAGTTTTGTTGCTCTAAAATGAGTTCAACCATATGAAATCCATAGCTTAAATGAATGCTCCAAACCTAAAATCCATATAGAAACACTCCTGTAATAAGTGCTAAATGACATCTTTTAGTTAATTATTCATCAATCTGAGCTGTTTGGGACCATTACCACAGGGCCACATGAAGCTGTGATCTCTTCAGTAAATATTCTTGAACTTGTGGTGTCATCACTCGGGTGTGTAAATCCTCATCATTGTGATATGTCTACATTCTGACCCCCCCTCATGCATTTATCTAATAAAATGCATAAGCCTAAATGATTTATGGCAACCATTTACATAATTTATAATTAAATCACAACCCGATGGCTTGGAATTTATTAACAGCGAAAGTGCATGTGCTGCGATTGTGATATACTAATTAATATCTTCCGTTATCATCGGCGCATTGCTCAGTCAGCTGGGGTCTGGTTATGAGGCAGGAATAATGCATTGCAACAACAGATTATCTGTGTGTTTAAGTGGGAATGTCCTGAAGTGATGGCCACAATATGCATTTGCCTTAAGAAGTTAATAAGAGAATCCACTTTATCTGAGTTGTCACATGTTCTGGCTAATCATTTTGAACACTGTAAAGATTAGGGCAAATGCATTTTCATCCTCTTGCTGCAGAATAACGCTGCAGGGTGTCTTTAATTATGTTGTACATTTTCCTCAGAGTTCACAGTACTGCATGCCACACATGTTTGTAGTTATATGCTTTATCCTGTAAACAAGATGAAAGTAAAAATGGCATGAGAGATTGGGTTCAAAAGGGCCTTTTTTAAAAAAAAACCTACTGTTAAATTGATTTTAGTATGGTCAGTGGAAAGAGGGAGAGACATTCAGGTGTAGAGACAAAGATAAATCTATTAGCTTAAAACACGATGACAAGTGGGGAAGAGACTTGAAGGAATTATTACAATTATTATTATTACATACTGGGTATATATCTGCTTTACTTGGGTTGACTAACCAGACATTTGCATTTCTGATAAGTGTCTGTCTGTCTATCTATCTAGCCTATCTATCTGTCTGTCTTGCTAGATTGCTATAGATAGCTAGTTAGCTAGCTAGCTAGCTAGCTATCATTTATAAACCCTGTGAGATCACACTTATGGACGTTTGCCACGAGCTTCTTTAGGTTTTCTCTCATGAGCTTTTTGTATTCTTAGTTCAGGCATTTAATTCAGAAAGAAACATCCACTCTGTGCAGCATTGTACAAACAAAGAGGTCCTCTTCACTAATGGTCCCTGAGGCCTCACCACTATCTATTGATCTGCTGTCACCCAATTTCTTCATGACTTATGCCCTGCTTAATTCCCATTACTGTGCACACTGAAGCCTTATCAGACAGAACAATAGGCTTGTTGTCACTGAAGACAGAAATATGAGCCGGCCCGTTACAGTGTGAGTGCAAACCCATGACTTCAACTCTGCAAGGCCTTTTGGTGACCTCCATGTTCACGTAGGCCAAATTTTAAGCACCAAAGTACTAAACACAATCTAGACCCTTTGCAGATGAATCAGAAAATGGGATCTAGCTTGTTTCATGAAAAAGAGCTCCTTCAAAAAAACAGGCTTGGTTTCTTTTTTAGCTATAAAACTGTCACTATGATAAGTCTATGGCAGTGATGATTCTCTTTCCCCGCACTCCCTCTCATGAGCTTTCCTTCTTGCTAGCTGCTATCTTCTCCTTTCAATTATATGTTTCTCCACTCTTTTAGACAAAGAGTATTAAAGCTACAAATTGTGTTTCCAGTGGAAGATATGGACATTCTGTCTCTGAGCTGCTGTTGAAAGTGCCATAAACCACCCACAAAGTCAAAGATAAGAATTTACAGTTATTTAACATCTTCCATGTGCTTCAAATCACACCGATAAGAGACTTAAGGGATAGTTGTATGCTCTTTGTCTTCAAGGCATTGATTTTTTTTCTCAATAAAACATGCGGTACAGCGTTTTATTGAGAATATTATTTGTTTTGAATTTCAAAGCAGACATTGTTTTTTATATATAGTGGTTTGGACAGCAGTCTGTAGGCCTATTGAATTCATTTATAAAAGAACTGGACCAATTTCTTGTGCAATCTTCATATGTAATTGAAATGTTTTTATATACAGAGGCAGTAATATGATATGGATGTGGTTAAGCAGAGGTAAATTACAATCTCAAAAGGCCATTGAAGCCATACCTTCTTAGCAGTTCTGCCTTTGTGTCAATTATAGCTGCACTGCAATTTCTCCTATTGTTTTACTATTTATCTAAAAGGAACATGTTCATTTTAATCCTATCTAGATGAAAGACATGACTCGATTTACTGGAAAATGTCAATCTAGAACAATCATCAATATTAATGTCAAAGGCAGCAAATTACCTCGTTGGTAAAGTAGCCATTGTTTCACCAAAACCAGAGTACATGTCCCTCTTGGCGCATTATGGCCCAGTTTGAACAAAGACGTGTTTAGCTTAGCGTAAGTTAGTCACTCATTTCAGCATGAAAACACTTCTGTCAGTGCCTCCAAGATGGCAAAAGCTGCAGCCGCTCAAATTTAATGATTCAATTGATGGTTTGGCTTCGGGTTCATGACCCCGAAGCTATGATAAATGTCAAGCGCAACAATATCCCGTTAACTAGACAGGCCACTGCCAACCAATCATCTTGTTATTGACTGGAAATATCGTAATGTGACTCTAAATGCTGCTTCACAGTCTACTTATCTGTTTAACCATGTGGGCCAGTTATTCAGTCTGCTTCAGTCGTGATCATTTTGCTCACAGCGTTGTAGGTTTCTACTTGAGATCACACAGCAGGCGTCAGGGTAGATCTACGTGTCAATACTTTTATTTTTCTCTCACATCATGAAATAAAAAATCAGCATGAAAAAACAGTGGTTCACCAGTAAATTCTGTTGTTGGATTTTTATATAAATGATTTTTCTTTGTGTGCATTTTCATCCTTTATTGTACTCCTCCAGGGAAGCTCAAGCATGTCATAAATTTGGATGCATCAGAAACGTCAGAAAAACTGCCTTTATTATATAAACTGGTGATATTTTTGTACAAAACATACTGATGTTACAGGGGTCTAATGACAGAGCGTGTAATCTGATGTTCAGTATGTGAAGCCCCTTGAGGAGAATTTGTGACTTGTGATTCTGGCTTATAAATATGAAACTGATTTGACCTGAAACTGGTGATAATAATACTTGCTTTGGTTTTTTGAGCAGACCCCCCAAGCTGAAGCTCGAAGCAGCAACCTTCCTGCTGTGAGGCGACACCGCTACCTCACTGTGCGGCCATGTTGTGCATAATCACAAAGCCTGGTTAGAAATTGTTACAGTGAGGTAGAATGTGTGAGGATTGTGTTTCTGTGAAATTGAGGAACACAACTAAAAATGTGGGTCCTGACCCAAAATGAATAATGAAACAATAATGATGTAAAAATGTGTATTTACTATTTTTACTTATATATTATTTTTGCTTTGCAGGGGCATTAGGGGTGTGTGGAGGATCAACCAAAACACCTCCGGATGCTGGTCATCTATGGGATGGAAGATAAAATGAGAGACCTTTTATTTGTCCTTAGCAAGCGAAGAAGAAATGCAGGTGATGAAGGTGATAATAGTGAAGATACTAAATATTATAATTGTAATTTGAACTGTTATTATTTTAGTGTATTATTATAGGTATTAGTATTCGAGTATAATAATCATCCCCACAATCCTGAGCCCTGATACGCGAGTCTCGGACTGAGTAGAGCTATGTTTGTGTTACACACACACACACACACACCACACGTGTCTTTCAGATTCTTGTCTCATCAAGTGATTTTATCTTTCTTGTCTTGTGTCATCATCTTTTGTCTTTGAACCCCTTTTCTTTACAAGTTACAGCTTGTAAAAGTGACTAATCCATCTATCCAATGAGATTTAGGACAATGTCATCTGATATAATTAAAAGCGAGAAATAATTGACCCAACACAAAGAGCCTTACTTTTTCTGTTGCGTTTATTAAAATGGAACCTCTTTGAAATCTTAGTTTAAGGAATGTATTAATGAATCTCAATATCCTGTTCTCATATTGCAGCTATTCACATTTTTTTAGTGTATGTTCATAGTGACGTAAATACCAACACAAAGCAGTGGATTAATCTGCTGCAATGCATCACCTCTGACAAATATCTACACCCAAATAAATTAAACCTTGTCACAAATGAGTTTATTTGCAATATTTCACAAATATTTACAAAACAATCACAACAAATAATAAACAGTTTTACTAAAAGAGGAGCGTTTTGCTGACTTACCCAGCTCTATGATGTCATTTATGATGCTTATAGAAGCTGCTGGGTGGCATGGATCCTCTCTGCCGTACTGCTACCATATATCACTTCAGAGGAACTAAAAAGACTAAAACCTCCCCACATGTGGCTGTGTGGGCTTTTGCTTTGACAGAGGGCCATTGCATTTTTGTACACAGACCTCCCAGTTTGAGGGTGCTAGTAAAGCACAGAGAGATGGGGAGACGGTGACACAGAAAGACAGAAGACAGGAATCCATCCTCTGTCATTAAAAAATGCTTCTCCTAAGCAGCCGTCACAGTAGACTGTCAAGGTGATTTTGTTTCATTTAAATGAGTCTTGTTTGATAAGACTTGCAGGTGAGAATACCTTTCAGATGGGAGTGATGTTAACAAAGTTAAAGTTAAAATAAAACAAAGCAGTTAAGACATTTAATAGCTGGATCATTACAAATATCTGCAACTTTCTGTGCTTTTAATTAAGACTTGCTTTCGAGTTATTACCAGGTTACTCTAATTGATTATATCAATTTTTATAGGGGGAAAAACAAACTCCAGTACAATTTTGTTTTCTACAAATTTTTTTCAGATTTTTTTCCTTTGGGTAGCTTGGAGTCAGTCATATTTGATGTTTTTGACATGCCTCAATAAATGCTTTGAAAATGCATCATTACATCAAAGTAATTCACTTTTTACCAGCATGTAAAATTAATTTAGCTTTTTCAAATAACTCCCATCCATAAACTTTTTGCTTTTTTGTGTAGAATGTTTAACAAAATCATGGTTATGCTCCTTTATATGAAATGCAGCTTAGAGTATTTTAGAAATATGGGGTTTAATCACCAGATTGAGATAATTGTGACAACTCTCCCCTCATCAGTAAATCAAGCATCAAGAGAAGGTCTCCCTAACCCTACATGAATACAACCACGTGGGAATATACTAAATGTGAAACTCCCAAACAAATGAGCCTGTAAAACTCTTCAGGGCATCTTCTGAACTTTGCTGCTGTCGTCAGTCAACGATATTGCCATGTAAGTCTATGCAGGTACTGGACAAACTGCTTCTTTAAGCATTTCTCCGGGAGACATAAAAGTGTATTTATGGCCACTGCTGGCAGGTATAAAGAAGGATTGGCAAACATGAAAATCAAGTCCTCTCCCGGGTGCCATCTAGCCATGCTCAGCTGTGCTAAATCATAGCTTGAAAGAACAACAGTCTGGAGCTACAGCAGCCCGGTGTGATGAAGCACCACTATGGGCCTGTGTTTTACATTCTTTCATTGAACTCAATGCTTTGTCCTCATATGTGTTTTCAGCTATGTAATGAACTTCATCCGTCTTATTCTGCGCATCAATGAAGTGGTTCAGTTTAAACTCAGTTTAGTGCTTATTACACAATGCTAAGATTTAAGATAGCTCAGGATCCCGTTTCCGCACTTAAGCTGATTTAGGATTGATTCTTTTTTTTTTAAATATAGGAATCACCGGGGTCATTACTGCACTGGACTCTTTCATTTAATTGAGCTATATCCCCTGCTTTATCACAACAACTCGTAGAAGACTGCATCTCCATGGGCTTTGAAAACAGCAATATGTGAAGTATTGTCTCATTTATCCACCACATGCAGAACATTGATCCTTTATGGAGAAAATAGGTGACAACAAAGTCTGTTTAATAATTCAGTTGTTGGTGGAAGGATTGTAAATTTCTTTATAAGTGGAGACAGAATCTTATTTGAACAAATAAATCAAGATGCACTGTGTACTTATAAATGCCAGCATAGCTTTAATGCTTTCCAAAGTCCTTTAAATTGGGAGGCTTAACTGATCACTGCGGGTTGCCCTTGCTGAGATATTCCTCACACACATGGGCAGTATTGACTTTTTGAATAAAAACACATTAATGTAGATAACAGGCATTTTGAATCGTCATTAGTCACTGGTAATCTAGAAACATGGGCGATATATTAAGAGCGGTGTTCGCAGCCAGTCATTAAAGGAGAAATAAAAGGCAAAGTAAATCCAGTTGTGGAAAGCCTGCGATTAATCATGTTGGCCATTGCTGCCTGGCTGCTTAACAGTTTTATTGAGTCATTTATGCTGGTTTCCCTGATAATCCATTTATTCTGAATAATGCCTCCCTTCATGCATAAACTGCTGTGTTCAGGTGATATCACTATAAACCTGATATATTTATATATTTTTAGTCCTCCCCTCAAGACAAATGCATATTATACAATTTGGCCTCGTATTAGAAAATAAATTATTGCAATTATATAGAGATGTTTAATAAAAATACCAAGTATATTTTCAATAACTCCTTAACTGAATCACAGTCCAACATGTGATCATCAATAATTTACTGCACAGTTCATAATTAAAACTATTTAAATTACATTTTTATTGCGCTGAATTATGTGTTGTTTTTTAAGGAAAGATAACCTTTAGAAAAAACCTTAATGGTGTTTTTAAAATAGCTTTTAAAGCTGTCTGTGCATAATGTCATGAGATGAGACAATGGAGTGATAAGCAATGATTAAGATGTGTATATTGCACAAGTGAGGCTCACATGCATCCCCCTCTGTGCAGACTCCTGACAGGGGTCAGGTTAATAGTGCATCTGCGTGAGTGTACAAGACTCTGGAGATATAAACAGAAATGCCGTGACCTTAAGTCACCCTACAGCTCCATCACCTGACCCCACTGCTGTCACTGTCTTTTTCTTTTTTTCTAGAATTGCATAAGACACAATTATTTATAATTATTAGGATTTTACCCTTTATACCATACATATTTAATAAATGTTTGATGTATAAAAAATCTTTTCATCATCCGGAAAATGTAAATGAAACATGTGGGCCGCACGTGCAAACTGTGAGTGCTATTCCAGCATTCTGCTGAAAAATATAGTGACACATTATGAGGATTTTTTAAACTCGGTAATAAAATGCAGCCCTCTGTGTTCCCTGGAAAAATTCCTGGATCCCACGATAATTTACTCAGAAGATATTTTTATTGATAGCTATCAATACATTAAGACACGGTTGGTATTCTGCTTCACTTGGGCGATGTGAAGTGGTTCTGTTATGGGTTGCTCAGAACTCTATCTTTACTTTTTTTCAACCCTTTCCCCAAACCCTTCTTTTCTCCTCTTTCAGAGCAGAGTCAGATTTGCCAATATTTGAAGGTGAAGTTAAAATCTGTAAGAAACCGTTACAAACCTATAACTCAGGTTTGCTGCAAAAACCAATCAAATCTGTCTGACTGCAGAAAGTTTTTAGGGATTTTCAGAAAACCTTGGAAGGTAAAATTCCTGCACGAATATCACCCTCAGAGGAGGTACATTTTATAAATGTACTTCATCAAGGCAGCTTTATAATGGAAACCAGATTGTTGTCCAAATAAAGGATAGAAATACAAGGAATTTATTCAAACTGATTGACAATCAGGTGGATTTGTAATTCTTTATGCTCATTTTGTAGACTACAGGCAAGCAGTACACATATACAAACACTGGATGGTAAAAAAAAGGTTGGTTCCACAACAGTTTAATGGCCCTAAACCAGTGTTTCTCAATTCCGGTCCTCAGGCAGGGGGGCCTGAGGACCCTTCTTAACACTGGCGAGTTAAAGATGGGTTTAACTTTAACTCGCCTGAATTCAATAAATGGCTCGTTAACAAGCAGCAAAAAATGTCATGGGCAGGTTAATGGATTTGAGTCAGGTGTGTTGGGTAGAAACATGCGTAAGACATGCAGGGATGGGGGGGCCTGAGGTCCGGAATAGAGAAACACTGCCCTGAACTCACCTCTAAATCCACCACAGACACCTGAAGGAATCTGCATCGGAGATTTTGGGATGACCCACATAGTCCCCTAACATTTAAGTTTGCATATTCTCCTGGTGTTGGTGTGTTCTCTATGGCCTTTTCACATCGCCATAAGACATGTCTGTTGGTTGATTGGTCATTCAAAAATTGTGCTAGCAGTGACACGTGTGACTAATTGTTTGTCTCTTTGTGTTGGCCCTGCGATGGACTGACCCTTCCTTTTGCCCAGTAGGCTTCAGCTACTCGCGACCCTTAATTGGTCATGGAAAATTAATAAATGAATAAGTGATTGTTGACAGACTTCACTAGAATGGCAAAAAAGTCATAATTTTACATGACAGATTTTTAAGAAAATTATGTCCTGCCACTTCGCATTTAATTCTATGCTTTTAATTTGAAGAGCATCGTTCTTCTTCTACCGTTTCCTGCTATTGTCAACACTTCCGGTTAATAATCGGAGTCAGATCCTGAATCTTGTAATCTCAAATAACAGCTGTTGTTACTTGTTACCAACTGCAGAGTTGGTAAATATACAAGCAAATGATTTATATATCACATTGTGTGTTAATCATGTTTAGATTTATTTAATTGTGGTTTGCTTCTGATGTTTGTTGTATAGCCTATGTCACCTGTAATGGCTACCATTGTTAAATAAATGTGTAGGAGGCAGAATGCTAGCAGCCAACTAGCGCTCAAAATTAGCGCCCCTTGAAGCAGAACGAGGTAAAATGTGATAATTTAAATGTACTAAAATAGTTTGTGTTAAGTTTAAAATGTAAACAGGATTTAAATGGTTGGTTTGTGTAAATATGGCATTCGTAAGCTTTTATATGCATTTTATAGTTTTTACAGTGCCAAAAAATGAGAATTAAATGAGCACCAGTTGAAGTTCACAGTATTTTGTGTGGTTAATTCAAGAGGCTGCTAGTATAAAAGTGCATATAATAAAACTGCATTTAATATTGGGACTAAAATACCAGATTACAATATCCCAAGCAAACAAAAGCATTCTGTATGAGGCCTACCCAGACTTTTTGTTTGCTTAGTTTGTCTTACCTTAAAACATATTTATCAAAGAATCATATGGATAACAGTGCATTTAAGCACTCTTTGTTGAAAAAGAAGAAAAAAATCACAGCTGTTACTTTGCAAGCCAAACACAAGTGGCCTGTTTCCGTTCAGCATTAGTGAACATGCGTTTGTATATTTAGTAATGAATATTTGAGGGTTCCCAGCAGCATCTGGAGACTCTTTCACAAGGTCTTTACTGACAGGCTAAAACCTATCAAGTATCTTACACAACACCAGTCCTAGCACCTGACGACATGGTTCTGCAGGGAGTTATTGCTGTCACAATAAATCAGTAACAGACAGGATACAGTATAATCATGCTGGTGTCCTGTTTCATTCAGCAACACTGCATGCTGCAGCACAACTGCACATACACCATACCCACAATGGTTGATGGTTGACTGAAGAAGAATAATCCATGGGAGATAAAATACAATGAGCTGTTGATGGTTTATATTGCAAGTCCTTCACTGTACACAGTGATGTATTGTGCTGCCAGTAGCTTGCTTAATTCTTGAAACTGATAGATGGAATACAGCGAGGAAGGAAAAGCCTTGAAGGTCTGTTTTATGTCTGGATGTGCAGCTCATACCTTACAGCGTAGGTGTTGAAGACATGTGACAATGTTTGACAGTAAAGTGTTCTCAGTAACTATGAGAAAAGTAAATTAATATCTATGAACAATCAGAGTAGAGGCTTCTCTTGTGATTCTATTTGATCTTTCCCTTCAAAAAGATTCATCTAATCGTCACAAATGACCTAAACAATCTGTAGTTTTATCATCTCCAACAGGTATATTCCGTGTATGGAGTATTCGCTAGCACTTCATGTTGCAAACCTTTCACTTTGGCACTTCATTGTCTTTTGATGGGCCATAACAGGCTGGGTTTGATGGATTATAACTTGGGGCATCCTTCTTTGTTGTAGGATGTGACTGAGTGCTTGTGAGATGTGAGGAAAAGATGCAGTGTGAATGGGAGATATCATTGATATCTTACACTGACACTGAGGCCCTAAGCACGAGCTTTGATCTCTGTGAATGAATGCGAAGAATACACAAATAAAATATTCCAGTGTTTTACAGTTCCCAGAGAAAGTGTTTAACTCTTTTCCGAGTGCTCTCCAAAAGGTTTATTTTGGAATTAGGATTTGATGTGTCTGCTGCTAATCTGGCCTCTATTTATGTGCAATGCATGATTTATCAAGAGGGAAGACAGCTGATGACATTGCATTCTGATCTAGCGCAATAAATATTTTGTGCTCTGCAGGCCTTGGACCCCTGCTGGCCTCACAACATCTGTTCTGGCTCTCACTACTTAATTTATTTGCTGGAAAAACAAGACAGGTGTTTCAACTGGAAAACATGAAAAAAAACAGATTATGCACCCAGTTTATGGAGTTAGAAAAAATGAGTCACAACCTGCTTTTCACTTTCAATAAAAACTCAAATAATAGAATAGCATGAAAAGCAGATGGAGATTTTCTTATGTCTGCATGATGCAAGGAAAAAATATAGACAGGTTACATGAGGAATCTTTTAAAGGCAAGATTGCTTAGATAAATGTGCTGTATATAAATCATTATGATTAAAAAAAAAGCTCAATTTTTGCACTAGGAAATGCTCTACAGAATATTGCAGCTATTCATTCACCTCATACAGTCTTACATGCCCACATGAGGCTCTTTGTGGTGTTTCTTTGATGTTTGCTTACCCATCTGAGGAAAATGTGCTTCATGGCCTTTACATTATAGATTACAAATGGAACACTTTAAAGATCTAATCATGCTGGCACTTAGGGATGTGAGCAAACATTAACCAAGCAAATGCTGAGAGCTATAAGCTCTAACCTTTAATAAATTACAGCAATTAGATATTTCTTGAAAGAACCCCTAGTGGTTTGGTGTTTGATCAAAGTAATTACAAGGCAAATGATAAATATGTGCTGTTCTATGAAACAAGCTGATTACTGATTTGGTGCTGAACTGGAAGGTTAAAGTTTTTATCTTGTGAAAAATAATTAGATCACTATACAGTCAGTTTCAGGTGTTTTATTATAT
>JBAMIG010000023.1:7902336-7924503 GCA_037177335.1 Kiunga ballochi | reverse complement strand
GAAAGAAAGATAATGATCCAAGTTCACAAGGACAACATTTTCATCCCATCATTCAACATGTAAAATAGTTGAAGGAAACAGTTGCTGTTTTCCTATCCAGTCAAAACAACCTCAAGTATCTCAACCTCAGCCAGGCATATCATTCCTCTATGTGACCGGTTTGATTTCTGTTATTGTTCTGAAATAAATTAATGAACCATCCTCATGCTCTTGACAACATGTTTCCTTCCAACCACAAAGAAGGGAACATAAATTCATTTCAAGTCAGCTCCACTGACATGCAGCCAAAACACTCAATAATGCATCAAATCCTCTCAGTCTAAGAACAGTCTCTAATATATCCTCTCTTTCAGGGTTGTCCAGCTTTGGTCCTTAAGGGCTACAATTTTGACAGCTTTAAATATTTACCTGCTCCAACACACCTAACTCAAATAAACGAGTTTATAAGGTGCAGAACCTCATATAATGTTGGGTCCATTATATTTGAGTCAGGTGTGTTGATGCAGGAAAACATGAAATTTGCAGCGCTGCATCCCCAAAGGACAATCTTTGGACACCCCAGTTACATATGTTGAAGTAGTGTTTCTTTAATACTACACCACCTCACTGTTTTGAGAAATAAATCTGATCTCCATGTATGAAAACACTCACTAGTCTACCTTTAAAGGTTTGTAGTGCATGATAACAATTTTTCTTATTCAAGGTTTGCATCCTTTATGAAAAGAATGGTTAAAAATGCACCGTCATTGTTGTTACACTGCTATGACGTTAGTTTGAAGTGTTACTTTTTAAAGCATTGTCTTGAATGCAGCATAGTAAGGAAATAATGAACATAACTAAAAAGGCCTGTAAAGTTTGAACTTGTGCTCACCTGTGTGGGACTGAAACCACATCTCAATTCTCTTGTCAGCTAAAAAATGAGTAATGTGCTGCAGATCACAGCCTCGGGATAAAGCTGTATCTGACGCTGTACTTGAAGGAAGTCAAAAGCCCAGGATACCTTGGATTGACCCCTGTCATTTACTTTAGCAATGTATATGCCCTCCCCCTCCTCCGCCACCATACCACCACCACTACTAACTTTTAGACTTGTCTTTCTCTCATACAAGCTCAGCTGTGTGTTACACTTACAGCACAGCCATCTGGTTTTCATTTCCTGTAAGTTCAAGATGGTAGGAGATTTAGAAAAAAAAAGAGCCTCGTTTGAACTGAAGCTAATGTAGTCAGGATGGAATCTGTCACTCAGTCTATTGCATGTTGATGACTAAGGGCAGTTTCAGCTGTAAGCAGTCCATGATTTATGGACACCAAGTGAACTCTTATAAGTGAAAACCGGCTAGTTCAGAGCAACAACTGGACCCTTTTTTGGCCGTGGCATGCCTGCATTTTCTTTCCATTCATGCCAAAGTGTTTCGCACGGCAATTAGCTTCGTCCTCATTTGGGTCTGCAGTCCCGTAGGGTTAGCAAAGTCATTTATCATCCTCAGGGCTTGCAGCTCTGCAGCTCCGTCTCAGGTAGTTTTTATAAACAGTCATCGGCTCGGCTCTTTCCCGTTTCACTAAATGAGAAGGCGATACAGTATTTTTGAGGTTCTGCCATCAATTCCTCTGTCACATGCTTTGCTTTTTCTCTACAGGTGTGAAGGGAAAAGGAAAATGTCATTTCACCCTGCTCATTTGTCATATGCTAACTACATAGTCAGAGTGAATAGAGTGGTGACAACATGGCCCCCTTTGCTTTTTCCAGCTGTTTTGAATTCAAAGTATAGACTAAAGCGTATTGTGTAGATAGCTAATGGGGAACACGCTCACAAGAAAAAATAGCTGGGGTTGTCTTTTTATGGAATACTAATGATATTTAGTCATTTAATGAGCAAAACCTATAGAGTATTTTAATAGGAGACTTGACATTTGGCATGTCTACACCAATTTTGGATCTGTTGTTGTTTAGGAACCACTTGTGCTGATGATATACGCCTTGAGTTCTATTGAAATACATTGGCTCTGCTACAAGTTTTTATACAGCTTCCAAATGCCTGTAGGACGTCCATTAAAACATGTATATGTGCAGCCGGAGCCACAAACACATGCAGGATACATTTTTGTGTTCTTAACCAAGTCCTCTTCACAGGCAGCCAGAAACATTATTTCAAAGTGTGTATTTTCCCACTTTTCACACCCATCCTTAGAGGGTCATTACTTTACATAGAGCTAGCTGATTCTGAATCCATCATTTGCTCAGCCGATATGTTGTGGTTTCTGTCGCTGCTATGTCTTTATCAATCAGTATTAAGGAATTAAATTGATGCTATTGGTTTTCTCCTCTTTAAGTGGAGTCACACTGCAGTGCAGGCCCAGAGGTAACGGGTAGTATCAGAGGGGACTAATTGTCAAGGTTATGACTCACTGGATGATTGATGTGGGGCCAGGCTGTTTTTGTCAGCCTGTCAGGTGGCTGGAATGTTTAATGTTCTCATTATTGGTTGCTCTGTTGTGTATATTTCTCTGTCAGCGCCACTGAGCCATCTGAACTGCCAGAGCACTTCAAAAGCCTGCAGGTCATCCGTCTTCCTCCTGACGCCCTGAATGTTCAGCCTCAGCTGAGTGCTGGTGATTTGTTATGACTTGAGAGCCAGCTGACAGACAGGTCTCTTATAAAAAAAGCACGCACCCATTTCCCTTTTGTCGTGCAGTGAAAGCATCAGTGCTCCTGTAATGGGCGGGACACTGCCACAGCGGGATGGCACCTGACAGTTGTGTCATCTTCCTAATTTGCAGGACAGGATGACATAAAGTATTTTGTCCAAAGTTTACCTCAGTGTGGATTATGGGGTCATGTGTCACAGATACAGGTTACCATCTGTTGTGGAGCACCGTAGCGGGAAAAAAAAAAGCCAGGCAGAGGGTCACTGTATTAGGCATTTATTCATATTCATCATTAGTTCAGGGCCCAGTTTATGTCATGTGATGGCAGAGAGCATGATGAGACGAGCTCTGCTGGGCTGTAAAACAGCTTAAGTATTGATAGCGGGAGGTGAGATGGTGAAGAGGAGAACAGGGAAAACCTAAATCCAATTCTTAGTCCTTTTCCCAGGCCCTTTTGCAAGATTGATTGTTTTCTGCGGATCTAATTTTGGATCATAGGAAAACAACCCATTTGTCTTAGAGAAAAATGACGTGCTACATGCTGCAGATGTTTTTTTTTTCCTTTTTTGAAAGCTGGAAAAGATTAAAGAGAAACTCTGCTCCTCAGCTCTAATTACGCGCTGTAGATTACTCTGCCGATTTAACCAGATGGCAAGCTTGATTCTGCAAGCCCTCTTGTATATTAATGAACAGCAGTCTGTTATATTTGACTTAGGTAAGTGAAATGTCCATCACCTGTAATGGTGTGCCAGCTGGTATTATGCATTTTACGCCATTTTGGGTCCTCTTGGTTTTTTTCATATATGACATTATTGAAGGAACATTTTTGCTCTCCATTTTCAATCAGTGCTGCTCTTTGGTAAATATATTGTTTTTTTTCACCAGGAAGTATACTCTCCAAGTCATGTCCACAGCTAATTTCCTCCCATAGGTCAGGGCAATAATTCTGGCACTAAAACTGTCATGCTGGGCAAAGCGCACGAGTTCAATAGTAATTTGATTAAGTTGGCCTGTCGACATGACTGCAAACACTGCAATACAGTATGTTAACAAAGCTAATAACAGGAAGGGGGAGAGGATTGTCGCAATTTTTTAAGTCATATATACTTAGAACAGCTTTTATGGGTTTGGGTTATCGTTAAACAAATGCTTTGTCTTCTGTTGGCTCTTAAGGAGCTGCACTGGATCGCTTTCATTTTGCCTTCCTGTTTTCAGTCTAGTTTGCTGAGAAACTGATTACCTTTGTCTCAGAATGTCGGTCTGAAGGGGCCGCTGAAAACCGAAAGAGGCAACGAACACATGTTCGCCAGCCCAAGCACCAAGAAACTCCCTCCATGAATATGCCAAGCCTAATTTTAACCCAACAGCAGGGGAACTTTGGCTGCATTTCCCAGTTACAGAGCACGAACAGCGAGGAAGCACAGTGCCAGTGTGTCATACATTTAAGCACGGTTAAATTAAAGGCTGTTTATCGTTCACAGGGCCATTCATCTTACTCAGCGTTGATCTGCTTCTTGCAAATTTGTCAGTAAGCGCTTCCACATGCCAAGATGAGGAAAGAGAAAACGTTGGGGTTATCAGAGGCGGGTTTTTGTAGCGTTTCTTTTTAGTCAGTCTGTCGTTAATTAGCCGCCTCCACACAATAAGGCCATAAGTCATTAATCAACCCGAACCGTAGCAGAAGTTGGCTTACTGTGAGCAAGACGTTTGGAGACAAAAGTTTGCTGTCTATGACAGACTTCAAAATGGCCCCTGTCAGTGGTGTGTAAATTATAGGGCATGTTGAGTGCTGAAAGACAAGGGCCCACTGTTTAACTCACTGTTGCTCTTTCCTTTGCTTTGTGTGTTGACAGACTTTCTTCAAAGGAAAATTCCCCCTTTCCCTGCTTCCCATTGGTGGACTTATGAGTCAAAAAGACACATTTAATTGTAAGTATATAGATTACACATACACCCAGTTCTCCACGCTGAGATTATGTCCATATAGCAAGCTGATTTCCTCTATTTTATGATGCCGCACTAATAGCAGAAGACAAGCTCCAAAGGTCAACAGCTCAGTAAAAACCCAGTTTTAACTCAGTATTCCTGTCGTTTACTTTGCTTGTCAGAGGAAGGAAATGATGGAGCGATGATAAATACTGTGCCTGTTTGGAGAAGCGAAAGCCTTTCTCCTGCAAAAATAAACCACCATGTCTCTCTGGATGATGGAGGACACACTTCTCAGCTGACTGAACATGCATAAGGTCATCAGTTTTCCCTTTTGTGTCTACAGAGATCTGCTTGCTTTTCCAGAGAACATAAGCACACTACAAAGTTTGTTCAAACCAGCAAATGTTTGTGTATCTATGGGAAATCCCTTGATTGGATCATTAATATTACTGACAAAAAGGGTGTTAAATTCATTATGTGACTGCAACATTTGTGACAAGTGTTTGAAAGCTGGTTGATGGATGTATTTCATGCATGTGGAAAACATCATTTTCATACGCGACTGCAGTTGTTTTGAGGAACAACATCAGTTCAGCATGGCGGTGATGATGTGCACGGCCTTCAACCGTAACAGGCCGTGGACGGTGCAACACATGGCGTGCAGCTGTGCAGAAGTGACCATCTTTAATGCAAGCATGTGTCCGCGGCAGGCAAAACTGTGCGGATCTGTTCTTCTTCAGGTGGAAGGCCATGAGTTCGGCTCACGCTGCACTTCAAAGCAAAGCAGGCAGGGCTGTCCCTGCGGTGCAGCTTAGACTCACAGAACCAGATAGTGTCTCATCTCAGAACATTTTACTTTCAAACATGTGGGAAAGAGATCCTCCATCATGAGAAGAAATGGGTAGACTTTATCTTGGTATGGCAGATATATGTAAAGCACTCTGGGACAGTTAATATAATAAACAGACATGAATACTCACTACTGTAGCCATAGGATTTCCCCCAATGACCTCAAGACCTCCATAATCAGGTTAAACCCATCCTCTTAATACAGTTTGCATGATGGAAAATACACTCATTTTGACCATTTTATATATGCTTACATTTACATTTAAAATTCAACTGGGATTTTCTTGTTATGGAGATTAACTTATATCTGAAGTTATACAAATTACTGAATTATGATTGAAACTCTTTAGAGGACTATTTTTTAGTGTTTGCTGTTAAATATTTACATTTTTGTATCTGTATTTAAATCTAACTGATAATTTAATTCTGTGGAAATTGCAGCAATAAGATTATTGTTGTTATAACACTGAACTTTTATTGTGCATACAAATAAACTACTTTACTTGTATAAAGATCATACTGTAGAAAACGTATTTCTAGTAATGTTTACTTTTTATCTGACATAATATGCATTTCAACACCACGTTGCTTCAAAACACATTTTAGCTCTATGTTCATTTTGAATTTTTTTTATCTGATTCTATACTAATAACTTATGCATACAAAATAAATGTTCAATTCCCCTTATTTATAAGCAATACATAGATAAATGGTTTCTTCACTTGATGATGAATACATTCATTCAAACACACATGGTTGATATTCTGATTTTTATCATTTTCTATAAATGTTAAGCCTTTGTTTTAATCTATTGCCATTCGGAGCCGTACAAAACATAACACAGGATTAAAATTAATATTTTTAGTATTATGTGATGAAAATACTGAAGCTCTGCTGCAGCACACACACTCAAACTTAAAATGAATGGACTGACTAATATATTGGCTAGTTTATCTACTTATAATTATATTCTGGGATTTTATATATCAATTAAACGTTGATAAATAGCTCTTACAGTCTCAGTCCCATTTGTTCACATCCTATTAATTTGCTGTTTGCCAGTGGAAAGAGATGCATCACATATGACCCACGCTGGCTTCATGGCTGACTGGCTGCAGTGCTGAATAGTGGCTTAGCTGCTTTATTGCCATCTATCACTGAGCTATGTTTATGCCTCATCTACATGAAAAATGAGTGCTTTTGATGAATATGACATCTGACCGTTATGGTGATTTTATTGCTGGAGAACAGCCTGATTTACTGAGGACTGATAATGACACTCTTGGCTTGATTTAGTTGATTTGTTTTAAGGGACTGATTAAACAGTTAAGCTCCGTCTTATTCATGCTTCGTGGTTCATTGCTTCATTAGAGCAATCACAAAAGCAGTGGAATCGGCCCACATCTGTGGCATTGATCTTTTTTTTTCAAAGCTCCTCAGTGAAATGACTTCTTTGTCTTCAGATGAATCAATAATCTTCAGAATTGAGCAGATGTGTGTTTTGATGGGCTAATGTATTTATACTGAACATAAAGATGCAGCAGTTTGATGTTTAAAGTGGGTCAGATGTTTTTTTTTTTAGATTCCTATCAACATTTAGTAATAAAAGAAAGCTGTTTATACTCAAAGGAGCCTTGCATATCCAGGGTGTTTCTGTAAAAACATGCAAAGGTTTGTACATTGGTAGGCCTTGTAAAAAAATAAAAACCATCAGCCTCATTGCACAACCTGAACAGAAAACTACAGTAAATTATCTACAAAACAAATGAAAAATATTTAATTTAAAATGCATTTCACAATCTCAGTTCACAATCATTTACAAAATAATATTTAAAAGTGTGATTTATACCAATTGATGAAGTTTTATATATATATATATATATATATATATATATATATATATTAAAAAAGTAAAGCAAGTTCACTGAGAAATAAAGGTTGCTTTAAAAGTCCCTGAAAAGAGGCTCATTTTACTCCCTACAAATACACCAAAAAAGCTGATTGGATAGATTTATTTTCATGTCCATCATGCTGTTGGAACATTCAGCAGCAGCATCGTTTTGTTTCAAGCCATTGATCCAGAATAAGAAAAACTAAATCATAACTGTGCCCTAATAAAATGAGTTAGAATAAAAAAATTATGATACATATCTGCAGCCATAACCTGTGTAAAATAATGCACATTGAGGCATCTGAAAGTTATGTTATAATCATTTTTTATTTTAGTCACGCTTGAAGCTATCGCAAATAAATACACTGATCCCCACTTGGATCCAGTCCCTGCATGAAATACAATATAAAACTCATCAGGCCTAAATCTCCTTTTATAAATGTAGAATTCTTTGTTTCTATTGGTATCCTAAGGCCGAGGCTGTTGTCAGTCTTTGTCCATACAATGCGTAAGGGGAGTAATAAGGCCCGGTGGCCGCGGGAACCGGCACAGGAGCCCCAGGAGTGGGTAGGGGGCTCTTTGAATAAGGGTGGTAGCGACTGCTGAGTCCGAGAGGATGGTGGGGGCCCCTGAGGGCCAGCGTGCTGGGACTGCCGGGGCTGCCATTAGGTGGGATATGCATGTGGCAAGCCATGGCAGCGGCGGCAGCGGCGTTTGCAAGAGAGGTCGACCCAGGATAGCCTGATATTAACTTCTCCGTGCCGGCGAAGGCCGTGTGAGTCCGCAAGTGACTAAGGAGCTCCTCCGAGGAGGAAAAGCGCTTATCACAAGGTCCATTAGCTGACACCCAGTTGCACACGTGCGGCAGGGGATCATTGGGCAACATAAACCCGTAAGGATACAAGGGGTGTCCGCTGAAAGACGGGGCAGAGGAGTGCACGCCGTGTAACGGGTGCGTCGGGTACATGAGCGGGTATCCAGACTTCAGCGCACTGGCGGCAGCAGCTGCAGCGGCTGAGTCGTGTGCGCAGTTGGCGCTGGCAGCGCCAGACAAATGGCTTGTGCAGTGGTAGCTCAGACAGTACGGGTCTCTACACAGACTTGCAGACATAAGAGATGGCGGGGAGGCTCCAGCCAAAGGGCTCGTTCCTGCTTTACTGCATCCCAGTGAGCTGGCAGCTGCAAACTGTGCGCTTAAAAGATGGCTGCTGGATTTGGTGGGGTCAAGGGTCATTCCAGGTGGGAGAAACGGTTGTGGATAACCTGCGTACGCACCTGCTAGACTTCCAGGATAGGAAATACCAGCAGATGGCAAGGGGAAAACTGTATGACCGGGCTTATACGGGGAGACAGGGGCCACCAGTCCAGAGCCGATAACGGAGGAGGAAGAGGTTACAGATGTGGAGTCTGATGTACCAGTCTTGGATGTGTTTTCCTGGTGTTGGTTGCCTTCAGAGGTAATTCCATTCATTTTTTGGCTACCACTGCCTTCTGTCGTGCTGCTTTTATTGCTATCAGACTCCCTCTTTTCCTCCTTGTCCCCCACTTTGCCTTCAGACGGCAGAGGAGAAACTGAGGTGCAGGAGCTGGGACTGCCTGTCCTGGGGGTGAACGGCTGGCAGGTGGCGCTAGGCACTCGAAAACTGGTTTTATCTCCACTGAGGCTGCTGCTTGAGTCTTTCTTCTCTGACGATTTCGAGTAAGGTTTGAAACTAGATTTGTCATCGGCTCCGATGTCGCTCATTTTCAGCGGGCCAGATTTGGTCTCCTTGTCATTAGATCCATTTGAGGCAACAGAGGACAGTTTGGAAGAGGACGGTGGGTCCGGTTTGCCGATCTGCGAGCATGTTTGAGCCAAAAGAGCCAGCGGACTCTTTTTGGCATCCAGCTGCAAAATAATAAAAACACTAAAATTACTACAAGAAACATTAAAACACACACGGAATTACATATCCTATGGTAGATAAAACGCTCCGCGTGTTTTACGCAGTGCGCATAAACTTGTAATGGGATGAAACTGAAAACAATGAGCACAGAAGTGCAAGATTTACACAGTAACATGTCACTTTAGCTTGTAGAATTTCCAGACGCACAAAACGACCTTTAAAAGAACCTGTTAGTTAATTGTTTTTTAATAATGTCGACACAGTTTACCCAAATTAAGCGAATAATAATAAACTATCCGCATTAAAAAAGGACTATAAGTGAGACATTGGGAGTTTTCCTGTGAGCTACTCTGCCATATGGGAACCTGTAGATAAATATTTTCCAGTTCTAAACCACAATGGTTCAAAGATTTCAGCGCAAAAAATTCCTTGTAGTTTGAGATCAAGCAAATTAGTAATGATCAGATTGTCAAATACTTACCTCGATGGGACTGACAGGAGTGGACGGTAAAGGCTGGAGGTACTCCGGGTGTAAAATGTGTCCTGCCCGTGCCGTGAGCATTTTTAAAACCTTTATAGGGAGACGACTTGCTTGACGAGAAGGGTCTGTGGGAGAGACGGTGCTGTGCACGGATAGTTGGCTGATCTTCGCTGCTCCCTTCTCCCCCGAGGAGGAGCCGCTCTCCCACGCTGGATTCGTGCTATTTCTCAGGACAGAGACAGTGGGCGATGTGATCATGACCCAATTCTCGTAAAAATGGTTGAAACAGACATGTGTAAGGTACAAAAAAAAAAGCCAACAATGGAAACGTCTAACGGTCAGAGTCGTCTTTTCTTCCAGGAGAACAAAATAAGAAACGATGTAATATCCTCAAAGCCGACGCGAAATGTATGAGCAGAATCCGTGCGCTTCACAAGTGCGTTGCTTCTTCCTCGGCGTCTCTCTCACAGTGTGGCTGTAAGTCCGAGAGCGAACTCCGTTTACTTGGATCGTGGGCAGGAGAAGGATCACTCCGCCTCCTCTAAAGCGACATCAGTCTGCAGACCACTACTTCTGCTCCCTCCCAATCAAAAAGAGATCCCGACGTGATGGAGTGGTACAAGTAATGTGACGTTTCCTCCTCACGCGGGTGCATGTTCCGTACTTTAAACACACCAAGCTGCTTATAATGTTGACATTTTATGCGTAATTGACACCTTTACGCATGCGCTTACGCTGCGTCCACGTTCTGAATTTTGCGGTTGGTGAAGCAGAGACACCAACGACTTAAGATGACCCCAAACAGGAGGTGCATGGAGGCTAATTCTCACTATTTATTAGGTTTGTACAGAGACCTACATTTTGAACACATGGTTCTAGTAATCCATTCAAGTATTCACTTTATCCAAGACTTATCTGTGTAGCTACCACCAAGGACTTTAAAGTAAAAGAAGAAAAAACAAAGTAAGTGCTGTATTGGGTCACGTTCCCTCCTCTCCAACACGCATCCATCCATCCATCCATCCCCCGTTTTTCACATATTCTGCAACTTTCTCCTCTCAATCACACAGCGTGCACGACTGGGAACTGACAGATGACAGGCAATCTGTCAGCTGTCTGTGGTTTATATATATATTTTTTTTCTTCTGGCCTCTTCTTGGTCAAATTCAGGTCAAACAAATCCATAAGAAGATATTTTTTTCTCCCGTCACTTTCCCATTACAGTTTAGTCCTGTTAGTCAACTCGGGCTTTTAAAAGAGCCAAACACAGATTTAATTAGAAATAAACTCTCTGGAATTTTTATGTGTCTCTTTAGTTCAGTAAAAGACATAGATTTAATAACTTATGAGATTTCACTTTTTTTTATTTGGAAATGAATAATATAAATGCACATTTTCGCCTCATTCAGGCAAAAATATCTTACTATTATATTCCAAGAGTTCTTAAAAACACTTGCGGCCGCCATTAATCATTAAGGCTTTCACATTTCTTCCCATCGAAATAGACCCACTTATCTTATTACTCAATAGCCTATAAATGTCTTGCTGATCAGGCGAAAGTTAAACATATGCAAGTGTTTTTTGATTGATAACAGGGGTGCTGTTTTCGGCAACGGCTGTCAGGCTCTGACACAGCGCTTTGAGTTATTAGGGCAGAGAAGGGCGACCATAAATTTCGACCGTCAGGCAGAAACTCCTTTATTGTGGACGTGATGGATGGCTCACAGCAGCAGACACCAAATTCTAGGCTTTATCCTTAAATGGCTGCGGATTTTTTTTCTTTACTGTGATTCATTACTTTTAAACAGAAAGCTTGAATTCTCCTGCTTGTATTTCACACAAGGACACATCTATGAGTCCCTCAGTTGATGCAAATAAACGTTTACAAGCATTGTAATATATATATATATATATCAGCCAATGCTTGTAAACGTTTATATACATATATATATATATATATATATATATACGTACACACACATGTGTGTGTGTGTGTGTGTGTGTATGTATCACACTTAAAAAGGGTGTAAACTGGTTGAAAATCACTGTTTTTTACAAAAATGAGCTCTTTTGAATGCACTCAAATATGCCCTTAAAATTACATTTAATACATAACGTTTTGTGATCATTTAAACATGTCCTTTTTTTCCGTGTCTGTCATGGGTTGTTTTTTTAGTCATGGTTTGACTTGGTTTCCTGCTTCATTTTGTTGTTGTTGTTTTTTCCATGTGCTCTTAGCTTTATTTCCTATTCAATAATTTTACCATAGTTTAATTTGGATCAATATGGTCACCTTTGTCTCATTTTGTTCATGGTGTATTTAAGGACCTAGTTTTCTGTTTGTTTTTGATGGATTGTTGTTTGTTCGTGTTGGTTTGTTGTTTTGCTCTTGTTTAGGTTGCACGTATTACTGCATTCATGCTGTCTCCTTTTCCTGCATTTGGTTCCACCACTGTACCACTCATAACGATGCAGTCCTTTGCAAAAAATGATCCAAACATGAAAACACTAGCCCACAGTTGGACTTTTTATTTAGTTTTTAAAAAGACAAAGTCACATATCTATTTTTTTCTGTTCATAAATAGCTGCTGCTTGTTGGACACCTTTACAGTCAAAGTTTGGGATGAGTTTTTCTTCATCACTGTGAAGGTTTTTTTTGGATGCGCTAATGTTTTTCTGTTTTGAAACAATGCCTTACACTTAGGCAACTTCAGAAACAACTTCACCAATTAGATTTCATCATTAATTGAAAAAATTGCATTCATTCACTCTGCTAGGAAATGTAATATGTGTAATTATAAAGTGTTTGTTTATTCCAGCTCCACAGACTGATAAAAGCATGATTGTACCTTGCTATTTGATATTAAAATCAGTCTGTTTAGCATTTGACCGTTTTAATGGAGACCACATAATGAAGTGTAAAATTTATGTTATACCAGGGTCTTTTTTTTCTTTAGTAAAAATAGTCTTTTCTGATGTTTGAACATGAATCTTAAAATCATCACAGAGGAACAATAACTACAACTATTAGAATGGCAAAAAACTCAGATGCAAAAACTCTTGACACACACCTATTACAAAATGATATGGACGATAAATGCAGCATTATAATGTCGAGCAAATGGAATAAGAAATTCCCTCAACATGACATGAAAATTCACCCTGTGGCAGCCAGCTCAGGGCACGCCACATCAGCAGCCAGACAGGCCGACTAGATCTGACAGATAAAAAGGCGAGATGATGGTTAGAAGGTGCTATTGTTTCATGCCTCTTTCTTGACCTGTCAGGTCTCTGCGCCGAGGCCTGGATCGAGGACCTCCTTGTCACATAAAAACAGCCTTAAAAGGCCGTGATCCAGACTACGGTGATCGCTCCTGTTTAATTGATTTGCTTAGCACTGAGGCCTGTCACATTAATAATGGTTAAGTACAACCCAAGCGTATCAGCCACATCTATCGGGAAATTAACAGCCTTAACTAACTGCCTGCAATGCAAGAACTGCAGAATCATATGAAATGGAGTGATTTCATAACAGAGGTTGAAAATATCCTTGTCAACTTTACTGCACCCTGCTAATTTGCTATAATAATAAACTTCCATCCTTTATTTTTGCCTTATACTTTTAAAAGCTTTTGCATTTTCACCACATATACAGTATCTTCATCTCATTATTAGCTACCATGTAGAGTGAAACAGAGAGTTTCACTGACAAGTAAGTAGCGCTGAGTGAATAAAACTCAGATTATTCTCCACAGCACTTCACAGGAGCTTTTGACAGGTTGCAGTAGACATTAAGTCATTCTGATATTTCCACGACTGACTGACAGTTTGAAAGTGCTCCCATCACCTTGATAGCATGGTAATGCACCTTGCATGTGGACTGTCTCTTAAAGTGCAGGAAATTAGACTCAAGGTTGAGAGTTCCCTTTCAACCAAACGTGACAAGAAAATAGACTGCTTTTCTTCTCTACCAGGGAGAGAGACAAGCCCCCACAGAAGCTGGCATAGAATAAGAGGTTATAGGCGAGTGTGTCAAGAAGTATTACAGATATTATGCTTTCAAGACAGGACATTTTAGATACTTAGGAGTCACACCTATTCCTTTTGACTTCACTCAAGGTATCCCCCCCCCCTCCAATCTGTATCAAATAGTGCAGGACTGCCTTCATTTGCGAGAGCTCAACTCGGAGCTGACAAAGAGAACTTACAGTATCTTGCCGGAAGTCAGACGACAGCAGCTCAGCATGACAGCGAGAGTTAGAAAAGTTGAGGTGCAGCCAAGATTGTGGTGGTGAAGGGTCTTATTCACTTTGTCGCCTCAATTAGTTAAAGCTGGTCAGGAGTAGAAAGCAAAGCCGGTGGAGATGATTCGCTGTCGTCCACTCGCCGTCAGGTGGGTGAAGATCCTGGCAGGTTGTAGTCATGCTGTAGAAAAGAGTTAACTTCACCTAACCTCGCTGTTAACACTGGAACCGGTTGCCGAATTTAACCTGACAGCTGCCATATTACTGGTTTAGAACTTTGTGAAAACTTTTAGGAGGCTAATGTAGTTGATGTTGAATGAGTAGTTGTTGATTAGCTTTAGGAAAACAGTCGTTTCCACATCTGCAAACGTCAAAGAATGACGATTTGATTGTATTCATGTGATTTCAAGTTACTTTTATGATCCTGCATCATTTGTTTGTAAAAAAACAAAGGTGAAAAATTGCAGTCATGATTTTCTGGCGTTCAGTTGGTTCAGTCCTTTTAGTTTTAAAGATCTTTACAGGGATATTAAACAAATGCAGCTGACCTATTATGGTAACCTTTGGCAGTTTGATGAAGTATAAATGTGACAACAGTCTGATTTTGCTCATGTCTTTAGTTGCTGGATCTCAAATAAAGTGTAAAATACACCCCATTGTTAATATGTTGGAGAGGCAATCACTGTAAATTCAATATTTTATTCTCTTCCAGCACTAGATGCTGATTCCTCACATTTATTTGTCTCGATTTAATTTCTAGAGCCTGAGTCGAGGTGAAAATGTACAGGCAGCGTGTTATGATGCTGGAGGCACTGAGCAGGTCGCAATGAGCTTCTGTGATGGGCAGATTATTCAGACTAAAGTAGGCCTAAAGAATGATCTTGTCACATTTCGCAGGCAGGATTAGGGATACACAGGAGGAGCGCTTCAGTCAGGAATTAGCGTCATGTGGCCGACTGGAGACAAGCATGCAAGGTATTCATAGAAACAGTCTTGGACACTTACTACTCGATTTGTCTACTTACTGATCAAATACAGAAATTGATGGTGATTTGTCTGCCATTTGTGGTTTGTGTGATCTGCAGGTTTTCTTTTTCTTTCTTAACCGCATGAATTTTTGATCTGAACATAGACCAAATGCCACGTCTTCATAGCAGCACCTCCTATACTTATGTCTTAGCATTTTAAATGAAAGCTAGTGTGAGTGTCTCCGGGCGATCAGAACAAGCTATTACCAACATGATTGAAAAGTGAGGGAGCAGGCGAGCTGAAAAGACAAAGTAGAAGAGGCCTGACAAATGAAATCAAACTTCATAAGACCTGCCAGTGGTGTCAGTTGTTATCCATATCTGAAGCGCATTATGGTACTGCAACACAGCACACTGCCTTCTCATCTGTCGGCTCAAATTCATCACATTCTCGACTGTTTCTTTTAAGTCGCAAGTGTCAGTGTGAAGACGAGTCTTAATTGACATCTGAGTGGCACAGACGTGGACGGCGGCCCTTATTTTTGTGCCAAGAAGGGTTGTGTTGTTTTGATGAGCTATTATTGGCAGAAGCCAGTAGCAGATAGCAGTCTGCCTGGAAATGGGAAGTGACATCAGACAGAGAGGAGTTTGTCATTGTCTTCAGGCAAGTTCATTCTTGCTGTGAGTTGGGAACAGCCTGTTGAAATGTGATTCACTCTACTTTATCTTTTGAGAAGAGAAAATTTAGTTTGATTTTGTGAAATTATTTTGACATTTGGCATCTGGTTTGTGAATAGCTGGAATGGTTTCAGGAAGATTCATTCTGGTAAATTAGATTTTGGATGTCAAACACAGGATGCTATTAGGAGCCTCCGGTCTTCAAAATGCAGCACAGTAACATGTGCTGCTCAGAAGCAGGTGTATTGCTGTTCAACACTGAATTTACTTGTCAAATTTCACTTGGTGACCAACCAACTGGCGAGCATTAGACATAAGAAGATGTGAAAAAAGGATCGGTTTATATTTAGAGATGTTCAATATTGGCTCGTATACAAATATCCAATACATCAATTTAATCAAACCTTAATTTCTGATGCTGATATCAACTGATACCGATGATTACACTACCTGTATATACTGTAGTATTTATTGAGTGTTTACTGATGTTCACTAGTATTCATCTATAATTTTTTTCTTTACTTTGGTTAAACCCACTTTCTGCCTATAGATCTGCATTATTTCCTTCTGACATAGATTCAATAAAGTGTTGTGAACATTCATTTGGATGTGATGGCATCACACAGTTGCTGCTGATTTATTTGCTGCACATTTATGGTGAAAGTCTCCTATTCCATTAAGTCCCAGAGGTGCTCCATTGGGCTGACATGCAGTGATTATGGAGATCATTGGAGGTCAGATGACCCAGCCAGGTTCAAGAAACTTAGTTGACATGATTTGAATTTTGTTACACAACGGTACAATATCCTGCTGGAAGTAGCAATTAGAAGATGGGTATGCTTTAGTCATTAAGAGATGATATGATCAGGAATAACTCTCAGGTTGGCTGCAGTCTTTAAATGATGCTCAGTTACACCATTACACTACAGTCAGCCTAAATCATTGATATAAGATTGGATTGACTGTGATGGACTGGCAACCTGTCCAGGGTACACCCTGCCTCTCACCCGTTGACAGCTGGGATAGGCTCCAGCCTCCCCCCAGTGACCCCGTTAGGGACTAAGCGGTAGAAAATGGATGGAAGATTGGATTGATCCACACTTTTATGTTGTTTATGCCAAATTTGGACCCTTAATTAATGCTGCAGCTTTAACAGAGCAATGTTAAATCAAACCAAACTTTATATGGGAAGCAGAACAAATACACAATAAAAACATAAGAAATGTAACATTTAAGTGTGTTATAAATGTTGTGGTGTTCGGTGTGGTAGTTTGCTTCTGTGGTCTATCTGCTTGTTACGACCTGTTTGGCAGAAGAGGTTTTGTCATAACCACATAAGATTTGCACAGATGTAAAAGTAGTGAAAATGAATTCATTATTCTCCAAAAGGGTGACGGTACACGCACGTGGTCCAAGACCACCAGAGTTGGGGTTCCCGAAGCTGCTCCGTCCGTAACACTGCTTCATAGTTTGACTTGTGTGTTCAGAGATGCTATTCTGCAAACCTGTACAGTAATCAGTAGATATATAAATTACTGATGGTTTTCTGTCATCTATAACCAGTCTGCTTACTCTCATCAAACCTCTAACATCAGTCATCTTTAGGTCCAGACTACTGCTGCTCACTGGCTTTTCTCTTGTTTGGACCATTCTCGGTAAACCTCTTGAGATGATTGTGTGTGAAAATCTCAGTATATCATGAGTTTGTGAAATGCTCAAACAAGCTAATCTGGTACCAACATTCATGGCACATTCCTAGTCCGTCACCTAAACCTGACCTTTTGATGCTAAGATTGAACTTTAGCAAGTCATCTTGACCGTGGCTGTGTCCAAATGTGCACCCTATGCCCTAACCTCTTAGGCATTACAAAGGGCTTAACTACACAGCACACTACTAGTGCTCTCATGCTGTTGGTGATTCAGACACAAAGCTTGCTACTTTCATTGCGTAACAACCAGTTGTTATTATGACAACCGTAACGCACTTAAAGACGTTGTTGCGTCTATGATCTATAGTGTCTTGTTAACCGTTGTTGTTAATGTTCATGTTATATATGCCATTGTAAGCTTCAGCCTGTTATGCATTATGGTCTATAATAACCTGTCTAGTGACATTGATGCTCGCTACTTTTCAAGATGCATTGTGGGTAATTATGATTGCATTACTTTTTCCTCGAATTTCATTTGGACACCCCTACAAAATGGTGTGTCCACTATGTGGGGTACTATGTAGGGGATAGGGCGCACATTTGTACACAACCCATGCATTTATTTGCTGCCATATGATTGGCTGATTGGCTACCGGTGTTAACACATTACTGAACGGGAGTACCTGATAAAGTAAATGATTGAAATGTGTTTTGCAGTGTTTAATCTTTATTCTATAGTCAGCACCTGTAGCACACTTGGCATTCATACAGCTCAGAGTAAATCGATAAAAGATCTGTACCACAGAGCTCAATAGAAGCACTTCATAATCACAATGTTCTCCTTTAATATTCACTCTGCTGGAGTGTAGTGTAAATAAATAGCTCTTAGGGCAGTTTGTCTTACTGTGCATTGATCATAAGCACAGGACCCCAGGCAACAATGCACAAAAGAAAAATGGCTTCATTTTTTTCACTCATCCAAGGCTCTGTGCAGCCCTTAATAGACAGAATCAGAATGTCTGGTGTGGTGTTGCTGGTTTTATGAGGCCATTACTGCTTTTTATTGTGTATCCCTAGACTAATGGCTTCCTATACTTCCTCTGATTTACAGCCTGTCAGTTTTGCAACTGTCATTAGAAAGGGAGGTTGACATCAAGCCAGTGCTTGAAGTGCCCTGTGTTAAAAATAAGGAAGTTGCTTCTCACTCATCGACACCAGGCTCCCAAAACCTTTCCAAAACACATTCCTTGCTGCTCATTTGCAAGCTTGTTTTTTTATATATTCCCCTTTTGCTTCAAAGGTGATTTTATTAAGTCAATAAGCGACATGCATGAAACACTTCTACAGTAAGAAGTTATAGGAAAGTATGAGACTGTCAAATTTGTTAACTTTGGACAAATTTCACAGAACTCAGCAGTGTTAAACAGTTTTTATAGATAATTATGGTGCATAAAGTTTTGTCCTGGCACCTAAAGCCATCAATAAAAATGTAGTTTTGCATTAAAATTTTTATTTTAATTTTGTTGATGGGGTGGGTGGTATCTTTTAAATGAAGTGGTGACTGAATCATTCAAACGTAATTGAGGATTATTGGTGCTGATAGGTGAGTCATTTATCCTTTAAGAGTTTTTATTATTGTAAATATTAAGTAAGCAACATTTATAACTATTCACCAATTGTATTCTTTTTTATTATTTTATTTATTATTATGACTAATAAAAACAATGATGGATCCATTTTTTGGGAACACTTGCATAGGTATTGCATCTGTAAATACAGTCATTTAGCAGATGCTTTTATTCAAAGCGACTTACAAACATCAATTTTAACCATAGTTATTATCCTAACATGCATGTCGTGTGGGTGGGAGGAAGCTGGAGTACCCAGAGAGAAGGGTCACGCATACATAGGGAGAACATGCAAACTCAACACAGAAAGGCCACTGGACAAACCTCCCCAGCCTGAGCTCGAACCAGCAACCTTCTTGCTGTGAGGCCACAGTGCTATCCACTGCACCACCGTGCTGGTTAATGTGGGCTGGCCATAGGTAGGCCAGGTGTGTCCAAATTCAGTCCTTCCTGCTACTTTTAGATGCAACTCTTGTCCAACACAGCTGAATCAAATGAATGGCTCGTTAGCAGCCCCCTGCAGAGCTGGATGACATGTGGAAGAGGAATTTAGGTTTGTAGAAGGAATGCATCTAAAAGTTGCAGGATGGTATCTCGGAAACTGGACTTGGGCTCTCCTGAGGTAGGCTGTCTCATTTCCCTAACTATAACCGCTTCAGAGTGAACAGACAACAGAGGCCATTCTGTAGCCTCTGTAGTCTGCAGATGAATTGGGACACACCTCTTGCATCTGAAATGTCCAATGTATCCCCCTCCTGTCTCTTTGAGGCCCCTCTCCCTAAAGACCTAGCCTGCTCTGATTGTTTAGCTCATGGCAGAGTGGAGAAGAATTTCTGTGCCAAAGAGAAAACAATACAACTGAATGCAAATGTGTTAGTTTCAGATTGAAGTGTTGTGTCACTTTTAAAGGTAACTTATAGAATTACTCAACTACTGAATTTAAAAAGACTATTTTCCCTCTGTCTTTGTATGTTATATCATCTGCTTCACATCTTTGCGTAGCCTATATTCTGGTATGTATGATATGAAACTCTGCAGGCCAATAATGAAAGTTACACAAACAGTATTTTTATAAATAGAAATTTTTACAAATATACATCATAATCAACAGGAAAAAAGTAAATTTACATATGATAATAAATACTTCTTCACCGCACAGTCACCATTCATTTCCCCTGGTGCGGTAGCTGTATTTAAGTTAAAAGTAAGCTTCTTTTGTTATGGTTAGTTTAGTTTTTCTTTCTCAGTGTGTTGGACTGTACCGGTGTATCTGCTTCTACAGAAGTGGAATTCTCTGAGTTTTGTTGCTTCAGAAGATCTTGTTCTGAGAAAGTGTTAGACTGGCTCTCCCATAAGAAATCCTCTCTGAGCTAAGAGCAGGTTGACAGCTGTCTACTGCTACTAAGACACTGGCTACTTACTAGTACACCATAACCCCAGTTAAAAAACAAATCCCTTTGAGTTTCTGTGCTACTTTATGTCCATCGTAAAGTAATAAGTTGTGAATTGGTCTTGTGACTGTGACTGGTTTTTTATACAAATTAAGTTATTAGTGCAAGATCTGTTCAGTCATAATGTCTATTATCAGCTGCAGCATAAGGCTTACACACTGTTTTCTTATGTCACTTATAGAAATCCAAAAATATCATGGTGTAATGGTGATCTTGGTTTGATTGTTTCAAAAGAAAATGCCTCTCCACTTTTTTTAGAGGCCACATAAATTTGCACTGCTGTACCTTTCTGTATTGCAGTGTACTAAAAGAAGCCTTACGGAACACACACTGCTATTCCCTTACTGAGTTGTGCAGAGGATGTGATGCTTAGGCTGTGTTCTTCAGCTCCAGTAGACTCGAATTAGTCGAGGACAGAACCAGCCTTGTTTTTCAGTTTGTTTTCTGTCTTTTAAGTCTCTGATATCGGCTCAGATAGCAGATAATTTCCACAACATATCTATATGTATACAACAGACGTAGACGTATCCAGCTGAACTCCCAGATACTTGTAGTGATCCAGACGTGACATGTTTACTTCTGTTCCTCCTGAAATTCACAATCATCTCATTTTTGTCGGGTTTGTGGTCAAGATGAGACAATTGGTTCTGTGCCGTTCCACAGACTGAGTTCTCTGTTTTCAGCTTTTTGTATGTCACTGATAAACCCCCACACCAGGCAGTGTATTTCTGCAGACGCATTGGACGTTAAAGGTGAACATTGTGAAAGAGTTTGAATAGCATTTGTGTTGTTGAGCACCTTCTCAAACAGAAAACCTTTCAGCTTCACCAACTGTGGTCAATTTGTTTTAGTCATAAATCCAGGTGGTTGTGGAGCTTCTCATATTACAGTGCAGGTTAGATGCACTTAACCCTTTTATTACCACATGGATCACCTGTTGCACCATGGTGCATGTGTATTTCAAAGTATCACAACTCCTTTCAGCCATTTTATACTTTTGCAGTGATATGGAAAGTTCTTTGTATCTTATATGTGATCAGACTCGTAAGTTTTCATTATATCAGGCTGAAATTTCCCAAAGCAAGTATATATTAATTGTAATCAGAAGTTTTACAACTTTTTTACAGCTCCGCATTGATGTTTTTCCTTTTTTAACATGAAGTCTTTCCGTGTGTCCCAGCACCATCCAGTGTCTATTGAACTTAACTTGTCTCGCAACAGTTATCTACCGGATATATTTACATATTAGTATCCTTTCATCATCATAGCCACACCCATTGGAATCAGGAAGTCCCACATTTTTTCACCCATATGCAAAAACCTAATCAAAGCCCATATAATTCATCCTGAAGGAAAAATAACAAGTAATTAACTTCTTAGAGCGTCATGATTAAAACCTTGTACTGCAAGATGGCAATCAACCTTGAATCAGAAAAATACAAAAACTTTGCACTATTTTTAACAGTGTCAGAAACTTGACAATGAATGTTTCAAACGTCAATACTGGGCATACTGAGGTGCCGGTTAATCTGTGGGGAGATGATGGCCCCCTCCATGAGCATGCGCCTGTAGGTAAACTCACTTGCTGGGAGGTCAACAGGGCATGAGGTTGCAGGATTGGCCAAAGTGGAGCCAAAGTTGAGGGTTTTCAACTGATCTGGTGGCTTCAATTAATACATTTTCTTTAACTTACTTTGTTCTGGTTATTCTGTCCTATTAGGGTTTGACATATAGGAGAATTAAGGCTGCATGGTGGGTCAGTGGTTGGCACCACAGCCTCGCAGTGAGAAGTTCACCCCAGGCCGACCATCCAAAGACATGCATGTTAGGTTGATTTGTCATTAGGTGTGTGTGTGTGTGTGTGTGT
>JBAMIG010000023.1:7880661-7902236 GCA_037177335.1 Kiunga ballochi | reverse complement strand
TTTTTTGTTGTTCTGTCTCTTTGTATGGCCATGTGAGGGACTGGCGACCTGTTTAAGGTGTACCCTGCCTCTCACCTGATAATTACTGGAATAGACTCCAGCTACCTGTGACCCTGAATTGGATGGATGGATGGATGGATAGATAGATATAGGAGTATTATAGCAAGTTTAGGCTGTAAATCGTTAGTAAATGACCAAAACACTGTAAGCCAACCAGCAATGTTTTTTTTATTTTTTTTATTCTGCTTTAATTCAATTAATAATTTTCTACACTGCTTAATCAAATCCAGGGAAGCTGAACCCTATCCCAGCAAGAGGTGCTTTAAATATATTTCTGATAAAACCATGAAACCATGCCATTTCCAGCTTATTAATTAAAAATATGACTACTACTTCACTACTACTCACTATCTGCAGACAGCAGAATGATGCTCCTGGTGGAAGAAGTGGGACTCTGTCATGTGTCACGTGTTGTAGCAGTCCACCACCAGTGTTTGTGGCCTTCAGTAGCACACACAAACTGAGACAAGGTTACCAAAATGAACTATGGTCAGAACAGCTTCAGAGAAACATCATACAATAATGCAATAGTGACTCCAGAGTTATGCAGGTAAATATCTATTTTATACTTTAGGAAAAGTTAGGACAATAAATTTAGTAAAGAAATTTTTCTCCATTTCATAGCTTTTTTTTTTTTTCAACTTGATTAAATGTAAATTAGTTCTCCAGAGTTGTAGCGTTTGGGTTAGATGTGATGCAATGAGTTAGACATGTCAAGAGGAAAAGACATAATAAGGTGCAAATAATCATGCTTCTGCATTATGTTTGTTCCTACCCAAAGGGAATGCTGTTACAGATGTTGGATCACTCACATGGCTCACAGGAGTACTTCAACAAACAACAATCATTGCTACTATTAAAGAGTTGCATTTTTTACACCTCTTTTGGTGGAATAAAATCTTCTGTGGGAAAGTCCTATTTGAGATAAATCTTCCTACTAATTAGATGTTTTCTAGTTAAGGTAGATTTAGATTTTGATAGTTAGAAAAATCATGGGTTACTACCAAAAGTCAAAAACAAAGATTTATGGATGATGCAGCAAAATAACTTCATCATGCTGCCATTGCTGGCCAAAAGAAATGCATGCAGACAAACAGGAATGTTTAATTTTAAAGGGGATTGTAAACGGATCACTGTACTAGAAAGCCATCTCAGGCCTTTATCTTTGTTGGCTCTTGTATGATTTTCATACTGCTTATTTTTATTTACAACTAGATCAATTTTAAAGCTCTTTAAGTTACAGGACACAGCTCTTACCTCAGATAATCTGCCCTGGATCATCCATAAACCTCACTTTATTAGCTCATACACAAGGATCATCCATGTGGAATTACAGTAAAAAGAAATGAACTGTAACAATTTAACTTTCTTCAGATGTTCTGACAGGAAATCACATCCAACAAAACACACAGTGTTGTTGCGATGCATGGTTGGCTGAATTCTGCCTAAAAGCACCCTGATATTTAACCATTTTTCCCTAATTGTTACGGGTGTATAAAAGGCACAGACTTGGGTAAGCCAGGTGATCCCTGGTGGGGGCGGAGCTGGTCCTCCTTCACACAAAATCAATTCTGGCCTTTGGTGTTGGCAAGTCAGCGGGGTAGGGGGCGAGGAGGGGGAACACATGTCTGACACCTTCTGACTTTTTCATGAGGAACTGTTTGAAGTTTTAAACCCCCACAGTGGATTCTTGGGGCGATGAATATAAAAAGGTTCAGCTTAAAGCTCAGGCGTATTATCATCAATGAAGTCCGTTACGCAGTTTGATAAAGAGAGTGAAATCATTTGCATTTCAGCCCCGTCAGAATTCCTCCGAATATTGCACTCAAAAGCTGTTTGAACATCACTTTAATAGTTCTCCAACAATAGTGAGTGTTTTCTTTTATGATGGACATCCTTTCATTATAAGCTCCTCTTAAGTCGTCCTCGTCTCAAGTGGTTTTGTTCAGGCGCTGTACCGGACACAAAGAAGAGCATGACCTCAAAGCGTCTTTTGTTGCAGAGGCAGGGGAGGGTGGTGACTGGGATTCATGTGATGGGGTGAAGAGGTGTGGTAGGTATTGAGGAGGGTGGGCTGACAATGACAGGCTTCAGTTCGGCTGTCCTGGTGGTCCAGTCTCCCAGCTGTTCTTCTAATAACACTACACCATCACTACATGTTCATCCTCGGCTCTGTGAAGGTTTTTACATGCAGTTTAGTGCCTGACGTTTCTGGTCTTTGTCAGACCAGATGGTGCTGCAGAACATCTTGTCAGCTTGATTTGTCTTTTGTCAGCTGTGTTTAGATTCCTTCGCTGACCAGTGCTTTACTGGACTTCGGCCATACTTGTTTCTTTCTGCTCTTCCTGAATGGTTCAGACGTGTTATCACTTTGTGTTGTTTTTAGTTTTGAGTTGGTTTAAAAAAAACATTTTTTTTATCAAACTGTTGTAATGTGCATTTTGTGTGATGTTTATGCTTATCTGATTTTTTTTTTTTTTTCAGTTTTGATAATATTCTTACACTTTGTTTAGGCTGACACAGTCCTTCCTTGTTTGGTAGAACGAATAATGAAAAAAAACCTATATCTATCTTTATTTCTCCGTTTTAAAATAAAGTAATTTAACATGCCAACATCTTGTTGGCAAAAACTTTTTTAAAATACCTCAAATTAGCGCACATGTTTAGGTGGAAAGTCTTTAGAACAGTACAGAACATATGCAGAAACCACTTTGAGGATTTTTTTTAAACTTTGTAAAATAAACACAGGCTCTTGGTACTTCAGGTTGATTTTCAAGTCGAAACTACAGTTTATCATCCATATAAAGGAATACTTTTTTAAACTTCCATCTTGATTTCAATAAATGAACACTTGAACAGTAAGATCGTTTTGCTCCCCAGTAACATCATTATTTACTGTGTGTATGCATTTTTTACACAAGCAGGTCAGTTTGAAGGAAACCTGATTTATGGGTTCCTGAGTTGTTTAATTTGAAAGTAGTTTTGAAATAAAAATATGAGAAGGAAAAATATAGCAATAATTCCCGAAGGAAACCCCTCTAATAGTTTTTTTTTTTTTTTTAATAAAAAACCAATAATTACTTAATTAGATATGATATTACCTTATGCTGGAGGGTGGTTCTAGCAGAAATGATAGTAACTTTCTGTCTCGCATCTTTTCACTGTGTTGCATAGAGGATGTGAGGCGTTGTTGATTTTATCTTTAGCATCTTGTGCTGCATGCTATCCTGGACAATAAGTTTCAGCTGCTCCAGGGTTGGTCCCCAGCACAGAACCAGTCCTCTTGATCAGTTAATGAAGTCTCCTACAATCTCTAACTGATGCCGCTGCCCCAGTGGATGCCTGCAGAGCTGATTGCACTTTTCACAACAAACTTGCAGAAAACATGCAACTTTTTGGTGTTTGAGTCTTCTTCCGTCTTGTCCTTCTACGTTGCATTTATTCTATTATTAACTATTTACATCCAGCATAAGTATTGATAAGATAAAAGTAGCATAGTGAACATCACCATCTTACTTGTTCATAGAAAATTGTGCAATATGCAGATTCTGTGGATATACTACGTATTTCTAGCAGCATTGGATTCTCTGTTCCTGTGCATCTGTTCATGTCTGTGGTATTAAATTTCCACAATGACGACAAACTGATCACTGGATCCACTAAAAATGACATTATTAGAGAGCAATAGTTTCACATAGTAATGTAGTATTACCAGTGAGATTATGATAAAAACATAATAGACACATTGTTTTCTTTAATATTGTTGCTTCAAAAACCCAGAAAAGTCTCACATAGGACAGACAGAGCATCATCACTGATTCTTCATAACCCAGATGGAGATTGGGGTTTTTGTATTCTTAAAGCGAGTACTTTACAAGTCTCGTCAGGTACTATACAGGTCACGCCGGGTACTTTACAGGTAACACCGCTTACTATACAGGTAACGCAGGTACTTTACAGGTAATGAGAGAGCAGGGAAATATGTTTAAAAACTGTTACCAATTTAACATGAACCTGTTCAGAAATTCATTGGGCCACTAAAGATACACTAGTATTTTAATACTTTCTGAAGATGATTTTAGAGTTTTTAAATTTAAAAAAAAAAATGTTCATGACAGATAAATGCGCATAAAGTGAGGGAAGTGGCTAAATTTCTGTATTTTTTTTTTAATTTGGCATTATATATATATATATATATATATATATAAAAATAAATTTAAACTTGCTTTCAGTCAGTTTTTTGTTTATTGAAGGAAAGGACATATTTACAACTTTCTTTCTCTCTCTCTTTTTAATTTGACACTAATGGCAAAATGAACATTAACCAGTGGTCCAAACCTAAAGAACGTGTCATTTGCTGACTTCCTGTGACAGATGCTGTTGCATCTCGTCTCGGGGAAGTGCAGTGTCCTGGATCTGGTGGCACTGCCATATAAATGTTATATAAATAGATTCCCGTGACAGAGCCATTCATCTCCAGCCATGAACACATCAACAATAAAAGACAGCTCTCCAAGACCCCTGTGCTTGTTAGGGTAAGATCATCAGACCAGATGCCCAGGATGTAAACTTGTGAAGGGAAGATTAATTTGTCTGTCATCCCTGCCTTTGACAGTAGTTATAAATCTGATTTAGCTGTTGAGCATAGAGGCCATGAAAAAGGGCAGTTAGACATTAAGATTTCAAAGAGTGATATCAAGAGGACCAACTTGTGACTCCTGGCCTGCTAAAAGGAGGTCAAAAGTGCTTGTCTGATCTGTTGTGCATGTGCTGTTTTGCCACTTGAAAAGAAAAAAATGCTTTCAGCTCATCTCCTCCTCGTGTTATTTTCGAAAATGGTGGCAATCATGTGAGACGCCTCGGACATGCAGCGGGCATGAGGTGTCAAAGGAGCCATTTAGTGCTGGATGGATGGGAACAGGCGATGTGAGGTGGTTGCATCCTGTGACCATCTGCACGGGAGTCGTGCTAGTTATTCAGATTGGGCACAGATGCTCAGGCATACCGTGACACTATGAAGATATTTGGACGTCATCATAGTTCAAGCAGTGTCAACTAGTCTGATATATCTCTGCTTGATTCGTGATTTTCCTTTTTAAATTTTTTCTTTTAATCTATGTTTTATAAGATTACACCTACCTACCTTGACATTTTGAAAATTTCAAAATGAATTCAGGATGTTTTATTTTAGTTGAATCTGTCTTTGTCTGAAGTTTAGTCATTCACCATCCTTTTTTTTTTTTTTGTCAAGGCAGTGTCGACATTTTGCCGTGATCAGGACATTTTCTACTTCTTCTTTTAAACCTATCAGAGGGTTAAGGAAACTTGAGCATCTTCTGATAGTGAATTTACTTCATGCATCACACACTGCTTTAAGATGCTTAAGGTGGGGATAAAATGTCACACTGCATTAAACGGCTAAATGACCTGATCATAGCAATGTGTAGGTGTAGTGTGGTTGGGAGGGGTGACATGTGATGATGAATCTCTTCCTTTGAAGCCGACTTCTTTTCAAGGTGTCTGTGCTGCTTTCACTCAGATGAAACCACATTCTTTGTATTGCAAACAAGCTGGTTTTGTCAGAGGAACAAAGAGCCTGGAGAGAAGCAAGAGGCATTATTGTTTGCACACTGTTGTCCATATGATAAAGTCTGAATACATTTTGCAGTATACATGCAGCTCCAGGGCTGCATATACTAAATGTAAATGTACAGATACACTGTAAAAGTCAGTTACATGAGTAAACTCTATCATTTCATACTATATTGCTCCAGTGTTTGAAAAATATTGTACTCGTATGAGTTAAATCTAAGTTTAGTTAAATACTTTCACTGAAGCACAATTTAAAAATGTTTATATTTTATATATAAATGATAGGTTATCCAACATGAGTATTAAAGGAGTAACATGTAAATCATGAATTTATTGTCTGTATAAAGTAGAACCGCAATGTTTTAGTGTGACTTCTTGGTTATTCTTGTTCCACACACCTTATAACCCTGTTCTGAGCTGCGCCTTCAGAGCGCCACTTTTTTTTGGTGCTGTGTCTTTGAATGTGAGTCATGCTCCGCCCCCCTCCAGGTCACAGGAAGTTTAACTCTACCCTGTTCCGCTATGTTTTTAGCTTGATAACAGCGCTACGCTAATCTCCCAGCAGAGAAACATTTTACTGAAAAGTTTACTGTAAATGTCAACGTATCAGATTCACAATTTGATTACATGGAAGTCCATGACCTTATTTGGCAGACCCACAGCAAATACTGTGGCGTAAGAAAAAAGAAGTAAGAGGAAATTAGTGATGGGATGAAAATAACTAACAACAAAAAAGGAATAGAGAAAACTAAACACTAAAAAATATGACTAAAAAGAATATAAAGATATATGTGCAGCTTCAGGAGCGAATACCTTTACATTCTTGGCATTCCTAAACACTTAAAGTGCATTAAAACACGTATTTAAGGGCTATAAAAGTGCATTACACAACACCTAAAGTTGCATTTAGGAGAAATACAATGTACAGCAAAATATGACCAGTAATTCCTATGAAGAGTTTTTGTTTATTATGCCATTATTGTGGTTTTATGATCAATTCTATGTACAAGAAAGGGAATTTTTACTGTTTTATGTGGCTACTTTTGCCAAAGCAAAAAGATATAAATTCATAATAAACCACTTGTTTACTTACAGCCATGATTCATTTTTCATCCTTGGCTACAATAATGCACTAACTCTTTATCGAGTAATTTAGTAGTCTACTTTCCCACTCAAGGGTCCATATGTTACAGGATAAAGTAAGTTATAACACACCACTGAGTTAAGGAAACCTAATTACATTAATGATGGTGACAATTACTCCACTGGTGTGGTTTGGCTGCTCTGGCACCTTTTTCCCAGAGCCGTGGCACAGAGGAAAGTAGGAATTTTGACATGTCAGAATGTGCAGGGCCAGGAGCAGGATTAATGGCTGCCTGCCTACATCCAAGGTCCTTCGGCAGTAATTGCAAGCAGAATCTGACTCTATGATCTCAGCAGTGGTATGCAACATGCCAAAACAGCCTGCCTTTGACAGATTGCCTTCCTGCAGTAATAACTTAAGCATGTTCGTTCTCTCAAATTAGACGTTGCATGCCTCCCACACCACAAAACAGGAGCAACGACTTCTTTCCACCTCCTCTGAATATATGTTTTACAATGTGTGTTCTTGCTTTGAAAGAGGTGAGTTTAAATCTGTTTTAAGTTGACAATCTACTTTTTTGGTTCTATCTTTTCATCTAATGTAGAGAAGTGTATAGAAATTACTTTATTTTTTATAAAACAAGTAAAATTAACCCCTTTTCGGATTACATAGTTGACTTTTAGGAATGTTTGTTTTTTCAGAATTGGCTGCAAATGTCTTCTAGGTGCTTTGCCCTTTCAGCTGCTCTGCTGTGTTAGCCTCCAGGTCTGTGCAGGAATAAATCCCACTGTGGCTCCCTCTCTCATTCTCTCAGTTGATAGTTTGTGTCCAGCCTCAGGACAGAGGGACTCCTGTGTGCTGCTCTGTGGTGGGTTGTGTTCTCTGGAGCAGTTAAAAGCCTGGCAGCTCCACCCCATGACTGTCCAAACACAGTCAACTCTAGGCATCCACATCAAACACGGCTCTCTGCAAAGCCCATTGGAAAGTTAACCACGGGGTTCTGAGCTTATTTATTTATTTCCCCACGTATAAAATATGTCTGGCTTCAGATTCTTTAGATTTTTTTCTTCTTTATTTTCCCCCTTTTTTAAAGGCAGAACTCTCTCATTAGTGTTTGTAATTGATGGGGAAAAAAGCTGCATTTGAAGAACAGTTTTGACTCTGCACCCGGTTCTACTCAGCTCTGCTGGATCAAGTCAAAAGCAAGGTTTAGAGAGAGTAACAAGAAAAGACAAGTTAATGAAAGATTCTTTCAGACTTGTCCGTTGTGTGCGCCACTGAGGAGATGTCGGAGCGAAATGAACTTTCCCGACTATGTGTGCTTTAGAGAGCGTGCACTGGAATCTCTAATTCATCCTGCCTTGAGATCCTTTGACATTGACGTTTGAGAGTAGATGCTATGTCAAAATGTAAATAAACTCTAGAGGAGCTTTGGCTCAGTGTAGGATGAAATTTATAGTTTTGGCATTTACTCTGCAGTCATCATTCATCCCCCTGTCGAGAGCAGAGGCCTTGATCAGCAGATCCTCTGTTGGCCCTTAAATGACCCGCAGCCTATCTGACCAGCTGTGTTTCAGATGCTCCAGTCTCAGATGTTCACATTTTTTTGTTATAACCGAGACTCTTAACTCTTTCTCTGCTGCAATGTCCATGCCTCCTTTCAGCTTTGGTAGGATATCCTTTAAAATTAGGAATAAGGCATTCAGTTTACACAAATGTGCCACATTAGAGGGGACTTCATTTGGGGCATTTTTGTTGTGTAATCATTTCTCACATGATGCAACGACACATTTTTTGCTACTTTTCTGATTTGTCTTTCAAGGCTCCGAGTTAAGTGACATTTTATGGCAATTGTTTTGGAATAGGGCCCTTTTTGTGTTTTTACAAACCGACCCAATAAAATGAGAACTTAGATGGTCTCTCTGTACGGTTCAGATGAATGAATTTTGCAGCTTATCTAAACCCCACACAGTATGTGCAGCTCTGTAAAAGCCAAAGCCTCATAATGAAAAGGTGGCCTTCAAGTAAAGAGCCATTTATTTTAAATTGCTCCATTAAAGGCAGCCATCACAACTGACATGCTTGCATCAGCACATAGCTGCTCACTTCTTCTGGTTGGAGTTCATGTGGGTGTAACCGCAGTGTAATAAACACGTACAGTTTTTCACAACCCCATGAAACAAATGATTTTGTTTGCTGACTGCCTGCTATAACGCATAACTGACTGACAACAGGAAAGCTAGACATTTTCTCACTTCAGCAGGGAGAACAAAGCAGCTTGCTGTTTTTTTTCCCCCCAGCTTTTAACAGGTGACTTTTTCAGCTATTAATTTGTGCAGGGCCACCTGCTTTAATTGGTCTTAATCTGGAGTGAGTAGCTTTGATCTCTCTGACAGTTTGACTGCATTAGCACGAGTGTGGAGGCTAATCCTTTGCGCAGCTTGTTCTTTTTTTCGCAGCTAGAGGCCTGTCCAATGATAATATGTCAGCTGAGGGATAAGCCTTCATCAAACAACCAAGAGAGTAAGCTTCTGGAAAAAGGTGGCTGAGGGGGCCACCATCATGCTGCGTCTCAAACAAAGATAAAGATGTAAACTAACTTTGGATACCAGCTTTTAATGTCAATAGGAGCGTTGCAGGGGTTTTGCAGTTCATGTCCTTTACTTCAACTTGTTTTTGTGTTTTGGTGTCTTATGTCCTGTGACCTTTCACTTCTCGCTTTATGACTAACACTATTACATGCTCCTCTAACCTCGAGCGAGGCCTGGGTGTTAACAATGGATTCTTTATTTTTGCAATCCAACCACTGATCATACACACACTGCATGCATGATCCTCATGTCCAAACAGTGGCTTTATCTCCCCTTGTGTCATTTCATTAAGAAGTAACAAGCATATGAAGTGTTTGTCCTGAACTTGAGTTGAACTCCGATGAATTATGATAACCATCTCATAGTAAACAATATCTGCTTTCAGGAGTGGAGAAGAGAGATGGTGTTTGAAATGAAGAAAACAGCAGTACTTGTGCTTACCCAGTGATTATATCACACATCATGGTGAATTTACTTATCAGGGTTGGCGTATCTTGACTTCAGTAGATCTTTGTTTTTCTGAACCGTGATGGAAAAATGCAAAACGATCAAACTGTTTTTTATAAGTTTACATGTGAAAAGGCAAAATATGATAATTGGAAGGTGGTTTTGAAGCCAATGGGTTCACTAAGGACATTGTGAATTTAAAATGATGTTAAAATTGTTACTACTTATGTTCTTCACATTGTAAGCAAGTGGTTTTCTGCATGTAATTATCTATTTGCTCTGCTTTTCTTCTTCTTTTTGGCTATCTTTTTGGTGTCGTTTAGGCCACGAGTTAAAACCGTTACAAACAGATTAAATTTAGAGAAATGTTTCCTTTTATCATGGATTGTAAACGGCAACATCTGGCTTATTTTAACTTAATTTTTTTTAGCTACTTTTAACGCAGCCATACAGCAAAGACTTTCAACTGAAATATAAGTTCTGAAACTTTGTTTTTATGAAATAGAAACACTTGGAAATGTCACATGTTAAAGATTCATTGTGGTGGTTAAGGCTCATTTTTAATAGGAAAACAAAAAGAAAATTTTTTATATCTTTAATTCTCCTCTTCTTATTGAAAAGTTGCACTTCACTTGAACTCTTTAAACATTAAAGAAAAGGGAGTAATTATACACACCCCCTTTACTAACTTGATTATCTTGTGACACTGATACATCTTGTGATCACTAAAGGCTGTGGATATTTACAAACTTGTGATTTACTACAAATCTAGAGAGAAATAAAAAGTTTAAATGTGTAAATACAATACTTTTATTAAATACACATTAAATGAGTAAATTATTCTGTAGATTCAGTTTCAGTTGGGTTTTTGTTGCTAGGCTGACCAGTTTTCCTGCAGTAAAAATGATGAAAATTATTTAACACACCAGCAACACTATTGTAAGGTGACTCGCCACTCATGAGCACAAGGTAAAGATTAATCAATTATGTGTACCATCACCAGCTGGCAGCAGCAGCCTGTAAGCCAGTGAGTGACTAAGTCCACAGAGATGCCTGTGGCACAGCTGAGTTTGTCTTGTAAAAGTGCAGCTGTCCAAGACATGACAGCTACAGCATTAGCAGGGCCATTAAGAGGTGTAGAACATTTCCAGGGAAACCATTTGAAAAATGACAACCCCCGGCTCTGCTGAGATATTAATTATACACAGCATCCATGGAAAATGGGGCGAAAACACTTGGAAAGACAAAGATGCCTTGTTTTCTCAAAAGCTCCCTTGTTTCTGTATTCAATAAGCAAAAGACTTTGGAAGGAAGTTTAGGAAGCTTTAAATTCTCACTACTGTCACCAGCAAAAGGGTTGGAAACACAGATGTTCACTGGAATGACTGATAGTTTTTTTTTTTTTTCTAAAATGAAAACCCAATTAAGTGGGATATTTCTTGTTCTATTCGGTGAGGCATCGTTTGCTTACTGTTGGTAAAGAAAATGAATCAGTTATTTTATTATTAAAGGGCCTCTGCATGTTTTTATTATCACCTTAAACATCCCCCTAACCACCTAAAAGATATGTGTGGATTTTTTACTATTTTTAAGAAGAATAAATTCTGAAATCTATTGGTTTCAAAGTCACCAGGTATTTTTTTTTTAAAAAAGCAATCCGGCCACAAATCCTCTGTATGCTAATGTATAAGCATTTATTTAGCCAACAACACCGTTGCATAAATGTTTGGATTTGTTTAAACTTAAAGATGTCTAATATTATCCACATATTGGCATTAAAATGTGATATTGAAAATTCATGTGTAAAAATGTTTGCTGTTTGAGGCAGTAAAGGAAATTGAAATGATAATATAGGACCAATTTTTATAGAGTCCAAATTATACAGACAGTGTTGTTCTAAACAAGAAAACTAGGAGTGTAATGGCCTAAAATCTAATTTAATGGGATCCATTGTAGGTTTTGTTGTTGAGCTTTATAGAAATCTTTTTAACGCGGATATAAATCTAGTTGTATTCAGGTAAACGCAGTTTGCCTCGTGTTTTTATGTTATGGGTAAAGTGGGCAAGAGACTTTGGGTTAAAGATGATTTTCTTTTCTGTTATAAAGAAAAGCGAAGTGGAAGCCGGGATAAAGCAGTTCTTATTGCCTTCAGAAAGAAACGGGGTTTGAAAATTCCCTTTTTTTTATCACAGCAAAAGATTAAACTATGAACATATGGGACATTTTTTATCCCTTTATGTGGAAAGCAGTTTCATAATGACTAAATCTGCCTGTATTATTAATTGGGGATTAATTTGCCATGTTTTCAGTAAGTTAAAAGCATTAACTTGGATCCAACAAGGTGCCTCCTAATTAAAACCACAAGTCCCTGCGTGTGTTATAATTCCCATAAGAATGTAGTTCATTAATTGGTCATAACTAAACCCTGAGTAGAGCTGATTATAGTGATGGCAGTGAGTCTGGTCAAAGCAGTTTAAATCCTGAAACTATTGGATGTACTGGATCCATTTCCTGTTCTCTCCTCAAGGGAATGAGAGGAACTGATGATGGCCACATAATATCTATTCGCAGAGCCTCATAAATAAAGAGCTGCCCCAGAGTGCAAACTATGTTTATTATAGCTGCCTGAACCTCTGTGCCAGCCCTTGGAGTTACTTATGCAGATAAATGCAGCACCATTCATCATCACTGCTATTCATAAATAGCCAATAACTCATCTCTCTCCATATGGAAGATTAGACCTTGGAAATGTGACTTAAGCACAGGAAGTATTCAGTTCATGGAAAACATGAGTGATCACACACACAGTCATCTCGCTTTTTCTCATTATATCTTATTCTACATGTCATTTCCCAGCTTAGTTATCATCTACGAGGCCATAAAAAATCATGCAAGAGGCTTCTCGGTGGTATGCTGACTGGGAGCAGATGAGGTGTTTTTTTTCTTGCTGTAGTGTGCTGGTTTGCAGAGAGGAGGCCACAGAGGTGCATAGACTGATGAGAAGGGATGATATATGTAGCGCCTATGTCCCAGCTCTCCTCTGGCCCATTGTCATTAATCACGGCCATTAGGCTCCCCCTCCGCTGCTCGCGTTGTCTGCGCAGAGCCATCACAGCCTTCCTTTTGTCTCATACCCATAAAGGGAAAGGCCATATTCTTTCACCTCACCTCCCACTGCAGATATGGGATGCTTAAAAAAAAAGTTATAAGGTTGTATTTTCAGGAATTAAAAGTTAGAATTCATCTTATCATTTGTATTGATTGTATTCTGTTGCTCTGCAGGGTGGGACTTGCTTCTGAGGTTTATCATTTCTTTTTCCACACTGATGGCAAGATTCATTGTTTTATCTTAGATTAAAACAGTTCTACTTATTTCTAAGCACTCACATCATCATCCTGTTGTCACTTTGAGCTAATCAGCAGTCAGAGTGCCTGTCTTCTTTCCAGCTCAGTCTTCACATCGTTAAGCTCCCCCCATCCTCCATGTCATCAAACCCAAGAGGTCTGATATGATAATATGTGTGAACTGAAATGTGAAAGCAATTCATATCACTTTCCAAGGGCTTTGAATGTTTGATTTGCATAACTAGAGAAAATGATATTAGATGGGCATATTGATTTAATTTCATCCTGGAGCACTGTTAATTATGGTATCATATAAAAGTGTCATCTCTTTATTATCAGGTCCTCAATGGGGGCTGAAGGCTGGTTCGGCAAAGTACTCATAAAGCTATGGAAAGGCTATCATCATGTTATTGTTGAGCATAATTTTACATTATGAGTTTGGGTCATGATATAGCAGATATATATTTTTGTTATTATTATCTTTATATCAAACTCCTGCAACTTTAAAGGATTAATAGGATCCAATCTTCCATTCTTTGATATTGCATGAATGCAACACATCTCTAAATGATTGCCTCTCAATGTTTTACATCTGTTTCACTTTTCATTCCTCATCCTTTCCACAGTTAACAGAGTTGTACGTTAAACATCACATGACCAGAAAGGGAGCACATTCCTGCTTTCAAGTCAGTGAGTAACACGTGTTTGGCATTAGGAATTTCATGTGGGGATTTATATTAAGAAATAAATGCAATATGTAAGGAAATTTAAAGAGATACCTTTCAGTGTAAAGCTTTACGCGAATACGTTGCTGATCCAGGAAATGTAACTTGTAAGATGTTGGAGCATTCCCATCGTCTTTGCTTCCAGCTGAATTCAGATCTTTACTAATGGATTCCTGAGTGCAATTTATCTAAATGAACAGCTGATCATTATTCTAGATCTACCTCATCCTTAATGCTGGAGCGCTATTGAGCAGATATCTCTTTAAACACAGCAAATAGGTGGTCCGGGCTAAAGGAAGGAGTACATTCATTACTTCTCTACCCTCTTTTTTTTTTTTTTTTCTCCTCAGGAACACAAAGCAGTGCATAATGTGCAATCTGATAAGTGCTCTTTTTGCGCACACCAGAACCCCCTGCCCCTCTTTACTTTCTCCCATATATCACTGGTCGGCTCAGCTGTGGTTTGCGAGGGGAGAACTCTGGGACTGGTGTGGCTGAAGTTGATGAATAGGCCTGCAAGGGTGAGAAACTCCAGGGCCAAGCTGTAGGTCCATCCCCATGGCATGTGAAGCTGATTGGCTTTGTCCTGTGCGGCCGCTCTGTAGAAGCGGACATTAAGATTAAGTGATGCTGTCGTGTAGGGGAGCAGTGCACTGCATCATCCTGGGGAAGAGACAGCTGCGGTGGTTAATCCTTCATCACCAAGGGAGCGCTGCCAGAGCAGAGATATACAGCCAAAGATAACCCACCATAACTTCTGCTAAAGATCAGAAACTTTGAGTTCTCATCCATCTGTCCTCAATCCTCACTTAAAAATGAAAAATGTGTACTGGGAATGCTGCAGACAGTTGAAAACAAATGGAACAAATGACATCAAGATGAGCTGAATGTTTTAGTGAGAGGTAATCCCTCTCTAATGGCAAGTGAAAAGTGGTCACTGTACTACAGTTTTTGTGAAAGGAGGAACCGGGGCAAACAAACATCAACCCATTTGCACAGCTTCTGCAATCACTCATTGCTAACAGACAGCTCTATAGTTTATCACACATAATGCTTTTTAAGAATTCCCACTAGATTGAAAATGTAATTTTTAAAAGACATAAAAAGAAAAAGCCACTCAGAGCAGAGCTAAAGTATTTCTGCACGTGCTGTCAGCATATTTCAGAATGCTGGGTTTGCATGTTTGTTGTTGGTTCGATGTAGCTGTCATGATGTGATGGATGAATATCATCATGTAAAGAGTACAAGGAGTGCTTTGAGCTCTGTGAGGAAAGCTTACATCCTGTATCATTCAGGATGACCTAAAAAGATGTTACAGCAGGATCAATTTCTTTCCATCCATTTCACCCATCAGGCTGGCCATAGCTGGCCTGCTTGAAATCTCCCGTTTACATTTTCATCCCACTTGTGAGCCCTCTTTTCTGAACATGGTAATTTCCTCCAGAAAGCCTCTACGATCCTGTGGGATGATATATTTGGTATGGCAGTGGCATACCTGCAGAGAGCACTTGTGACAGTGACATATTAGTTACAGTGTCTCTTGGAATCTGATAGCTTCAAATTTGCCACCTTGTTAAGTTTTGATTTATGTGATACCATTTCACTGAAGTAATTGGCCTGGCCTGTTGTTGAAAATAATCAGCCTTACCACTGAACAAATGCTGGGCCATGCTAATGAGGCAACCCATGTGCTGAACTGAAGATGCCCACTGACAGTTATTAATGATTGTTATGATATACAGACGAGTCGAGATTGGACTGAGTTGAGTGGGGAAAAAAACAATGACATTTAAAAAATACTGCATGTAGGGACGTACTAATGAAGTAATATAGTGCTAGGAAAACGATCATATGCATTGTCAAGCATGTGTAATTACCCAGCAGCCATCCTGGCTCGCTGTTTGGCAGGATAGCTCTGAAAGGTGCAGGGGGGGCTGAACAATCTGGGTGGTAATGGATGGAGCTCTGTTGGCAAGGGGCTAAAATGCACAAGGCAGTGACAGAGGTATACAGATTGATGAATTAATTGGCTCTTTCTTGGGACATACGGGGGAACCACTGTGGCATATGCTCGCCTTGTTACTTTAAAAAGTCTACTGACCCTGAAAGTGAAGCCATCCCACGCAAGGGGAGTTGTGGCTCTTTTATTGCTCCTGTTCTCGATGGCTTGGACTCCACATACTGAAGTGTAGCTAACTGCATTTTTGCCACAGCATCAAAATAATACAGCATAAGTAAGAGCAAAACAAAGTTAGATCATAATTCAGTATCGAGCCGTGAGATTTTAATACTGAGATGCAACATCAGTCATACTTGCGGCATCAACTCTGACCAACTCTGAAACCATTATCCAGGGAAGTGACAAGTAGGCCTGGCAAATATTAAACACGTGCGCTTAAAAAAGCTTATTTTGGCAACAAGGCGAGGCTTTAAAAGCTGCAAGATAACACATATAACCTACTACCACCCTGACTAATTGGCTATGAACTGAAGAGCTTCTGTTGACTTGTCCCTTCATGGCAAGAAGGAAGTGATTCATTTAATCTGGGGGCTGGACAACTTAACTGGTGATGTAAGTTTTATACTAAACCGATCTACAAACTAGTACGTTTGTTTTTGGTTCAACAATGAAAGATGGTAGGAGGTTTTCAGGAATGTTTTAAGGGATCAGGGATGTCCAAAAGCTGAGTAATGACTGACACTAACTGGTTTTCTAACTGGTCCTTTTTGCTCATAACCAGAGGGGGTAAAGCCAGGCGTCATAAAGTTCAAGTCCTTCCATGTTTTTGGATTTACCTGAACATCTAGGACGGGTGTTTTCACTGAGAGGCTTGTTTACCTGGAAGATGAACTGTGCTCATTAGATTACACTGGTTTGGAGACTGGTCAGAACAGCTGCTATGTAGGTTTTTAACTTTTTGGACCAGTAATTGCCACCATGCTCATGACTCAGTTTGGTTTGGTTCATCCACTAGTTCACCTCTATTAACTTGTTAATAGCTAGCATTAAGCTTGTAAAGGTCTTTCGAAATGGTTTTGAAATAATTTGCAGAGGATTAAAAAAACCATCTGACCCATTAGGTTAGAAGTTACCTAAATTGAATGATATCTTGGAAATTTGAACCAATAGTTGAGCAAAACAAGCAAAATGAAGACATGAAAGAAAAATCTGGTGTCAAATAGCATCAAAACCCTGCATTTTTGCCAGTGTGTACTTAAAACCAGTGAGATAAGTAATGGTTCCAACTGGAACCAAACCAGGCACATAAATAATGGATCAAAGAGTCTCATAAATGACATCACCTTCCTGCTGACTGCTTGAACTCTACTGTCCACCTGCAGCCACTTGCAGAGATTGGCACATAGTTGCCATTTAATCACAGCACAGTGACACCCTCCTGTCAAACCTCTCAAACTCTCTTACTTTATGCTGAGTCCTGTTGAGTGAAAATGAAAGTTCTCACAGCTGCTTACTGTCACTGTGGTCTTACTTCAGCAAGTGCCTACTGGCCGCGACCACTCCCCCTCCACTCATCTCCCATCAAGCCGGTGCATTAGGGCCGACTGCCGCCCGCATCAGCGGGCCTCCCCAGCTCGCAGAGAGTCCCAGGCCCATCACCACGAATTAAGCTGGAGGCTCTGGTAAAGGCACTGTTTTTGGTGCCACTGAGCATTACACTGACACAAATGCTGAGGATCTTTGTCAGCTATTATTTCAATACATGAGAGTGTGGTGCCTTGTCCATCCCAGTTTCTTTGAAGCTCGCATATCCTCCTCCCTCTTCTCTACCTCCCTCTCCACCTCCTTGGAGTGATTCCCTTTTGAAGTAAGGGAGCAATCTTCTGCTTATTAGTAGTTTAATTAACCTCGTCCTTTCATTATTGTTATTTATGAAGGTGTTAACGTGCATTCTCTAAGCGAGTGCATGCGTCCCTGAAGGTTTCGCTCTGATAAAGGCTCAATGAAAATCTATAACCACGCAGCAATGGTGACAGGCTGTCAACGAGAGGAAAACTGATGCCAAGATTAGCGAGACATTTTGTTCTTGTGCAAACCTGGATGACTATTTTTTAAAGGGAAATGTCTCCAAGGCATTTCTGCTGCATTTGGTTTTGTTAACATTTAACAAGTTTTTTTTTTTTTTTTTTTTTTTTGCTCGTAGTTAGGCTGTTAAAATTAAACAGAATTAGCCTGGTTTTTGGTCTAAACTTATAGAAATACAATGGAAATCATTCTGAAAATAAAATATTATGAGTATATAATCATTTACACCTCAGTTTTCACACGTTTTACAAACGGCATGATTTATTGCCAGATTTGTTCCTGTTCTATTTTATTTTAAAGTCATTTAGCAGAAGCTTTTCAGAGAATTACATCAAAGAATAAGAACACAAGCGAGAAATCAAACAATAGGGGACAACATAGGTTAGTGCCAGTCTGACTGCTGCAAGTTGGTCACAGGTTGTCATGTCCAGCCAGAGGCAGTGATGTTTTAAAAAATATATATTTATCATCTCATGCTGTGTTTTTAAAAATGAAACTGTCACATTTACAATGTGGAAATGTGAACAAAGATTTAAGGCTAATTTCATTACAAGGTGCAGTTGATCCTTGCCAAGTCATGTTACTCGTGTTATTAGTATGTGCTTTAATGGTTTTCCATATCATTTCATGCTATGCATATCATTTCACCCTGCTCGATTTAGCTTAATCATAATCATTTGAATTGTTGTTTTGACATAAAATTACTTAAAAATATTTTAATGTGTACAAAAGATATTTGTAAAGTTGGCATGCTATTTTTGCAGATACCTCCAGTGCATATCTGCTCACGGTAATTTCATTTTATTAGACTGTAAAATTTGAGAAAGGGAGTATTGTAGCTAAAACAATGTGCTGAGTTATTAACTACACTTTACGATACATTGGTAATTGGAGCCTCATTTACCACTAAAAAATCAATAATAAGTGTAGTGTATGAAACCAGATAATGCAGTTGGAGGTAACAAATTCCCACGCTTAATTTAATTAGTATAATCTGAGTTCAGAGGTGTGCGGCTCCTCTAATACACCTGACTCAAACGAATTATTCACTGTCCAGAACTTCATAGGCTGTTGGATCCATTTAATGTTAGCCAGGTGTGTTGAAGTTAGGATACATTGAAAACCACAAGGACAGCAGCCTTTGAGGGACTAAGCTTGGACACTCCTGGACTAGCTGCTCTGCAGAACCTCCAAAGGTCCATATCTTTTAGTTTAGAAAACAGTAAGGTGTAAGTTTATTTTAAAACGGCTAAATTTTCAATAAATCTACCCAAAAAAAAAAAAAACATTTTCAGTTTATTTTTGTCAGACTTGTTTAAGTTTCCCTTTGAAAAGCAGGTTGTTCATATTTCTTTTCAGCTTGTGGCTCCAGGCCGGAGTTTATAAAGGAATCTCTGACTACAAAGATTAATTTGAGATTTTTGACCCCCATTTCTCTTGAAGTAAATATGCCACATTGTCTTTTATTTAAATCTGCTTCTGATCCTCCCAGTTGAATGTTTTCCCATTTTGCCTAATATAATATGTTGCTACGTATTAAAATCACTCAAGGTACTAATTGAACGTCTGACATATCTGTAGATGTGTTCCTGCCATTGTGGTATTTTTATATTTAACACCACATCACTGCATCCGATTGCTACTTTTCTTTCAGCGGCCTTCCAATCCCCCTCTTCACCCTCCCTCTGCTCCGTCTTTACATTTAACAGAAGAGACAGATGAGTTAGTGTGCACTCAGCTTCAAACCAGCATAATTGTTTTTCATACAGAATGAAAGCTGCAGACTAGACTTGGATTTTAGAGGAATAACTGAGCTTATTAGTGAGAATTAGATTTGCTTGCTGGCCATTTAGACACCTGTCTTCATGCTTTCTCTGGAAAGAAGGCATGCTCCCTCTACACTGTCAGTCACACTGTTAGGCAAAAGGAGTGAGAAGTGGGCATAATAACATGATTGAGTGAAAGACCTTTCCCCTTTCAATCATGTGTATAATCACAGCTTGTTATGAAAGTTTCTATGATGGAACTATTATATGCTCTCATGTTATCTACAGCTCATGCTCTGGGAAAAATAAAGTTAAAGAGCAATTAAGTGCAATCACTTTTCTTATTCATTTTTGTAATTGATGTAATTCTATTTTTAGATAAATTGCACAGCTTCAATAAGATATGTTTCTGATTCATGTACTTTCATACTCTTACTGGTTTTAAAGTTTACTTAAGGATGCATTAAATGGCTGTGTGCCCTTATGCTCGATAAAACTAATGTATGATATTCAAAATATGCATCCCATCTGGCTGCATCTTGTTTACAGAACACAGTGGCAGCTTGGGGTTATTAATCATGTTTGTCTTAATTACCCCATATAGCTGCTCCATCCCTAACTCTGTTTGACCTTTTTGCTGGTTCTTTTCAAACCATTAATCATGCAAAGATCAGCGACAGCCAAATAAAAGTAAATTGCATTGCATTGCCTCGGCTTCATATGGAGGCACTGGGTCCACTTAGAAAGAAACTTGTGTATACTTATCTTTAGCCATGAACCATAACTACAGCTGGTTTTCTTTTTCCTCGATTTGTTTCACAGTAACCGAGAGCGGCCCGCTGTCACGAGTTAAGTCTGCTGGTTTCTGAACAAAAAACAAACAGAAGAAAGTGTTTTAGATGCTTTTGCTCTTTCCATGTCTCTATTTGGTGACTTGACGATCACCGACATTTACAAAAGAAAATGGTTCCTTCTTCTAGTTCTGTTCTTGGTTTCCTGCCAGATAGCTGGGAGCGCACTCACTCCTAATGTTAATCTGACAGGTAAATGAACGTCTGTGTGTGGTCTATCTGTTGACGAGGGACATTTTAGTCCTGTGGGCTACGGTGTCCTTGCCAGAAAGTCAATACAATTTACTGGGAAATCTTAAACCAGACACTTTTATTTATCACCAGCCTGACGAAGAAGAAATTGCCATCTTTAAAGAGAGTCACGACAAGACAGTGGGGTCAGAGGGTGGCTTTCATCACAAAACTAGAGAAGATACTGGTAATTGTTTATCATTTCAAATTCAGTCTAATGTATTGCATTGTCAGATCTGCTGTTTTACAATGTCTGATATTTCCTTTAGCTTTCCAGTCACCTAATTTAAATTTGCTTCACAATGTCTTGTAGTATGAAGGACTCCCTTTTTCACTTCTCTGCACTGTAAGTCAGTTAAAACAGATTAACTATTGCTGGACAAACATTAAACAGTAACTGGGGGTGCCACGCCACATTCTGAATAGGGCTTGACGGACATTTTATCAGTAAACCAATTAACATGATTTATGGTTGGTGGGGTAACCATGAGACTTGCCCATAAATACAAAGGGCTGGCTTAGCAGCTCCTTCTAAAGCGAGATGTTATCAGATTCCTCTTGATTCCGCTTTGCTGGCTTGAAGTCAGCATGCATTTGTAAATGCAGCTACTGTGCATTGAGCCCAGCCCTCCCCTCCCTTGCAGTGGGTCAGGAGTTCAAAGCCCAGCCCGAGGAGTTGAAAAGAGGGGCGTGAACTCCTGACCCCCTTAATGTAACGGGACAAAAAGTGGAAAGCCAGCTCTTATCAGGCTTCTCCCACCCAAGTCTCCTTTGTCCACCCCATAAGGAAATACTGGAAATTTTGGTATCACGACAAATTTCCAGAAGAATCTGATTT
>JBAMIG010000023.1:7806556-7821970 GCA_037177335.1 Kiunga ballochi | reverse complement strand
TGAGTGCTAATGTGTCCTGGAAGACCATCAACTCTACTGTATTGACCTTAGATGATACAGAATATTACATTTACAAGCTCACAGCAGCGGGTGATTTGGCCTGATGTCATCCAAGTGCAAGGGTAACTTATTATGAAAAGAGGTTCTTTTGATGCTGAAACATGTGACTTAAATAAACTAAACCAAAGAAGGAATGTTTAGTTTTTTTTTAGCAAGCGTAAAAAGATTAATCTGTTTTCTATATACGCATATTCCAATTCAGAGTTACAAGGCAGCTATCCAAACTGGTGCAGGTGAGTGCAATAGTATACCCAGCCCATTACAGAACCAGTATAGAGAGACAAACAACCAATCACAAACCATAGTTACCCTAACATGCTTGTTTTGGGTCTGAAGGTGGAGGCTGAAGTCCTCAGACATAAATTGGGAAAACATGTTGCACACAGGAAAGTCTGACTTGAGTATCCAGCAACCACATAATGACAACCATTACACCACCATGCAAACCAAACATAAGGATTCATGTATATTTGCATATACAGAAAGAGTTTCTAACCAGACCAATGTGGTCACAGGAGATAAAAAAGCAGTTGAAATGGATGGTGGGAGTTGTCTCAGATATAAAAAATAAGATCCAAGCACATGTTCAAGCGGTGGTAGTTATGTGATTTAGTCAAGCTGCTTCCAGACAGGTTGGTCTACATATGACACTGAGGTCGCAGTCTGTAGCCCTGAACTTCTAATTCACAAGCCCCACCTGCAGCTTTGCGGGTGCATTCTTGCTGCTGTTTGAAGCTGGTTACTGACCTCTCGCTGCTCCCCCTGATCTAACAGACCAGCAGTTCAGGACCTCTGCCAGGTACTCAGTCTTTTTGACAGGCCATTGATGCTTAATCTATACACAAGTGTTTATCTGACTCAGCCTTGATGAGATCATTGTGACAGTGGGTCCAGCTGTTTTGGTCATGGTATGAGCTGGATGTTAGTCACAGCCTAAATGCAGCTGCAAACATCAACCTTTTATATCCTCTTTGTATCTGAATTTAGTTGTGCATATTGCAATATCAAATGCATAAAAAAAATGTTCTTTGCTGTTTTCTTAAGATTACATGGCTACAAAGAAGTGGTGAGGGAGGGATACATGCACTGGATACGACATGGTTCTGTTTTTGTGAGTATGTCTGCAGGAGGATCCTGAAATGTCTGTGTTGTATAGTAGAGTTAGACCATAAAATCTCAATATTATCTGTTGGGTCATTTTTCTTCATCCACCTTCTAATGTCTATTTTGTATTAAAAAGTTTTCTTCTGGAGACTAGCTTCAAACATTGCCTCAGCCTAAAGGCCGAGAAATATCAAGCTAGCATCCTAAAATTAATTTTTGGATTACACCAACCAGTTTTTTTTTTTACATAGAACTCAATAGTTGGTGCACATCAACCAATAAGTGTTGTGATTTATGCATCTGGAAACTTTAGCAGTCTTTGTATTTAAATGTATTTATTGGAGGAGTTGGGTTTTAAATATGTTAAAATTGGTGGAAAGTACTGCATATTTGTAATCTTAATTTGGCTTGTATTTATCCATGAATTTGTGCATGTGGGAACGGTGCATTTCATAACAGGGGGAAATGCCCCAGTACGCCCCGTCATGGCTCCGGGCCCCTGAAAAGTGTTACCAGTCAGACTCTATGAAATACCACAAACATGGCAACAGACTAGAATCTAAATGTATATATTTCATAAATGAATCAAATGAAATAAAGAGTGATTTATAACCTTTAGGAAAAAACTAAGATTAGATGTTTCAATTGAAAACAAAGGTGAATAATCCGGGTGCTAGAAACTATAAGTCCTGCCATGTTTTTGGATCTATCTGTACATTTAGATCAGGGGTTTTCACTAAAAGACTTGTTTACCTGGCTGATTAACTGTACTCATTAAATTCAGCTGGTTTGGTGACTAGTTGGAACAGCTGCTGGACACATTTCTACTTTCTGGACGAGAAATATACACCTGTGTTTGAAAGTAATCCTGTTGCAAGTTGTGTCAAGTTTATTTATTTAATGGGACAGTGCATATTAATGAACATAAAAATGTAAATATGCCAGATTTAGCCAAATGGCTGCAAATGGTCCACTATTTGAAGTTCCTCTCTTTTTGAAAAGTGGGAAAATACTGAGGAAAGGAGCAGATATATATTAGTGTTTATTGTAGTATGCTGATCATGAGGCACAGAAGCAACGCCTCATCTAAATAATCAGGTTATGTTATTTTAAATTGGTACAATTTACAATGTCTTTCATCAAAGTCCAAATATTTCCAGAAGGATAAAGTTACGAGTGTAGTCTCAGTTCTAAATGTAATTGTAACATGTAATTTGATTAAGTTTACTCCTGCAGGCAACTACTGTAGCAGCATCTATGGTGTGATGAGGTAAACTGGAAATTTTTGACAAAGAAAGCTTTACCCCTTGCCTCTGCAGCATAAAATAAGTTACCTTCTGCATATACTGTACACACAAAGAAGATAAGAAAATATAAAGTTTTAAAGGATTGAAATCATATGTGCTGATCTAAACTGATTTTTATTCTTCGGCTCATCAATACTCCATCAGGTGTGCTTCTAACAGGACCGAGTATTTCTTTTTTAGCCGTTGTGTAAAGTTTCAGATCCTTTCTGCAGTTTGAGCCTTTTAATCTCTGCAGCTCTGCAATGTGTGATATAAAGCGACACAGGGAGGGGGTACTGTATGTGCAGAGGTCACGTCTAGGTCACTTTCCACAAAATGCAAGTACAATTAGTGCAATGACTCAACCCGCTTGCATAATTTACGCAAAATTGCACCTTGTAAAACCGACTGTTAAAGTTTGAGGCACATGTGATTAGTCATAATTGCTCCAGAAATTGTTTTATTAGCTTAGTAGTGAGGCTCTGTGAGCTGAGTGCCATCTGACCTCCAGCTGAATGAATAATCAACAGGCTCCCCAAGCAAGCAGATGTTTGAGTGTGTTGCCGTTTTATCAGGCCTATAATATGAACAGGCATGAAACCAGATTAAATTAAGTGATGTGAGGACAGACAGCTGCGACACATTTGAGTGTTGCTGCGTTCCTTCATTTGTGCTAATTAGCGGTTTATGTTCCCAAACATAAAAGATGTTCTGTCTGCCTCTCTTTCTAATGCTATTTTTAGTGATCGAAATGAAGTGGGGAGAAGTTAAAATATGCTTTTGCTTTTTCTGGCTTTTAAATTAAAGTAAAAGGGCCAATGGAAACAGCAGCTCTGCAAACAACAATAAATCCAGAGCTGTTTTTCTGCTCACTTCAACTGGCTGTTTTGCAAGACATACTCTATAGGGACAGGAATGATGATCCCTTTGCATCAACCCTTTTCTCTAATTGCTGCCTAATTTCTTTGCTTTGCTCTTGATCATGAGGTGTTGCCAGCTTAATAAAGCACACATGAGTTGTTTACAAACTCTTTCCACTTGCTCTTGTTAGCATGGGCGCATATAAGACCAGTTTATATAATATCCATGTTTGTTTGAGGAGCTTTCTGCTTTTACAGCCTTCCTAGACTTTTTTTTTTTAGCCACATAACAACAAGAATATCAATGAATTTGGCAGCTGTGGCAAACAGCCTGACGGCTTTTCTTATCTCTAAGTGTTTCTAGTACACAAGGTGATGGTTGAAGGTGGAGAATGGTGTGATTGTATGTTGAAGTGTCTGTCATTATAGGATTTTGTGTTTGCCTAGAGAAGCTGTCGACTCAAGTGTTTTTCTCCAAACTTGTCACACACTTCAAGAACAATTAGAGAAAAGAAAGTAAATTGTTCCCATGCACTTGGATTGCCGTCCTCGTGACATCTGCCACCACAGCGCAGATGATAGATTCCTCCTTCATTAGCCAGGGGTGTGGGATTACCCAGTGAGAACACATTAATCACTACTTTCTGTGGCAGCCTGAATGCTCTGCGCTTTGTTAGAAAAAAAACTTTTTCTTTTCCCTGACATGTCACTCTTCTCCTTTGACAGGCTGCAATCAATCATCTTGATTGACAGCAGTGATAGGTTACACTGTTTACACAGTGTGTAATGAAAGATCATGTTACCCACTATTGTTGTTACTGAGACAACTCTTTTCGGCTGGATCTGAATAGACTGGGTGCTTGGCTACAAATTCAAACAAGCTTGTCTACTTTCTCTTTTTTCTTTTTGCTTCCATAGCAGTTCATCTACATCTTTCTTTCACTCTCTTACTGTAATACAAACACTCCACGAATTTGCCCACCCACAACTGTGGGGGGCACAATGTCGTATTTGATTTATTGGCATATCTTCATGGATGATAGGAAATGTCTGCAAAACAGAGTTGCCTACACTTAGTCTTTTCTTTTTTTTTTAACTGACCCCTCAAATGGTTTAATAGACACATTTTTATTCCTAAATTAATGAGAATGATTAATCTTTTCTAGAAAAGGCTGGATTTTGCAGGTAAAAAAGAAGCACAGCACCACCTCAAAAGGTCATAACCGGAGATACTACTGCTCAGCATAAAGTGTACAATTAAGTAATTACCTATACAACAAACAATATATCAGTCAGTTACTATTAACACACCATACAGTAAGCCAAATACACAGCTTTCTAATACTTTAAATTCTTTTCACACAGTAGCAGTTGTAGAATAGTTTAGATGGGGTTGCAAATGAAGGCAAAAGTTGAGGCAGGTGGAGTTGGAAGTGCATAAGGAAGTCTCTGTAAATCATAGAAAATAAAAACAATATATAGGCTCAAGTGAAAACTAATCCTTAAGATAAAGATATTAAAGAACAGAACTGATAAGTCTTCTCTTTTAGTGTGCTGAAAGTGATAATTATTAAACTGAACACCAAAACATTTAAAAAATACATTAAAATTGTGTGTCTCCAATACTGATTACAGCTACATGCTCAGATGAACATCTTTGAACTTAAATCTATAAAAAATAAAATGACTATTTAAAATGGTCTGATGCTATTTCAATGTTTATCTGCTAGGAGGTACACAGGGTTTGATGCAGGGCCGTTGAGTGAAAATAAAATCTTTGTAATCCACAGTAAAACACTTTAAGGTTACAGACTGTACTGCTGGTAGTTCTAATGATACTGTCTTGTCATGAGAAGTTACTTTTACACTTAAAATAGTGTCAACTTTTCCTACTTTTGTGGACACAGTAAAATTTAAGGTATTTCTCTGTGTGGCATTCTGCTAAATTTCTCTCTCTTCCACATGTTTTTCCATCTCTGGTTGGGCTGACTCAAACCTACAAATGACCAGTGCAATGTGTACCAGCTTTGTTCTAATGAGAAATACATTAAAGTTTCAGGAGCTGCAAGACCTGAAACCCCCCCACCTTACATCAGTTAAACTTGGACAGGTTGGTAATTGTGCTCCACTGCGATCAATCACGAGCAGTCAGTTAAGTTATAATTAGCCCTTTCAGACTGATATATTGACTGTTTGCATTTATGTGTTAGCTTGGTGATCCAACAATCACAGAAGTGTGTCCAAAACAAGTCAACTTATGTGTCTTGCACCAGAGTTAGATGTCATTGAGATAACACAAAACCTAGATGAGCATTGTAAAAGTATTCACTCTATGTGGAGAAAATATTTCTAATAATATAGAAGCTTCTTGTCACCGTATCCATTGACAATTGTGTAGTTTATCACAAATATGCTTTAGTGTAGTTTTTCCTGCAATGTTTTTTATGAAAAATATTTAAGATAAAAAGAAACAAAGGAACCGAGCCAGATATGAGTAAAATATCACTGACTTATACTGACTGGAGAGAGCTCGGGGAAGAGACAGGAGGCGAAACATGGTAAATTAGCCTTTGTAGGGGCTGAAGTTCAGTCTTTGTTGACACACTTTATATTATTATGTTTAAGTTTAAATTTAGTAATTACCTAATTTAATTAGTTTGACTTTACATATTAAAAAACATTAGCAGAACTGTGCAGCATTTGCATTAATTGTTCATCACACTGGGCACAGGCTGCACTTTCCTTATTACACCTTGTAAAGTGCTGAATATAAAGCTGACTTTGGCACACAGCTATGTTAGAGCCCACACAATCAAAAGCAACAATAACTGATTGAGATGAGAGCTACCGCACAGATTGAAACAAAGCCAAGTCATTTCCACCCACATGACTGCGGGGAGATACATCACCTATCATCTTTACTGCAGAACATTGTCTCACTCCGATCATCTCTCAAACACACACTGCGCATTAAAAACTCTTGTAAATCTGCACCTTTAACACAATAAGTACTTTAATGAAATGCTCAGATCCATTTTGCAAATGGAATACAGCATCAAGAAGTTTAAGATTCAAAGGATTACATACTGCAGCTTTTATTGAGCTGAAGATTATCAAACTTATAGACATCCTACAAGAGACCCCACTTTAGCTCCTCTTGGGTGGTCTTTCATGATAACTTTTTTGTGCCCACATCCATCTTGATAGGCTTTGCATAATACAGACAGAGCACATCAGCCACACACACCTACAGAGAGACACCAGACACACTCTGGAGCCTGAAGTTTCAGTTTATGCCTTAGTGCTTTAAAAAGGCTGTTAAATATGAGTCAGGTGTTGTGCTCGGGACTCCAACAACAGCTTTAATTTCTCTACACCCCCCCACCTCCCATCACCCCCTCCTCCTTTGCTTAAAAAGGGGGCTTTGTGCCTGCAGGGCCCCCATCAGTTACCTGCTGACAGGCCGAGCATGACTGATGAGCTGCCTGAGGCGCCCCAGTATACTTTGGTAGCTGTTCATAATTTATACATCTTATCTGCGTCAGAACAAAAGACAGAACGTGTCTTTATGGAAATGAAAACAGAGACTTGTTTAGACTCCAGCATGTGGATTGAAGTGGAGCGATCTTACTGATAGTTGTTTCTCTCCGCAAGTAAGACAAGCTGCCTCATTTTGGCTCAGAGCTCTCCACACCCGTTCAGCCTACCCACCCCCTCACTGTGTGTTTGCGTGTGTCTTTTGTGGTGACCTCAAAGGTCTTGTGAGGATGTTGGGGTAGTCTACGTCTGGCAGGTGACACAGACATGAAACACTAGCTTGTCTATACAGGGTCAGCTGTTTACCTTTCATGCACTGCATTAAATATACAATATATTATTACAATATACTATATATATATGTATATATATATATATATATATATATATGTGTGTGTGTGTGTGCGTGTATATATGTGTATATGTTTGTGTGGAAGACACTGCAGAGGAAGGAAGGCAAATAATCACAACTGTTGGAGCACTTCCCTGCAAGGGGAGGATTTCTCTCTAAATGCTGTGCTTTGGTCTGTGATATTAAGTGATTAATTCACAGATTCATCCTCAACCACTTTGTCAGATTCAAATTGTCCTGCCAACTCTTTTTGTTTTGCTTTTCTCACGGCCTTGAACAAAACATGGGATATGTTCTTACTTGCAGCGACTGGCGTGGCTGCCAAATTGCTCCTCATCCCGTTTTTGTTTTGGTCTGGTTTTTGTGCCTTGTCAGTAATGAGACACACAGACTGCAGCTATAATTGATAGTTTATTGGTTGCTGTTGTACAATAGGTCTAATACGCAGATTATCTAAAGCGTGTTCGATTAAGCACTTCTTCTGACTTCACTTCTTTATTTCTACTTTTTTAGATTCTTTGGAAATACATTAAACTTTTGTGAAAATACATTTTCTGTCCTCTCTCAAAACAAGTAAGTTTGAATAACAAAAAAGAGCCCTTCTCACCATACAAAAGACAATATTCAAATCTTGTGTGTAATAAGAGAACGATAATCCAGAACAAACAGGACTTTGAGAGACCTCACCCAGACAGGTGTGTCTGCTGGGGCAATGACAGACTCCATTATCCCACTTCCTTATTTTCCTTCAGTTCTACTTTTTGCATTTTATCTAAGAAACGGCCTCATACTTGGTCGGAGAGTCCATACAGTTTCCCGGTTCAGAGCTGTAACAAGTAAGTCAGCTGTAACTATCAAGCAAGGGAATGAGCAGATATCTAAAACTGTTCAGATAATATGCATAACTCTGTATGGATTCTATTTGTTCACTTGAAGCTGGTCAGGGAGAAGATAATTTGCACCCCAGTGACAACTACATCATCATCCACCTGTAACCTTAGGTTTGAGAGACGACGCAGGTTTTGTTCTTTGTGGGGATGTTTGGCAGTGTGCTGATAGATATGAAAATCCTTAATGTCAGCGCATAGCACCATTCCTGATAACAGGATCTCTGAGTAGAATCCATCCTGCTTATCTCATTGCTGTGGTGTTCAGCACAGGCTGTGTGGGTGCAGCCTGTGCAGACATTTTTTTATTCGCAGACTTTTCAGAACACAGTTCAAGAGAAATGTGTGCAGTGTGACCTAACAAACAGCAGCATTATTAGACCCATCCTACCATCTCCATAATGAGACTGATATGAGTTATAAAAGTTAAATGTAATGAACACAAACTCATTCTGCACAAAAATTCTTAAAAAAAAAAAAAAATCAGCAGGTTTTTTCACAAATACAAGTCTGTCGACAATTACCCAATCGGGTGCTTCCAATATTTTATCTTACACTCTTATTTGAACCTGAAGCTTTTTTTTTTTTCTAATAAAACAATTTTATGTCCACGATAAAGCTGTCTGTGTTTAGATGAGTGGTGGTGGCATGGAGGTGTGGACCCAAATGCAGGCAGATGGGAGGCAGCAGGAATGCAGACGCTCTTTTTATCAGACCAAAGCTAAACTCAAACACACAGGTGATGAGGAAATAAAGCTGGGTCAAAAGTACAAGGAACAAACTACAAAATACAACGGGGAAACTAAAACACAAGCGCAAAACCCCACTGACCCTAACAGTCTGTTGGTCTATGCACACACGATATAATGTTTACAGGTATCCAATCAGTTAGCTTGTCAGTAGCACATTGGCTTCAACAGCAGCTTTTTCTCATTTAAAGAGAGGACAGTTGTACTAACTGTAACCGTTCTTAGCTAGAAAAATGCTGGGTAACCATAACAACAATGGAACAAACATGAGTACTGGTAATGATTATAGGTTGAAGTTCAGAATTGAACCACATACTGGTTTAAGCAGGTACTTGCAGCACTATTGCACTTTAGCCTCTCAGCAAAGTGACATATTGTTCTGTGCAGAGACTTGGAGCCAAAGCAGGATTAAACTTGAGCGTATTTTTGATGTGAGAGAGGAGGGGTTGCTGTGTTTTTGTTGTTAGAATATCATGTTTCAACCAAGTACTGTGTGGTTTTTACATTTTCTAGTGTTTTTAAACACATACAGTAAAATAAATAAATACAGAAATTTATTACAATTTAGGGATGCTCGGGAACTCCTAAAATGAGCTAATCGCATATATCCTCACCTCACTCGTGATGAGGTGGAGGGTAAGTGTTGATATTGCATTGGTGGTAAAGGAGATGAAGAGGAGGAGTCTTGAGAGTTTGCAAAAAGATCCTACTCAACTCCACTCAGCAGCCCAGAGACGAGCCTGCAGGATAGGACTGTATCTGCAGATTAGAGCCATGAGATGAGACAGGGGGCCTGACAAAGGCTCGAGGGTGTGTTGGAGTTGGGGAGGGTGGGGTTTCAAACCTGGGAATGCCAGCTGCCAGACTGCAACCATGTGCAACACATGTCTCTCAGCACCTACTGTTCCACTATGCAAAGCTCTCTTCACCATTAAGATGACAGAACAGTTCATATCCTGCACCAGGATGATAGATATGTCATATCTCTGAAAACCCTGTTTGTCTTCCGCAGGTGTATGAGTTCTCCCCCCCCCCCCCGGAGACAGCGCACATGGCTCTTTTCGACACTCTTTCCCCGATAGTGATTTGGCATGCAGACAGTATCAAAGGGGAGATCTTTCCCATGCAATTATGGCAGAAAATAAAGGTGATGAGGTGCGTCGTACAAAGGAAAGCAAGGGATCAAAAGGGTTGGAATGAAAGCTGATTACAATAAAGTGAAAAGCGCCCCCCTCCCCTCCTCCTCAACTGAATGACACAATGTGAAAGAACCAGTTTGTAAATAAAAAGTGCTGAAAAAACTGAAACCATCCTACATAAATGTTTCTGGTAGCGTAAAAGAAAAAGGCTAGATTAAAATTAAAGTGAGATATATCAATTTTGGGGATCCATATTGATATTTGGGAAAATGGAGAATAGTAAATGTAGGCATTTTGATATTCACATAATTTTTTTTTTTACCTCATGTAGAGTTGTCCTTCAGTGCTTTTTCTGTTCAGACTGAAGTGTAAAAGCATCCATCAAACTTTGTAGATATGATCTTAAACACGTTAAATAGAATAGAATGCCTTTATTTGTCATTATACAGTGTACAATGAGATTAAGCTGCCACCATAACAGTGCAAGGGCAGTGTAAAAGATAAATAACAAATCAACTATAAAAAAAAATATTTACAAGTACTAACCTCCTTCTGGTGTAACTATCTGTTCTGACCCCTAAGGATCAGGTGGGGGAAGCATTTTTGGTTTGTCTTTTTTTTTCTTTCTTTCTTTCTTTTTTGTTTTGTTTAGTATAACATTCTAGTTCAGTGTTATAATCTGTGTTTTGTTCTGGTCACTGCTGAGACCAAGCACACTCTTTCACAATAAAGTTAGTCTGCTCATCTTCATCTCCTCACCACAGTAGAAGGTTTTCTAAAACATTTCTTTCTTTTTTTTTTGCCAAACTAGAGAAAGCTGGACTCCTTGTCAGATTGAAATAGCATTCAGAAACTTCAGATCCATTTGCATTTAAGCAAGACTTGATTTTACTTTGAAAAGCCACCGCTTTGAAACCGTCTGCATTCTGTCTCGGACAACGTTGGGTAATTTTCCCGGCTGTCAAAAATTACATCTAATTGGTAATAAGTCGCCTTTTGAAAAGCCAATCCTTCATTTTCCATTTTTCTTTGCTAATAATGCATGATTGTTCTCAGTAATCTACAGCTCCACTCCTCTTTCATCTCTACAATGAGATGAAAAAAAGGAGATTTGTTGTTCAGGCAGCCCTATGCCATGCTTAGACAGCTCAGCTCTCTGAGGATTTATCCCCTCTTGTTATGACTAATATTCTGTGGATTACAAGCTAGTGAGAGGTCACCTAGCATGTTTATTTCCTTAGAAGTGAGACTTCAGTTGTGCTTCACTTCATTTTCCTGCCCCGACATGAAAATGTACTACTTGTCAGAGTGGTGAATGACGGGATGCAGTTGACATGCTACTCCACATCATTTGCCAAAGTCTGACTTGAAAGCTTTCTCCTTTGAACTGAGCTCAAACCTGTCAGTTTCTCTAATTCAGGGCAGAAATCTGCGGCTGCTGAAATAATGAATTAGGCTGATGGACAGAGTTATAAGAGCCTGGCTACCCAGTCATTCACTGACACCCCGCTGCTTCCAAAAGCTGCCAGTGATTTAGCACCTCACATGGGCACGATGAGAGAATTGAATTTATTCACAAGAGGGTGACTGCTAGCACTGACTCACAGCCTTTGTGCAGTGGAGCGTGTCTTAATTCATCAACAAACACATCATCCTCAAAAGGGTAGAGAAAATCAGACGACAGATACTAATTTCTGACTAACAGCTAGAGCTGTTGTTAAATGGTAACCAAGGCAACCAGAGCCTCTTTACATTGAACTGGTCTTTATCAAATCTAGCAATTTTTCAGATACGGTAGGTGTCAGAGTAACATTTCTGGCCTTTAGTAACCCGTTCAGCCCCTCCTCTCCAAAAGAGTCAAGTCCTTAAAGGGTTTTGGCCTGATGCTTAGCAACAGCATTCCTGTGCCTTAAGTAGCGGTAAGCTTCTCGCTGCACCCTTTGATGTGGCTGTCAAGACAGATTTATTTCCTCTTAACACATTGTCTTCTTGTCCACTTATATAAAGGGATGTAAGAGAGTGATGTTTACACTTTTTTGTTGTAATTAAATTGTGTTGCTCGTGATTTCACAGGTGATGTGAGACATACATGTTGGCGGATCATAGGGGGAGGTCTGACAAAGCAGCTTAATTTAATTTCACCAGCTGACATGTGAAAAGTGATGTCAGGGCTCTTATAAGGCCTGGCTGAGGTCTGTTGCTTATGGTGACCGCAGACTGTGAGGTGCAGGCAATCTGAACAGTTTTTTTTTCTGTGGAGAAGTGTTGCACATGAATGATGGACGTTTTTTTTTTTTTATCTGCAGAAAAGAAAATTGTCTGGATTGTACAGAGGTAAAGAGGCAGTTCTCTCATCAGAACTGACATCCCTGCAGTTCTGCTGTTAAGTAAACAATGTGTGTGCACATAACCCTCCTTGAGCTTTGTACTTTTTGCAATTGTCCTCTTTTTCACCACACACGGGCTTTATTGCAGGCTACCTTTCTATTGCAGGTGACATATGTATTTACAGGAACAGTATTATAATGCAAAGAATCCTGCTGTGAGTAAGGCCTCCTTTAAAGCAGCACTTGAAGTCCTCTTGGCTGGCCTCCATGGTGCTCATTGACATCAAGCTCTGACTAACACTCCATGTGCTCTCATCACTCTCACTTGGGAATCCAGCAGCTGGAAAAGCACTTGTTCTTTGTGTTTGCTAGACAGCCCACTCTGTCCTCCGGCACGTCTGTAGAGCTGTCCGAACATGGCACAGCACCAGCAGTAATCAAACCTGAAGAATAAAACCTCTGTACAGGTGGCTGACATTGGATCAAATAAAGTGCTTTAAATGTTTATTACTTATTTAGGTCAACAAATTATTCCAGCTTAATGTTTAATGCATCGAATAATGAGTCAAACACTTGAGCCGAGGGTTCATTATAACTTGAGTTAGTTTTTACCAAGCTTGTTTATTCGGGGAACGATACGTACAACACTTTATAAAAAGGAGAATAAGACTCTTGTATTTTACCACAGCTTACAGCTGCAGTCTCTTGTTATCCAGACAAAACATTACAATGCTTTAAATTATAAGTCATTTTAAGGTCATTGATTTCCTGATAGACTGATATGATTTAGTAATCTTACACTGACTATTTAATGTTAAACAAACAGGCCTCTAGGTTTCCCAGACACTCAATAAATCTGCAGGACTGTTGGAGAGAAAATTGAGATTCATTGACACTTTGATATGTAGTTACTGCACTTCCAGCTTTAGTAAACGTGATACTTATTGTAGCATATACAATGTAAACCACCTGTAAATCCTGTCAGACATTGTTATAGTTTCTATCTCAGAGGTGTAATTTTTGGGTTGAGGTAATCAGAATTGCAAAAAAATAGCAGACATTACTTACTTTGTATCCTCCTGCTCTCAGGGAAGTTCCTCAAGTTTAGAGCACATATTTTCCTGGCACATCATTTTTATTCTAATGCAAAGCTGAGAAATATCACTGAGAATTATTTTTCTGTTGAAAAAATACTTTCTGTATTCTTTAAATATTAGTTTTATCACTAACAGTAAATGCAGCCATGCTCCTTTCTGTGCAGGAGAACTGAGGAAAAGGCATGTTGACTACACAAAGAAAGTAAAATAAAGCCAAATAGGAAATATTACATTGAAAAATTTGGTTTGGAGAAAAGAAATGCAGTTTTAGTTGCATAAAGAGTAGAGAAATGAAAGTTTAGCCTTTATTTAAAAGATAAGTTCCAAGGTTTGCCATCAGTTTCAGAGTGTATTTAAATGGGGAAATGATCCGAAAGTTTTATCAGTAGTGTATGTGTGTGTGCAGCACCGCCAGCTTGTATAGATGTTAACAGATGTGTTACCTTCTCTACAAAAATGCCAAAACGATCATCTATAAGTTGGAAAATTCTGGTAAAGCTCTAACTTACATAAACATTTCAGTGTCGTTTACTTAACCTACAATAGTTCCTACTACTTTGTATGCCAGTACATGTATGTTTCACTCTTTGGCAACATCATAATCTTAGCTATACCCCACATAACGTTTACTTAACTAAAGCTTCAGTCTGCAATTATTTATTGTCTAACCTCCAAAGGGCAGACAACACAGGAAAATCTTGTCTTCAGTGCATTGGTAAACAAGATGCTCTGTGGGGCGATCTTCACAGCAGGGCTTGGATCTAGACCTCCTAATCTAAGCTTCTCCTTGGAGATGTGAATGCCTGGGTTTTATCGTGGACATCCCCAGTAATTTCTCACCACTAACAAAGCTGCTTGCTACCCTCTGTGTTAAGAGGAATCTGAGATTTAGATCTAAAGGCCTTATTGGAAAGTGCTGGTCATGCATGCAAACAAGGGGGTGCTATGAAACCATACCCTTTGTCTGACGCACAATAGCATTTCAGCCACTGGGGAACAGCTTGGATCTCCATAGACCTGACATTACTTTCATGTCAAGTGACACTGAAGGCAATAGAGTGACCAACTTCTCTTAAAAAAAAAAAAGCCTCCACACATTCAGCTCTTATGCTCTCCCTTTCTCTCCTCTGGTCTTTCTGAGTTGCTGGATTGGGGACGTTATTTCATATTCTTTTAAAGTGGTGCCAAGCTATTCACACAGCAGCAGCTTTGATCATGACTGTGATTTGTAGAGTATAGCCTAACTGCTAAGACTTGAGTGGTAGAGCTTACCCTGGTACGTGTCTTCAGACACCACATGTCTTTAATACAACATGACAAAGTGCAGAACTGTTTCAGTTCTGTTGACTAAATATGTACAACAAAACAGTATTTTAAGAGATTGTGGTGTTGAGTTAAATGTAAAAAACAGACAGTACACTCCCATTTTTTCAATGTACAATGAAGACATGCCAGCTTATGTTAAAATAAAAGGCAGTAAACCACTTGTAAAATAATTTAGACATTTACTTTTTTTAAGCCCTTCCCCTTTTTTTTAGACAAGATAAAACTTTCCAACCCTAAAACTGTTTCATTGCACAGTGAAATCTGTTGTGACCAGATTTTTTAGCCTTTATCTGCCCAGCAGTGACCTGAGGTTGAGAAGCTGCTCTATTCAACGTTTTCTTCCTGGAATCCATGTAAAGTTGCAGAACAAGTTGTTTTTTTTAAATATTATTCCCTGAAATCAGATGGTTAAATGTTACTTAATCCAATATATGAGAAAGAGATAAAAACCAGAGATTAAACTTATTTCAATTGACAATTTTTTGTTTAAGGAAGAAAGAGAAAAGTTACATATCTCTCGAGAGGAGGTCAGTCTCAGCTGTAGCTGCTAGCTCGAGCCTCAAGGTTCAGCCAAGAAGACCCGCCTTTCCTACAAAAGACCTCCTGTTTTATATTGTAACAATATTCTGTGACTATGTGTATGCATGTATGCAGAATTCATGTAAATGTGTATTTTTGAGTGGGCGTTGC